>OZ012738.1:65095518-65618018 GCA_963859935.3 Lathyrus sativus | reverse complement strand
TCTTCTCCGATTCAAGCCTATTCTATAACATCCACTTCCTATACTATCTGTATTACGACCAATGCATATTAGGCTTATCAATCTTCCTATAATTCTACTCCAGATCAACATTACGGCACACTACCGGCACTTTAGAGTTACTCTGAACCTTACTCAAACCAAACCAACACCAACAGTCAATCAACAATGGCAACATCAAACATCCGTACATCATCATATACATATTATTCCAAATTCATCACTTAAACAATCTATCGACACATCAAAAAGGTCACACAGAACTTCCCTAAAACCGTAAACCCAACCTATACGCCAAATTAACCAAAAACAACAATTCACCAACAATCAACATATTTCAATCCATCAACATCAACATAACTCAACAATCAATAGCATGTCAATATAAAACTTCATCAACGATACATTCCTACGGGGTTAAGGAATCCCCACTACCTTATACATGTATATACCATTCTGTCGCTACTGCGAAAATCGGCGCCGGCTGACAGAAGAGTCGCCACCGTGCGTTATTTATCCCTCAGAGCGGGAAAGGAAACGCTCGAAGTAAACCTCGCAAAAACGGGGAAAAGGTATGGTCATCGCAACCATAGCCTGGGTTCGGGAGTCGGTTACGCAAGGGGAAGGTATTAGCACCCCTCACGTCCGTCGTATTCGACGGGATCCACGCTTGCTTGGGTTGTCTACTGGATGCAAAACAATCTATCTACGGTTGCTAAATCTAAAGGGAAGGGAATTGACTCGATAGAGCATCGCACTCTATGCCTACGTATTCTCAGGAGAGAAAGTCAGAGTCAACGTAGTTCGGGACTACGGGGAAAATTGGCTCGCCAAGACATCGCGTCCTGTGCCTACGTACTTCCACTGAATGGAAGATCAGAGCTTTACGTAGTTCAGACTAACTACGGCTAAACAAACATTCTCACACAGCAGTGAGAAAAACAACTGGTTTCACAGGGTCGGGAACCTATGGTCTTAACTATGGCTGAGTCTCAAATGCACTCGGGCAAGAGAGAAAAAGGGTTTGCAATTAATCGTCAGCGGGAAAGTCTCGATCGCACAGCCGCGAGAGAACAACAGTTAGTCGTTAGTGTGCTCGCTAGGATATCGCATCCTATGCCTACATATCTTCGTCTGGTACGAAGAATCAGAGCAGCTGTAGTTCGGCTACTATCGGACCACAGCTCAAATCTCGTTTTATTCATCTCTGAAAAATGATTACAATGGGTTGAATACTGAAATGAATCTCCTAGGAAACGCTATCCTATTCTATCTTGAAAAATCGAATGAAAATGGCCCCCTAACAAACGGGCTTCTAAGCTATCCTAAAAGTCGAGAAATCTAGTCTATGAAAATATCCTAAAAAAAAATGCTTCAAAAATATTAAATCGAAACTTTAATATTTTTTCTCTTTTTTCTCCTTTTCTATTCTCAACATATTTTTTCCTCTTTTTTCTCAAAATATCTTTTTCTATATTTTTCTCTTTTCTTATATCCTTTTTTTTTCTATTTTTTAAACAATATTTCTTTCACCTTTTCTTTATTTCTTTTCTTATATCTTTTCTTTCTATTTTCTTTCTTTTCTTTTTTTTCAAACATATTTCTTCTTTTCATTTTCTATTATTTTTTTCCCACAATATTTAAAAGAAGACTAATAAGAAAAAACAAGAAAATGGGACTGGGGGGTATGCTGTTACAGGGGGGAGTTTAATAGAAAAATAAAATAACAAACAAAAAAAACTGGAGGGCCCAGCCCAATTCTTCTTCACAAAAAACGCAGGGGGGGTGTTGAAGCAATCTGGGGCGTCTGGCAAGCAGATTCATGTTAGGCCCAGGCCCAACGTTGTCCAAAAACGTGAGAGGCGCTGACCAAAAAAATGAACTGGGCCCTGAGGCCCACGACCCAGTCTCTCCCTCTCCTTTCTCCCTTTCCAGATTCTGAAGAAACCAACCCTAGATCTGTCTCCCTTCTCCCTCCGCGCCGCCGTCAGCTTCTCCTACGCCGCCGCTCCTTTCTCTTCTGAACCTTCCTTTTCCAATCCTTCTCTCAGATTCTTTCTGACTCAACATTCCCAAACAAGCTTCGTTCAAATTCCCGTACAGATTCTGGTGATTAACTGTGAAGGTTCTCAACGCTTTCAGTTCTTGTTTCTTTGATCTTGCTTCTTCAAGAATGAACAGAAGGTGCTTTTCGTGGAATGTTAATTCCAGCGAACGGATTTCCGATTTCAAAGTGGCGGTTACATCGCGTTTGTTGGGGAGATTCTCGCCTTTGAAGTGATCGGTTACCGATTGGTGACGTTCCATTGTGAAGGTTTCTTGGTGATTTGAAGATTGTTGTTGGAGATCTGAAGAAACCTGGAGGTTAGCGTTGAAGAAGTTCTGTGTTGACGCTCTTCTGGAGATGGAAGAAGAACGGATGATGGACGTTCTTGATAGGTTGTTGTGAGGATGAATCTGATGCTGATGTTGGACCGTTGAATTTCTTATGATGTTGATGAACTTTGATGATGGATATTCGTTGAAGTTCTGGAGAATAAAGAAGAACGTGATGAACGTTCGATGAAGGTGGATGAACATGTGAACGTTGATCTGGAAAAATGACGATGAGTGATGAAGAAAATCTGGAAAAAACGGATGAAGATTTGAATATGTTTATGGAGATTTTGGAAAATTGTGGATGAAGATTGATGAACATGATGAAGATCATGTTGAATTTCTGATGAACGGTGTTGGAGATTGCTGGGGATTGTGGTGGTTTCTGGGAGTTTAGTGGTGGCGATGAAGGTTGGATGGAGGAAGGTGAAGGGATCTGGGTTTGGAGGGAGTTCTGGTGAGTTTTCCGGTGGGGAACGGTTGTTGGATGAAAGGAAGAAGATGATGAAGGGAGGTTTTCTGGGTAGGAATTGAGTTCCGGCGCAGTTGAGGGTGGCCGCCGGCCATGCAGGCCGGCCGGCGGTGGCTTTCAGGTGAGGGCTTATGGGGATGACACGTGGGGAGGTAGTGGAGGCAAGGGTTGCATGCCCTCCACGTGTAGACTGGCGTGGCGGTGTGGGAGAGACTGAGACAACGCGTGGCGTGTATGCGAGTTGTAACGTGGGGCCTCTAATCTTTTACACGTGGCTGCGTCTGAGCTTTATATTGAACCGTTCGCTGGAGCCTTCTGGATCTTTCTAGGAGTAGCTGGAATATGGTGGAATACGTTGGACACTTGTGGACCATTCTGGATTTTTTTCTGAACAACAAAACCAAATGGGCCTGCGAATTGGCTGGATACTCAGCCCAAAACGAAAAAAAATGAACAAAACTTAAAAACTGCATTACTCTAATTAAACCCTAATCAAACACTAAATCCAATTAACCCCTAATTAATAAAATCCTAATAAACCTCTAATCTTTTATTAGACTCTAATTAAATTCTAAAAATCTAATATTCTATAAAAGAAAATAAAACCTATTTATTTTTAATAAGGAAAAACTCTATTTATTTATTATTATTATTTCTATTTAAATTCTATCTAAAAAATATACTAATATTCTAAAAAATCCTATATTATCTAAAAATATTAAAATCTATAAAAGATTTCTACAAATGATTTAAAATCTACTTAAAGGAATTAAAAACCTATTAAATTCTAAAATGAATTTAAAAATCTATTTAATTCTATAAAATGCTAAAAATTTATTTTAAAAATATTAAAAATATCAAAAATTCTATTAAATCCTAAAAATTGATTTAGAAGCTATTTAAACCCTAAAAAATCCTATAAAATCCAGAAAAATCAAGATAATTCCCAGAGGGACAAAATAAGCACCGAACGACACAAAAATAATCGGTAAAAATAAACGGGCACCGAAATATCCCAAAAATCGACTCTACTGATTAAAACACCTAAAACACGAGACGGGAGCTGTGATCCCTGATAAAATCAAAACAAATGAGCAATGCAATGTATGCAATATGCAGATGCGAATGCGGTCGTGCGTCGAAACATCGAACCAAATGCGAGACCCGGTTGGTCAAATTTTGGGGTGCAACAGCTGCCCCTATTCAAGCGACTTCGACCTGAATGGATGAAGAGCGCTTAGCCTTCAGACATTCAAGGTAGATGACGGTTGAATACAAATGGAACCCTGAAATTTGCCAACCGCAAGAATATACTGCAAAACTGCTTGAGGAATAGCTTCCAATAACTGAAGTTTGGTTGTAACGGCAACATCTGGTCAATTTTCTGATAAAATTTTCTTCTTCCTTTCAACACCTGTGTGACGCCACAAGTATTGAAATAATGCTTCATAAAGCAAACACTTTGATTCCCATCTCTCTCGTGGGATCAAATCTGGTCAACTCACAGTTCATTGCGAACTTGAGGACAATTCTCCTGGGGATTCTGAATGGAACTGCCTTGCACCTGTTTTGACAAAGGGGGCAGCTTCAGAAGTCTGGTATATGTCAATCTTTGTTGTTGTTGTTGTTGTTGTTTTTTTTTTTTTCCCGATGCTGACGTAACACCCAAATATGAAGAATCACTCCGCTGGGGAAGACAAGAAGCTGAACCACACAACTCTGCAGGTGAACAAATTCGAAATCCAATAGGTAACCATCTTGGTCTATGTTTCGACATGCGTATGCTTGATATGATGCCATGCCCTATATGATATGTAAATGCTATGCGTTTTATTTGAAAATGCGAGGCCTAGACAGCATGGATATGCTATATGCTTGTATAAATGCTATGACTATATATGCAAATGCTAATGCAAGCTTTAGCTGCCAGAGAACACCAGGTCTGAAAACCACTTGGCAAAATAAATGCTGAAGGAAACGCCAACTCTACTGGGGATGAACTGAAGTCACAGAACCATTTCAGCAAAATAAATGCTGGAAACGAGAAATCAAATCCACTGAGGATAACTGCCCTGCTGGAGAAATGAAAAGGCAACCCTGCTTGACGACTTCACTGGGGAAAGAAAGACAACTCTGCTCGGGGATGCTTTCTTCAAACCATTGGCAACTGATTGCGCTCTGCGGGGATTGACCCAAACTGAGATTGATTACGCGCAGCACACTGCTGGAAATGCTCCTACTATCAAGGATATCACTCTTAATCTGCTGAAGATGCTCCTGATCCTGATGCGGGGTAAAAGACAATCTCGACTCTTCCGGGGATAATAAGCAACTTTCATCTGCTGAAGAGTGGCAATTCTGATTTGACAACATCCACAAGGAATTTAAACATTGCTCGGAGCACTGATATTCGTCGAGCTTCGTATCGGGGAACATGACAACATGCGGGTCATTGGGAAATACTGTGTCAGATACCTTTAGGTTTTTTTGTTTTCGTTTTCGGTTTAGAATAAACATGGACTATGCACACAGGGAAATGGAAATACTAGACGAGAACTAGCATTCAAAGGTAGACTACCAGGCGAGGACTGATAGGAAAATAGGTTAGGAAAATTGATTTTTTGTGTTTTTGAACATCAGACGAGCTGACTGGATAACAGACTGAGAAAAAGACAACCAGGCGAGAACTGGCTGAAAGCTAACGTACACCAGGCGAGAACTGGTATAACACATAGGGTAAAACACACGAGAACTGATTACGCGATGACATGTACCAGGCGAGAACTGATACAACGCTTGAAGAAACGGTGACCAAACGAGAATTGGTTACCAATAAACTGCACCAGAACGGGAACTGCTGCTTACAATAAACTGCACCAGGACGGGAACTGATGCTTACGGATGGTGGGCCAGACGAGAACTGGTTACCGATTTGCCAGGCGAGAACTGGACTTTGGAAACGACTGGTTACTGACACGCAACAGGTTTAAACTGCAGGATAATGATCCAACGACAACAAGGCCTTCTTATTTGAAAGGTTAAGGTTTTCGATAAGGGTATTGACATGATTCCCCGATACTCAACTCTGGCTGGGAATAAACAAACTTGTTTGAACAACTTGCTTCAGTGCACTCAGCTGGGGATAACAAGACTATCTTGCACAACTTGCCCCATTACAATTCAACTTGCCCCAATCTATCTCCTGGGAATACTTGCTCTTGAACAGCTTGCTACGAGAAAACTTCGAGAATTTTGCCCCGGTATCTGCACGACAAAAGAATTCAATTTCCAATTAAACACCTAACAACCCAGTTGATTTCAACATTCTCTGCGATGACTTGCCCCTGAATGAGCGTTCTAGCGACTTAACCCGATCTGATTATCCATTGGAAGTATCTGCTTTCAAATCTCAGCGCTCTGCATAATTGCCCCTGATTGGCTCTTGAGAAGACTCAGTTTTGATCAACTGCTTCTCAAACAAACTGCCCCTGCTCAACTGGAACTTCGGGACTTGTCCTCAGACTGACTGATACTGAACTTACTGGAAGATAATGCCCCTGATTCATTGGGCTTCACAACATACACCATTCTGGCTCAGACTGCTGGATTACTCAGTCCTGCTTGATTACTCCCTGATGGAATTTCTTTCATGTCAACTACTAACCTGCAATTAGAATTGTCTATCCTCGAATGGTAATCTTAATGCAGTGCTTATGCAGATTTTGAAAAAAATTCTGAGCTGTCACTCATTTACATGCATATGATTGAGAGTGACGAATGAACCAAAGTTCAAACGAAGTGCTTACGTGGTCAGTGAAAATACAACAAGATATGACTAGCAAGTCAAGAAGGAGTCAGGTTACTCAACCTTATCGTAATGCGCTTCAGACTAACCCTACCTCAATTAGGTCTTTTGAGGGTTGTATCGTGGTCGGGTTCACGGTTCGTAAAACAAAGGACATTCGGCTCAAATTTTGATTTGTACCCACCCCTTCTACGTGATGATCTCCGATCCTAAGGTTCAGTTAACCTGGCACAAGCACTCGCCTCTTCGAGAAGTATGTTGAATGGTAAGAACCACAGTTAAGGAATTCACAAGCTTTTCTTCTAGAGTGATAGCTACTCCTTCTTCGCTTTGGTGTCTGTGTACACGACTTTGTGATTTGCTGGGGAAAATTTCTTTTTAATCCCTCCTTTCCATTCTTTTGATTCCCTAATTTTTGCCTGGACTGACTCATTTTGAGTTCTCTTCGATTTTTCGATTTCCTTTGAAGTCCAGCGGGATGCCCTGATTTTTGCCTAAGTATTAGCTTTCCAGCTTTTCTTTTCTTTCTACTTAGCGGGCTTTCTTTCTTCCTTTCTTTTGGAACAAAGTCGTGTGACACTGGTTGTCTTGATTGCTCCGAAAGGATTGTAACTGTCTCACTCCTGATTGGTGAGATTTGATCTCTTGAAAGGTATAAACTGGTTGGTCCTCGAAAGACAGCACTCTTCTGCAAGACTTGAATGCTCGGTCAAGCTAACTGACAACTACCCTGCCCCGGGTTAAGATGTGAGGGTTTATAAGTCCGAAAAACTTCTACTTCCTGGCTCGAAGTGGTTGACAAGGGACTAACTCCTTATATCTCCAGTGTTTGGGGAATTTGAAACAATGCCTTGTACGTCATCGGTACGGTCTTATCTGAAAGCATACAATCATTGGTTATGAGTTTCAGTTTCGTCATCCTCCCTCCTAACTTTGCTAGTCACAGCGAAAAAGCGGAGTGAATAAAATGCAAGTGTCAGTGCAATGCAGTAAATGAGCGACAGCGACATGATTAATTCAAAAAAATGCATAATCACTTTATTATTATCACCATTCGGAACATACAATGTTTAAAGCAGGTAGTAACTAACAGAAAAAGAAACTACAAATGCAAATGATATAAAAGCTTGAGAACGGCCACTGCTGAGGCGCCTGCCTGTCTGAACCACTGGCTTATGCTGGGGAATACCCTTCTGAATCTATGAGCTTAGACAGCTGAGCGGTTAGGGATGAACAAACAGAAACCCTTCTCGAAAGGAAATGCGATCCTGATCAATCAACTGCTGTACCTTCGCCTGAAATGCTTTACAATCTTCGGTCGAATGCCCCGGAGAGCCGCCATGATAACCACACTGAACGTGGGGATTGTACCCAGGAGGGTAAGGTTCTGGAACTGGCTTAAGAGCTTTCGGCTCCACCAAAGACTTCTGAATCAAAGATGGTAGCAACTGGCTATACGGCATCGGCACTGGGTGAAAAGGAGCTTTCCTTCGTTCCAAGTTGTTGCGAGGTCTGTTCTGACTCTGACGCTGATTCTGATAACCTCGGCCACGAGTTCGCTGATTTGCAATGGAAGCGACATAAGATTCCTGATATGGTGCCCCAGGCACGGCTGTCTGTTCAGTATAACAAGCCATGGGAGGTACTGATCTCTGATAAGATGATGAACCAACAAAATTCACTGATTCGCTTTGAGGATATTCAATCTTTGGCATGACTGAGTTGATCACAACTTCTTCTTCACTCTGATAGTCATAAGGGTATTCAGTTTCACTAGCTTGATCATACGAAGTAATCTGAATTTTCCCCATTCTTATGGAATACTCGAGGCGTTCTCCTAATGCTACCACGTCAGAGAAACTTGCCGGAACTCCGAGCAATCTTTTGAAGTACGGATATTGTAAGGAATCCACAAACATGCTTGCCAGCTCTTGGCCTAACAGCGGTGGACGCACTCTAGCAGCAAATTCTCTCCATCTCTGAGCATACCTCCTGATAGGTTCATTGATCTCTTGAGACAACTCTTGCAAATGCATGCGATAAGGAGCAATGTCTAGGTTGTAATCATACTGCTTCAGAAAAGCTCTGGCTAAATCCATCCATGACTGAATCTGATTCCTCTCTAACTGCATATACCACCTCAAAGATGCCCCAGTCAGACTATCTTGAAAGCAATGGATCATCAACTTGTCATTTCGCGCAAACGCAGTCATTCTTCGACAGAACATCATCAAATGCAGCTTTGGACAGCTATCTCCCGTGTATTTCTCAAATTTCGGCACTTTGAACTTGTAAGGAAACACCAGGTCAGGAACCAAACACATGCCTACAGCATCCAGGTTGACAGCATCTTTGGCTTTCAAAGCTTTCATTTGCTCTTCCAACACTCGGACTCTTCTACCATCGTCAAGGGCTCTTGGATCTACCATCCCAGCTGCTGGAATATCTCTTCGGTAATTCATCACAGGGAAAGCAACACCTTGATTGCTGACAGGAGGAGGACGCTCATTCTGGGCAACAAACTGCTCATGTCGATCTCGGTTCTCAACAGAAGGCTGTACAACTTGGTCTGCAGCAACGTTGTTCACTTGCGGGAAGTCTTCCGTAGAGTCATACAGAGGGTTGGACGCCATAGTGAACCCTGTCAAGGTGTTAGGAGACTGGAAATTGCCTTCAGACATGGCTACCAATAATCTTCAGCTGACTTCGACACTTGATTCTGCTCAAATATACTCAACCCCTAGGCAGGTCTTCTGACAATCAACAGCTGCTCAATCCAAACTCCGGGTAATCACCTTCAGGAAACAAAGGCTGGATCAGAACTCTGGCTAGCTGGAGGATGATATGCAATGCAACACTGATATGCACATGATATGCAAAATGCAGCAAACAACGGGACCACAGCCCCCACACAAAATCTGAATACTGCTGCGCTGCTGACGGAGACGTTCTCTGAAAAGAGGACCAATATAACGGGTAGGTTGGAAGTCAAGTTTCCTGCAAATAAAAACCCCCCCCACTCACAGGTGTGGACCTATATCTGACAAGGTACGGCATCCTATGCGGTCGTCAGCGTCACAGACATTCAGAACTGACGATACGATTCCCAGAAGGAGTGGCATCATCGAATCCTGAAGAGGCCTCACTCAGCTAACTTCCAAATGATCGGTTCCCAGAGTCGACAATCCAACTAACCAGCAACCCACGCCAACCAAAGGAAGGGACAGGAGGCCAACCAGCAGAACCTCGTCTGAGTGTAGATTTCATGGGACACCAAAGCAAGGCAAAGCAAGCGGGCGCCCACTAATTTCTACTCTAATTCTAGGGTGCACTCCAAGCCCAGGTCCGGCTTATCTCTCAATATCATAGAACACCCGTAACACCCCAACAGCAACAGATAATATCGATAAATAGGCCCCAAACAAGCGCTAGGATTGACTCTCTCTTAGGGGACGTTGGATCCCACATGCATAAGAACCATCGCAGTCCTTAGCAGCCAGGGGACTTTCCTCCCCAGCAGAGTCGCCAGCTGTCGCTACTGCGAAAATCGGCGCCGGCTGACAGAAGAGTCGCCACCGTGCGTTATTTATCCCTCAGAGCGGGAAAGGAAACGCTCGAAGTAAACCACGCAAAAACGGGGAAAAGGTATGGTCATCGCAACCATAGCCTGGGTTCGGGAGTCGGTTACGCAAGGGGAAGGTATTAGCACCCCTCACGTCCGTCGTATTCGACGGGATCCACGCTTGCTTGGGTTGTCTACTGGATGCAAAACAATCTATCTACGGTTGCTAAATCTAAAGGGAAGGGAATTGACTCGATAGAGCATCGCACTCTATGCCTACGTATTCTCAAGAGAGAAAGTCAGAGTCAACGTAGTTCGGGACTACGGGGAAAATTGGCTCGCCAAGACATCGCGTCCTGTGCCTACGTACTTCCACTGAATGGAAGATCAGAGCTTTACGTAGTTCAGACTAACTACGGCTAAACAAACATTCTCACACAGCAGTGAGAAAAACAACTGGTTTCACAGGGTCGGGAACCTATGGTCTTAACTATGGCTGAGTCTCAAATGCACTCGGGCAAGAGAGAAAAAGGGTTTGCAATTAATCGTCAGCGGGAAAGTCTCGATCGCACAGCCGCGAGAGAACAACAGTTAGTCGTTAGTGTGCTCGCTAGGATATCGCATCCTATGCCTACATATCTTCGTCTGGTACGAAGAATCAGAGCAGCTGTAGTTCGGCTACTATCGGACCACAGCTCAAATCTCGTTTTATTCATCTCTGAAAAATGATTACAATGGGTTGAATACTGAAATGAATCTCCTAGGAAACGCTATCCTATTCTATCTTGAAAAATCGAATGAAAATGGCCCCCTAACAAACGGGCTTCTAAGCTATCCTAAAAGTCGAGAAATCTAGTCTATGAAAATATCCTAAAAAAAAATGCTTCAAAAATATTAAATCGAAACTTTAATATTTTTTCTCTTTTTTCTCCTTTTCTATTCTCAACATATTTTTTCCTCTTTTTTCTCAAAATATCTTTTTCTATATTTTTCTCTTTTCTTATATCCTTTTTTTTTCTATTTTTTAAACAATATTTCTTTCACCTTTTCTTTATTTCTTTTCTTATATCTTTTCTTTCTATTTTCTTTCTTTTCTTTTTTTTCAAACATATTTCTTCTTTTCATTTTCTATTATTTTTTTCCCACAATATTTAAAAGAAGACTAATAAGAAAAAACAAGAAAATGGGACTGGGGGGTATGCTGTTACAGGGGGGAGTTTAATAGAAAAATAAAATAACAAACAAAAAAAACTGGAGGGCCCAGCCCAATTCTTCTTCACAAAAAACGCAGGGGGGGTGTTGAAGCAATCTGGGGCGTCTGGCAAGCAGATTCATGTTAGGCCCAGGCCCAACGTTGTCCAAAAACGTGAGAGGCGCTGACCAAAAAAATGAACTGGGCCCTGAGGCCCACGACCCAGTCTCTCCCTCTCCTTTCTCCCTTTCCAGATTCTGAAGAAACCAACCCTAGATCTGTCTCCCTTCTCCCTCCGCGCCGCCGTCAGCTTCTCCTACGCCGCCGCTCCTTTCTCTTCTGAACCTTCCTTTTCCAATCCTTCTCTCAGATTCTTTCTGACTCAACATTCCCAAACAAGCTTCGTTCAAATTCCCGTACAGATTCTGGTGATTAACTGTGAAGGTTCTCAACGCTTTCAGTTCTTGTTTCTTTGATCTTGCTTCTTCAAGAATGAACAGAAGGTGCTTTTCGTGGAATGTTAATTCCAGCGAACGGATTTCCGATTTCAAAGTGGCGGTTACATCGCGTTTGTTGGGGAGATTCTCGCCTTTGAAGTGATCGGTTACCGATTGGTGACGTTCCATTGTGAAGGTTTCTTGGTGATTTGAAGATTGTTGTTGGAGATCTGAAGAAACCTGGAGGTTAGCGTTGAAGAAGTTCTGTGTTGACGCTCTTCTGGAGATGGAAGAAGAACGGATGATGGACGTTCTTGATAGGTTGTTGTGAGGATGAATCTGATGCTGATGTTGGACCGTTGAATTTCTTATGATGTTGATGAACTTTGATGATGGATATTCGTTGAAGTTCTGGAGAATAAAGAAGAACGTGATGAACGTTCGATGAAGGTGGATGAACATGTGAACGTTGATCTGGAAAAATGACGATGAGTGATGAAGAAAATCTGGAAAAAACGGATGAAGATTTGAATATGTTTATGGAGATTTTGGAAAATTGTGGATGAAGATTGATGAACATGATGAAGATCATGTTGAATTTCTGATGAACGGTGTTGGAGATTGCTGGGGATTGTGGTGGTTTCTGGGAGTTTAGTGGTGGCGATGAAGGTTGGATGGAGGAAGGTGAAGGGATCTGGGTTTGGAGGGAGTTCTGGTGAGTTTTCCGGTGGGGAACGGTTGTTGGATGAAAGGAAGAAGATGATGAAGGGAGGTTTTCTGGGTAGGAATTGAGTTCCGGCGCAGTTGAGGGTGGCCGCCGGCCATGCAGGCCGGCCGGCGGTGGCTTTCAGGTGAGGGCTTATGGGGATGACACGTGGGGAGGTAGTGGAGGCAAGGGTTGCATGCCCTCCACGTGTAGACTGGCGTGGCGGTGTGGGAGAGACTGAGACAACGCGTGGCGTGTATGCGAGTTGTAACGTGGGGCCTCTAATCTTTTACACGTGGCTGCGTCTGAGCTTTATATTGAACCGTTCGCTGGAGCCTTCTGGATCTTTCTAGGAGTAGCTGGAATATGGTGGAATACGTTGGACACTTGTGGACCATTCTGGATTTTTTTCTGAACAACAAAACCAAATGGGCCTGCGAATTGGCTGGATACTCAGCCCAAAACGAAAAAAAATGAACAAAACTTAAAAACTGCATTACTCTAATTAAACCCTAATCAAACACTAAATCCAATTAACCCCTAATTAATAAAATCCTAATAAACCTCTAATCTTTTATTAGACTCTAATTAAATTCTAAAAATCTAATATTCTATAAAAGAAAATAAAACCTATTTATTTTTAATAAGGAAAAACTCTATTTATTTATTATTATTATTTCTATTTAAATTCTATCTAAAAAATATACTAATATTCTAAAAAATCCTATATTATCTAAAAATATTAAAATCTATAAAAGATTTCTACAAATGATTTAAAATCTACTTAAAGGAATTAAAAACCTATTAAATTCTAAAATGAATTTAAAAATCTATTTAATTCTATAAAATGCTAAAAATTTATTTTAAAAATATTAAAAATATCAAAAATTCTATTAAATCCTAAAAATTGATTTAGAAGCTATTTAAACCCTAAAAAATCCTATAAAATCCAGAAAAATCAAGATAATTCCCAGAGGGACAAAATAAGCACCGAACGACACAAAAATAATCGGTAAAAATAAACGGGCACCGAAATATCCCAAAAATCGACTCTACTGATTAAAACACCTAAAACACGAGACGGGAGCTGTGATCCCTGATAAAATCAAAACAAATGAGCAATGCAATGTATGCAATATGCAGATGCGAATGCGGTCGTGCGTCGAAACATCGAACCAAATGCGAGACCCGGTTGGTCAAATTTTGGGGTGCAACACATTCCCAATCAAGTTTCTCCCCCCTTACCTTGTTAATCGGTTAATCGATGAAATTCTTCCTGGATTTGGTCTCTTGGCCTCCTCTTTTCTTTCCGTTCTTCGTTCCCTTTTTCCTTCGTTCTTCTCACTTCTCTCGTTCTTTCCTCTTCTCTCTTTCTATGGCTCTTTCTCTCTTCCCTCTTTCTATCGTGTTATTTTCTCTAATACTTCCCCCACCCCTTCATATTCTATTTTCCTTTTATTTTCTATCCCAATAATAATAATAACTAATAAAAATAACATAATAATAATAATAATATTATTATTATTATTATTATTATTATTATTATTATCACACCAATTTCCCACGATCTATGGTAATCCCTTTTCTCTCTATTCCAACTTTTCTAATATCTCCTTGCTACCCCTTCATATTTCCTTCCTCACGGTTTCTATCATGACTTTTCATATTTCCATTCTAACTTCCCAATAACCCTTCCACCTCTTATTTTACTTATTTCAACCACTAATATTCCCAATAATAATTCTAATATAATAATTATAATAATCATTATAATAATAATAATATAATATAATACTATTATAATATTATAGTAATATTCAACATAATAATAATAATAATAGTAATACACCCAACAATAATTATAATTATAATAATAATAGTACTAATGATAATAATAACAATTATATTAATACTAATAATAAAATAATATTAATAATAATAATCTTAATATTAATAATACTAATATAATATTACTAATATTAATAATACTAATCATAATAATACTAATAATAATAATAATAATAATAATAATAATATTATTATTATTATTATCTCACCAAAATAATAATAATACTAATAGTAATAATATTATTATCTCACCAAAATAATAATAATATTAATAATACTAATAAATATAATAATATATAATAATAATAATAATAATACCCCCACCAATATTACTATTATTCATTATATTATCATATTCACACCAAAAATCATAATAATATAATAACTATATTAATAATAATATTATATTCTCCATATTAATAATATTACTACAAATATTAATAATAATCATAAATATAATAATAATAATAATAATAATAATAATAATAATAATAATATTAATACCACCACCAATATTACTATTATTTCTTATATTATTATAAACTCACCAAATTACCACCAATGATCCTCCCATCTCAGGGACACCCACCAAACATCATCAAATACACCCTACCAAAGGGTACATCAACATATAATATTTAAAATAATAATAAAATGACTAAATAATTAAAATGGGTGTTACAACTCTCCCCCACTTTAATTATTTTCGTCCTCGAAAATTACCTGATGGAAATAATTCTGGATACGCTCCCCGCATCTTTTATTCCAATTCTCAGGTCACACTGCCTTCTGCAGCACCTCCCCATACTATTTTCACCAAAGATATCTCCTCCCTTCAGAGTTGTTCCTCGCTCGCCAAAACGAACTAGCAATGCCTCAACAATCGGAATATTTTTCACTTGTACATCATCCACCTGGTTCAATGTACTTTCTCGACTAAGACACATGAAACATATCATGCCAATTCACAGCGACAACGGAAAACAGTCTAACATGTTACTCCTCTCATGCCTCCGCTGCGCCACTCTGATATAACTACAGAACACGGTGCGAACTTCTGAGATTTCGAAGCTCGACCAACACCAGTCACCGGCGTGACCCTCAAAACACATATTGCCTCGGATCCTCTCGATCTTCTCAGCCATCTCAAGCATAATTTTTAAGTCTGAGTACAACACTCTCACTCGATTTATTTCAACACAGGAGAGTCCTACACTCCCTATCTCACCAAGCCACATATAGTGCCATTCTGACACTAGGATGGTAACCGTTATTATAGGTAACTCAATCAACGATAATTAATCATCCCACGCTCCACCTTGATCCGACACCCAAGCTCTCACCAATTCTCTACAGACTCAATAGTCCTCTCTGACTGACCATCAGTTTGCGGATGGTAGGTCGAACTCAACTTCAACTTAGTACCCGAAGCTTCCTGTAAGCCCCTCCAAAATCTCAATATAAACCTCAAATTTCCATCTGACACAATATTCGTCAGTATCTCATCCAACTTCACCACTTTCTCAATATGCATCTCGTATATCCTCAACACGGAATAGTTAATCCACTCCTAACAATTCAAATTAAAATTATGTCTTTACAAATTCTTTGGAAATCTCAACACCAATTTCGTGAAAATACTACCTGATTTCCACTCTGGAATATTTAACGACTACATCAGACTCAACAGTCTCTGATGTTCACTCTTCGAATTCCGACAATTCTAATTAGCATATTCCACCTCTCCTTATCCATGGTCTCAAAAACAATCTACTCAAGTTCGGTTACTTCTTCATAGCACCGAGATGGATACTCCATCTACCTCAATGTATTTCTTCACGAGTACTCCTACTCCCTTCAACAACATCTGATATACATACTCTATCATAACACCTCGTGGTATTATTTCCACAAACCCGACAATCCACTCTTCGACTCTAATTTATCAGTTTCAACTAATTTACTATTCAACCCAGATTTCTGACTTTCTCGATTCTTCTCAAGGATATCACTAGTCAGATCTTAATAATAAAAGCTTAACTCCATAAGAAGTATCCTTACTCACAAAACTCATATTATGAAATTTCTCAATCAGTTCTAACTCTTTTCACCATCATCTTCGGTATATGCAAATATTTCTAACTCACTGCATCATCTACCATGTCCGCTTTACTCGAATGGTAATTCAACTCGAAGTCGTACTCTTTTCGAAGTCCCAATTATTTCCTATGCCTCATATTCGTCTTATTCAAATTAAACAAACACCTTAAACTCTTAAGATCACCAAACATCTCCGATCTCAGTCTGAACTTTTGAAGACTCCGACTCCAGTACAATCACAATAGTAACCAACTCTAAATCACTGGTCGGATGATTTCTCTTATACACTTCAAGTTGCCTTTTGCATAATTGAAACTCGCTGAAGTTGTCTTTAGCAAATCCCCTAATTATATCAACAAGCATCACAAACACCACAATTAGTTCTATCGGATTCGGCAGAACTTTCCTTACGGAAGTATATCACCGCTCTTTTTCCAACACTGATAACTACAGTTCCTTATGCTCAACATAATCCTCTATACGCTTCGAATACCTTAAAATATCATTTATTAACACAACCATTGCCTTATATAAATAATTAAAGAAGATCCCATGCCAAGTGGACAAACAAGTTGTGAGTTATAGCGGGAACACATACCGTACCGCCCGTCCTTACCACAACATTCAAACACACTTCATCAATAAATAGCTTAAATCTATGTCAATACTTCACCATCTCATAGATAATTTGAATAGCTTTCCAACGCTTCGAACCGCGCGTCATTCCGAGTTACGGTTCTCCCGTTACGGCAAAAACACCAGAATAACATTTTCTGCCCAGGACCCCTTCGCCGGGCGAACATCGCAGCGAATATGGACGTTCGCCAGTATGCTCGCTAGGCGAACATGACAGTCCCAAAATCCTCTTTTCGACCGTTACCCGACTTCCGAGTGTCCGATTTCGATTCTATAAAAAGCTGCGATCTCGGAATTTAACGTACAACAACAATTTTATACTTAGGAAGCCATCCAACACATTTTAAATCTATGAAAAATTTAAAACTCAATTACTTCCAATCTCAACAGCAGATCTTTGAGCCTCCTAATACGATAGAACTTTTGACCTTCGTCCCATCCACCACAAGAACTCTACTCGAGATCACATGACCAAGGGATTCACATCCCTCGATCAATTGTTCTATCAAATCATTAACTCTTGGAAGCGAACACCTATCCTTGATAGTCACCCTGTTCACTTATCTATAGTTCACCCAAAGCTTCACAAAACCTTCTATCTGTCTAACCAACAAAATTGGTGCACATTACGGTAGCACACTAAAAAAAAAGAACCTCTCTCCTAGAAGGTCTTCAATTTGACTCTTCAACTTCTCCAATCCCAACGAAAACACACCATATGGAGTCACTAATATCAGACTCGTTCCAACAACAAAGTCAACGTGTGAGCTTTACTTCACACCCCGATAGTAAATCACCTACCTCATCCGGAAACCTCCGGCAATCGCAAATAATTGACAAATCCCAATTTTTCTCACTTTCCTTCTCATTCCAAGTTTCAGTCAAAATAGACACTTCAACACCGTCTTACGCCAAATTCCTCAAAATAATCCCTTAAGCACTTAGCTTAACTCAAGACTATACACTGCTCACGCCACCCAAGCTTGCAAGATACGTCTATCCCATCCAACAAAATCCCGTCCACTATTAACAAGAGATTAAGGGTGATCAGTTCCTCAATTTGTTAATAGACAGCCGAAATCATGATGGGGTACAAACCATCTTTACCAAACTATGATATCACTCCTCAACACTCTAAGCCACCACACTGTAGCTTTTCGGAGAAATACAACTTCTCCCCCACTGGAATCATTCCACTTCTACCAATGAAGTTAACCAACAACATGTACCGACAGTGTTTTTACACACATGTCGCATACCAGGAAACAATAACACTAGACAACATTGGCCGGACGGACCGACCTGCTCTGATACCAATTGTAACACCCCACTTCCCAAATTAAATAAAATATAAACATTATAAATAAACATCAGAGTTTTCACCAAAATAGTGGGATATCACATCACCAAATTTTTATAAAAATACTTTATTAATTATTCTCAAAAATAATACAGCGGAAAACATTATTCCAACATTCTCGGCCATCCGCCAAATTTCGTAAAATCTTTATTATTATAATTCACAAAAAAAAAAGTGATACGTCACAGGATTACAACAAGTTTGACATAAAACAATTAAAACACCCATATCCCGTGTTACGTATCAGAGCATCCTAGACTCGACTGGCACACCACCATCCAAGCTATCTAAGTACCTGGATTATCTGTACTTCCGAAGAAGCACAGACACAACAACAACCAAGGGGTGAGAAAACATGATCAAAAATATATTGGTAATGTAATACATGTAAACAAGGTAGTAAAACACACCAACACACCAATATTCACCCCAACAACTCCATATAACGAACCTACTGTTCAAATTATAATATAACATATTATAATGCAAATATGCAACTCAACACCATGCATGCGGTACCGACTCATTGGTTCATTCAATCGAACCTGGATAGATCACTTACGCTCCTCCTGAGACATGATCTATCCCCCCACCATTCTCCACAAAGGAGTACGGATGAATCACTTACGCTCCTCCTGAGACATGATTCATCCCACCAAAACACCATGATATGCAAGACACCAATGCATAATTATTATATTCTGGCACGCTAAGTGCACACGATCCTCCTGATCATATCATCATACAACAATGCATATGTATAGATATATTACACCAACACCATATAAATCAATCAGATAGTAAACGAATTCATACTATCACACCACATATAACCACATCCCAACACTCGGGAACACACGATCCTACTGATCACTACATACATATACGTTAACCAATTGTTCACCAACAATATCAAGGAAAACGAGTACCATCGCCAAGTAAACAAGTTCATACTTTATCACCAAGATATAAACACGTCCCACCACTCGGGAATACACGATCCTACTGATCACTACACCATGCTCCGCAGGATTCATACACCAACTAATTATCCATTTAAATAATTAGTAATGGAAATCACATACTATCACCGAGTACTCACTCTATAACACTCAATCATCTCCCCTATAATCAACAAAGTCCAAGGGTACTACACTCTTAGCGCACACAGCATAACAGCATAGAAAAACCACATTCTGCTACGCTCGCTACACCCTCGCTAGGCGAGCTCCCAGCGAATGCTCGCTACCTGTTCGCTTAGCGAACCTCCTCGCGAAGGCAAACAGAACCTACTGGACTCACTCGCTACCTCACTCGCTAGGCGAGCACCTAGCGAACGCTCGCTGCCTTCTCGCTAAGCGAAATGCTAGCGAGTTGCCTGCGACTTCTCAAGTTCTCACAGTTCAGAATTCTCACTCTTCTCCGATTCAAGCCTATTCTATAACATCCACTTCCTATACTATCTGTATTACGACCAATGCATATTAGGCTTATCAATCTTCCTATAATTCTACTCCAGATCAACATTACGACACACTACCGGCACTTTAGAGTTACTCTGAACCTTACTCAAACCAAACCAACACCAACAGTCAATCAACAATGGCAACATCAAACATCCGTACATCATCATATACATATTATTCCAAATTCATCACTTAAACAATCTATCGACACATCAAAAAGGTCACACAGAACTTCCCTAAAACCATAAACCCAACCTATACGCCAAATTAACCAAAAACAACAATTCACCAACAATCAACATATTTCAATCCATCAACATCAACATAACTCAACAATCAATAGCATGTCAATATAAAACTTCATCAACGATACATTCCTACGGGGTTAAGGAATCCCCACTACCTTATACATGTATATACCATTCCCAATCAAGTTTCTCCCCCCTTACCTTGTTAATCGGTTGATCGATGAAATTCTTCCTGGATTTGGTCTCTTGGCCTCCTCTTTTCTTTCCGTTCTTCGTTCCCTTTTTCCTTCGTTCTTCTCACTTCTCTCGTTCTTTCCTCTTCTCTCTTTCTATGGCTCTTTCTCTCTTCCCTCTTTCTATCGTGTTATTTTCTCTAATACTTCCCCCACCCCTTCATATTCTATTTTCCTTTTATTTTCTATCCCAATAATAATAATAACTAATAAAAATAACATAATAATAATAATAATAATAATAATAATAATAATAATAATAATAATATTATTATTATTATTATTATTATCACACCAATTTCCCACGATCTATGGTAATCCCTTTTCTCTCTATTCCAACTTTTCTAATATCTCCTTGCTACCCCTTCATATTTCCTTCCTCACGGTTTCTATCATGACTTTTCATATTTCCATTCTAACTTCCCAATAACCCTTCCACCTCTTATTTTACTTATTTCAACCACTAATATTCCCAATAATAATTCTAATATAATAATTATAATAATCATTATAATAATAATAATATAATATAATACTATTATAATATTATAGTAATATTCAACATAATAATAATAATAATAGTAATACACCCAACAATAATTATAATTATAATAATAATAGTACTAATGATAATAATAACAATTATATTAATACTAATAATAAAATAATATTAATAATAATAATCTTAATATTAATAATACTAATATAATATTACTAATATTAATAATACTAATCATAATAATACTATTAATAATAATAATAATAATAATAATAATATTATTATTATTATTATCTCACCAAAATAATAATAATACTAATAGTAATAATATTATTATCTCACCAAAATAATAATAATATTAATAATACTAATAAATATAATAATATATAATAATAATAATAATAATACCCCCACCAATATTACTATTATTCATTATATTATCATATTCACACCAAAAATCATAATAATATAATAACTATATTAATAATAATATTATATTCTCCATATTAATAATATTACTACAAATATTAATAATAATCATAAATATAATAATAATAATAATAATAATAATAATAATAATAATAATAATAATAATAATAATAATAATAATAATAATATTAATACCACCACCAATATTACTATTATTTCTTATATTATTATAAACTCACCAAATTACCACCAATGATCCTCCCATCTCAGGGACACCCACCAAACATCATCAAATACACCCTACCAAAGGGTACATCAACATATAATATTTAAAATAATAATAAAATGACTAAATAATTAAAATGGGTGTTACAACACCCGTATCAATCATAGCAGTCAAAGGAATGTTATTGATAAAACAAGTACCTTTGATCGAACGCTCTCCGTCTTCCGCTTGAGTTCCCACAACTGCAAATAGTTTACCCGCCACCTGAGGCGCCTGAGCCCTCCTCGGCTTCTCGCAATGAGTACTAATGTGACCCTTCTCACCACAGTTATAACAAGTAGGCATATTAGTCTTACAATCCGCCATCACATGGTCCGGCTTCCCACACTTGAAGCACTTTTTCACATCAGGAGGACAATCATTGGCACGATGACCCATGCCACCGCACCGGAAACACTTCGTACCAGCCAACGCCCTACCCTCTATGGGCTTCTTATCAACAGCACCCTTGAACTTCCCCTTACTAGTCGGAACACTATAAGGAGTACACTGAACCTTTGCTTACCCTTACGATCACTTGCCGCCTTGTAGTGTGCGATCCTCGCACGATTATCATTATCATAGATACGGCTCCTACTCACCAACTCAGGATAGATCCTGATTTTATGACATGCAATTCCCATCTTGATCTCTGGCCTCAGCCCATTCTCAAATTTCAGACACTTCGAAGTCATAGCTTCCTCAGTATTGTAATGAGGATAATACTGAGCCAGCTCCTCAAACTTAGCCGCATACTCGGCTACCGACATACTGCCCTGTTTCAATTCTAAGAATTCCACCTCTTTAGCACTTCTGACATCTTCTGGAAAATACTTCTCCAGAAATCCAGACCGAACCACCTCCCAAGTAATCGAAGTCCCCGAAGCTTCCATCCTCTGACGGCAATTATCCCACCAAGCCTCGGCCTCCCCCTCTAGCATGTGAGTACCGAACCTCACCTTCTGCTCGTCACTGCACCCCATGGTTTTGAAGATCTTCTCTATTGCCTTCAACCATTTCTGTGCAGCTACCGGATCCAAAATTCCACCTTCAAACTTTGGCGGCTTGTTGCTCTGGAACTGCGTCAGATCTCTAAACTGAGCTCCCGCAGCTAGAGTCTGGTTGGCCACCACTTGTGCCATATCCTGCATCGCCGCAGCCAACGCCGCGTCATTTCTCCTAGCCATACTGCTCAACAACAACAATCCAGGTTAACAAAAAACAAGCAACTCTATTCTATAGACAGACTCAACATACTATACTGGCCGGACGGACCGACCTGCTCTGATACCAACTTGTAACACCCCGTTTCCCAAAATAAAATAAAGCAATTAAATAAGCACACATCAGAGTATCTCCCACAACGCGATGTCACAATTCACACTACAATTCCACAAAACATTTTTTTCCAAGTTAATTTAACTGAATTTTTCAAATAAAATTGCAGCGGAAAATATATGGTCTGTCATAACCCAAAATGTCATATACACACATCATCCATATCCATCATATGTACAAACATTGGCTATCTGCCCAAACTACATATCAACATCATACATCGCCACACATATACAAAAGTCAGATACGCCACAGGGGCACACGTATCAACATCAATAGTAAAAGTCCCCAAAACGCCCCGATGTTACGTATCAGAGCAATCCTACGGAGACACCACAATCCAACAAGCTAAACACCTGGATTGTCTGTACTTTCGAAGAAGCACATACCACAACAACAACAAAGGGGTGAGAATCACGATTAAATAATAATGGTATAATAGTACATGAAATAAAAGGCAGAAATCAATAATAATACTATTCCATATACATATCATCTGGACTCATGGTCCCACCATCAACCACAATATAGAATCACGCAACAATTACACTTACTCAACTCTTAACACACGGTACCGACCCACAATCTCGATGGGCAACTGGCCATCAACCCTCCATACAGGAGCACATATCAACGACGGGCACTTGGCCATCAACCCTCCACAATGGGAGCACCACAAAAATACCGATGGACACCTGGCCATCACCCTCCACAACGGGAGCACCTCATCAATATCGATGGACACATGGCCATCACCCTCCTCACCGGGAGCACACCAACAATACCGATGGTCACTGGGCCATAACCCTCCTCACCGGGAGCATACAATAATTAATATCGATGGACAACTGGCCATCACCCTCCTCTACGGGAGCACGCAAAAATATTTACACGCATCAGACATCTAGCAGACCAAGTGCACACCGATCCTATTGATCCACCCCTCACACAACATATACACGACGCATAAGGCGTACCGATCCCTCGGATCCATTCACCACACAAAATACATACATAACAAGCACACATAGTGCGTCGATCCCACTGATCCATTCACCACACAACCTATCACCTACAATGCACACAAGGCATTTCGGTCCTACTAACCCAATACATCACATAACAGCATACAAATGCAACGCATAATAAGCGTACCGATCCTCACGGATCCACTCACCACAACACATCAACACAACGCACTCAAGGCATAACGATCATACTGATCCTCATATCTCACACACAACACGCATACGGTGCATATATCTCACGTACGCATCCACTCCGGTTCATCCATAATGCGTAATTCAATGATTATGCCACTTGCGATAAACGTCGGCAAAAATAGCCCTACAACCACCAACATACGCTCGCATCAGCATCTCCAGCAAGCCTCTCGTTGCTCTTGACCAACAAGGGTCCAAGTTAACAAGGGAACAACACAAAATCAGCAGCAAAAACACAACCTGCTGTCGGGCTCGCTGGCACATTCGCCCGGCGAAGCCCCGCAGCGAACACTCGCTGCCATTCGCCTGGAAAAACCCTTGGAGAAGCCAAATAGAAGCTTCTGCCAGCACTCGCTGGCTAGTTCTCCCAACGAAGCCTGGAGAAGGCTCGGCCCCATTCGCCCAGTGAATACCTGTGTACACAAAAACATTCTGCTTTGCAGAATCGCCTCCCTCACTGATTTTTGCCCGATTAAATCGAAACCCACAACCAACAACACACTACAACTGAACTACGTGTCTATTCCCCTATTCCATCTGACTATCATCAACTCAGCTCTCAAAACCAACTTCCGGCTCAACTTCGAACTTAACCGAAAATCCCAAAATTCATCCAATCTATCATTCTCAGCACATGCAACGAATTAAACATCAAACAACACGACAATCACAACAATAACAACATGCCATCGACATCAAATATCAAGAAATCTATGGGGTTAGGGATTTCCCCCTTTCTACCGATTAATCATGCATTTACCAAATTCAACCGATTATTCTCCCCCCTTACCTCAATTCAAGCTTTGATGATGAACAAGTTCTTCAATCCACACGAAATTCGCTTGCTAAGTTGCTGTTCTTGATCGTGTAGCTCTCCTCTTGTTCAACCGTGTTCTTCACCGCACGTGTGTTCTCCTCTTCTTTCCAATTGCAAATAATGCCCTCTATTCCAAATAACTCATTTTAATCCCCAATTAATAATATTCCTCATAATTCTTTTTATTTAAAAAAGTCCAATTAAATTATAATCTTACTCATAAAATTAATATTAGTAATAAAAATGATAATAATTAATAATAATATCACATTACTATTAAATATCATATTTTTATCACTGTATACCAATATCATGAGTTCTTGATCCTTCCAAAATAATACTCAAGCACATTCTCAAATAAAATAATCCTGAAAGCCAAAAATAATTAAAATGGGCGTTACAGAAAACAACCGCTGATCTTCCAAATCTAACTTTGGTGACTCACAGGATTGATCAGATTGATCCTAGGACATGTGTTAAAGATTCTTTATTTTGGAAATCTATCTAAGTTTCTCACTTCAACAGTATTGCAATAAATGGTTTTAAGAAGTACCTATTCGACTAAAAGAGAAAGAGAAGATAAAGTTTTAGAAGGGAAGAGATAGAAGTCTTAGAGAAGGATAGAGGATGAAGATAAAGTAAAGTGCGTATAGGAGAGGAAGAGGTTTCAAGAAAAGTAAAGAAAAATGTTGTAAAGTTAAACAAGTAAAATAAACTTCATTGGAAAGTAAAGATGGTGTGTTTACATCACGTGCATTCTCCTTGATACTCTTTTCTCTATACTCGGATACTTTGAGTAAATTTAGGAGTGACTTGCACAAATAGTAAATTACAACATCCTGATTCTATCTCTAAAAACTCCTATTTATAATAGTAAAAAAAACTAACAATAACCAACGGGTGCCACTTGTCCTTCTTAGTCATTAGGAAATAAAACTACTCCCTCCATTATTTGTATTTCAAATACTTAATTGATCTCCAAGTAGTATCTCGGTCGAAGGCCAATCTCTCCAAAGTTCATAATTTTCTCTAAATCCCCAAAACATCTTAACTTCCTCTTTTGAAGATCTCAGGCCTTTCTACAGTCTCTTTACCTCTAAATTAAAAGATTTTAATATTTTATTTAAATATCTTAATTCATAAGAGGTGTCGAATTTATGAACTAACAAATTGCCCCCCAAAAAATGTCTTTTTCGGTCTGTATGTAGAAAAGGAACATTTCTTTGACAGTGCCTAATTTGACGCTGTCGCCTCGACTTTCTTAGAGCCATAACTGTGATTCGAGCACTTGCGTATGGGAAGATGAAAGAAAGAGAAAAAGGAGAGAAAAAAGACGGGAAACTGTTCCGCTATCCCCGTGCACGTTTCTGAAGTCATGGGTCATTATGACAGATTTCTCGAAACTCACAAAAATTAAAAAACCACCATCCCCCCTTTGAAAGCCTAAGACAATCATGGGTATAGGTAGCAACTGCCACCACCCTATTTCCCCGCCTTGGAACATCCACGTTGTAACGCCCCAATTTCGATTATTCCCATTTTTTTGAGTCTTTTGATTTAATTGGGTGATTATTATTTTAATTGTGGAATTTATGTGATAATATGTTATGTTTGCATATTGTGCTGTTTTTACCGATTTTGAGAGTTTCGGGGAAAATAGATTGGAGGGTATTTTAGACATTTGGTATTTAATGTTAAGTTGGATATTTGTGAGAAAATGGATTAATAGATGTTGTGAGAGAAATAGAATAGAAAGAGATATAAGTGGAAATTGGAGAGAAAAGAGAATAAAAACCTAAGAGTAGAGAAAGAAAGAGGAGGAAGAGAAAATAAGAGAAATAGAGGAAAAGCTTGGAATCTTCAAGAATCAAACTTTAGGAGTCGATTTAATCGGGTAAGGGTGTGAAATATTGTTATTATGTCCATGTGTATGATTATGTATGCTTTTGTTGGATTGTTTTGGATTGTTGGAGAGTTTTTGCTCATTTTCCATTTTAGGGCATAAGTGGATTTAATCGATAGAATCGAAGTTTTAACGGTTAGAATCGTGAATAAGTTGTGTAGTTTTGTCGAAAGATGTTAGACTAAGACTATAGAAACTGGTTTGGTGAGAATCAGAAGGTTTTGTGGAGTTTTGGAGTTTTAGACAGTTGAGAATTCTGAGTTTGCAGACACTCGCTAGCACCTTCGCTAGGCGAGCAAGTCGCGAACATTCGCTTTAGCGAGCTTGTAGCGAACGGTCCCAGACTTGGGACAAAATGGAAATGGTATTCTTCGCTGGTAGCGAGTGAGGTAGCGAAGCATTCGCTAGGATCTCGCTACAGCGAGTAGGTAGCGAGCATAGTCAGTAGCTTCTGTTTGCCTTCGCGAGCTTGTTCTCTAGGTGAACAGGTAGCGAGCATTCGCTAGGGACTCGCTAGGCGAGCAAGCTAGCGAGCGTGACAACACTTTTGTTTCCTTTGTGATTCCATTCAATGTTGATTGTTTGGTTCGATTATGTTCAATCTTGACCTGAATGAGTAGTTGTGTGTTGTTATGATATGGTGTGTTTTGGGTAGCTGTATGGCGTGAATCCTAGATTATGAATTGTGAAGTGTGAAATGTGGCCATTTGGCAATTATGTGCATTGTTTGAATTGAATGAAAATGCATGATTGTGTGATAAGAGTTCATAGCCGTGTGGGTAGTAAAGCGATACTCAATTTCCGGTTGGCATGATTGATATGAATGTACATAGATTATATGTGTTAGTATGAGATGAATGCATGATTATATATTTGTGAATATGTATGCATTTCAAGGATGTCATGAGTCATTTTGAATGTGAAGCATCATGATATGCATTCTTGTGTTGATTGATCCCTCAGAGGATCTGCAGAAACCTCATGTGCCCATGTGGGGTGTGAGCGATGGTGTATATTTGATTCCGAGTAGAATCTACAGAACGATTGTGTGCCCATGTGGGGTGTGAGCAATCGGATTGTGTGCCCGTGTGGAGTGTGAGCAATCCTGAAACATCGTGTGCCCATGTGGGGTGTAAATGATGGGTGAACATCGTAGGCCCGATGGGGAGTTACTTCGGTAACAAGTGATGGTTCCATTTGGTTCTTCAATTGAACCTGCGGAATGAGTCGGTACCACATTTGCATCTGCATAGAGTCGTGAGTCGGTCTCTATGAGTTGCATTTATCATCTTTATATGATGCATTGGTGAGATAAACATGAATGTAGATGTTTATGTGAATTGGTCATGAAATAAACATAATTGTAAGTGTTTATGTCTGAATGATGTGAATGGTAGAAGCATGATTCATGAATATGCTTAGTTATGTATGTATACAATGCGAGGTATATGATGAATGGTGGTAAACCTTGATGAATTATGGTGAGAAATGAGAAAATAAGTGTATTCTATGAATGTATATAGATATATGATTATATGCATTGATTATTATGATAATATTTCTCACCCTTCTGCTGTTTTATGATGCTCTATGAGGCATTGCAGATTAGGTTTGCTGGAGGTCTTTTGTGAAGTATAGCTTCATTCTTTTGGTCGGTCGACTCTGATATGTAGCATCGGGTAGCTAGGATGTATAGAATTCTTTTGTGATACGTTGTATATGTATCTTGATGTGAATGTTTATGAGAAACATGAATTATATTGTGAATCAAACGGGATGATACATATCTTGATGTTATTCAATGTTTAGATGTTCCGCTTTTATTCTAAATTTTGAGATGTGAGTGTAAGGACTAAGCTCCTATGTTGTAGTTACCCCACTGTTGCATATCTTTATAAGCAGGTGTTGTATGTGTTTTAATTTCAAGCATAATGTGAACACGCCCCTTTTTTTACCGTGTTTTGAATTATACTTTGATGAAAATTTTAATACGTGCCTAAATGATTTATTTGTTTATTTGGGGGTATAGAAAGGGGGTGTTACACACGTGGCCCACTAACTTCAGCCACTTATATATAAAAAACTCTTGATCTTCAAAACATACTATAAATACCTTTCCAGATATCATTTCCAACTTTTTTAATCTTTAGCAAACACTCACATCTTTTTCTCCAGGTATCCCTTCACTCTCAAAACCCATTTCTTCCCCAACTTCAACAATGGCTGAAAACCAAAATCAAAAGAAGAAGACACAAGCCAAAGGGCAACTTGCTACTCCACTCCTTCCTCCTTTCACCACCTTGAGTGGATCAAAAGTAGTGAAGAATCAACAGTTCATTCGTGAACCCTTGCTGGAGGAGAAACTCCATATTTACGAGTCCCAGGTAATCATCCCTGTTACTATTGCAGGCAAGCCTTTAGCTATGTCTGGTCCATTGTCTCCCTTAGGTCTCAACTATTCCAGCTTAAACGACTTCTTCCCTTCTGTAACCCGGTGAACTGACTTTAAACAATGTTGCGGATAGCAAGAGTCGCCACCGACTTTTATTTTATCCATAAGGAAAGGTTATAAAAGAACAGGAAAGACCTTAGAGAATATTTTGGGTCCGGGGGGTAGGTTATGAAAAGGGAAGGTGTTAGCACCCTTTTCATCCATGGTTATCCATGGGCTCTTAGGTACTTAAGCTCACTTTTGAATTGTTTTGAAAGTGTAGTGTGTGAATAGCAAAAAATTTCAGAATAGTTTAATAATAATCCGTGTATGGATGTGAAAAAAAAACTTGTTTGAAAATTTTGTTGGAAATTTGTTTAAGTGTGAAAAAGTTTTGAAGTGAGCAAGTATCTAGGAGTAGCCTACCCTAATGTTTTAAGGTCTTTCTTATTCTTTATCCTTTCCTTAGTAAGACTATCCCTACTATAATGGAGTAGGTAGTCCTTACTTTGGATGTTAAGGGACATGTGAGGGACAATTGGATTTTTGAAGGCCATTGTGGGGTGTAATAAGCAAACTGGAGGGACTATCATCATTTTTCGAAAGGGACTTGATTCGTAAAGGCAACCATAAGGGACTTTGATGATTTTTTTATTTGAGGGACTTGCTTTATACACCCCACTTAACCATTATTCGTAGGCAACTTGAGGGATATCCTTAGGAAGTGAGACGGCGATTAAAATCGACTTACGTGTGTGACGCGTTTATTTTAATTATCTTTATTTAAAAGTGATCTAAATTTATTTTAATATTACATACATGTTGTTACACTCCCTAATTACTAACCATAATAATAATTAAATAATTAAACAACTTTACATCCAAGAAACAATTACAAAATAATAAGCAAAATAATTAAATAGCAAAGATAAATAAAATATAAATAAGCAATAATAAATAATAAAGGGGGTTAATTCTAAGTTTACTCGGCAAGACATCGCATCTTGTGCCTACATATCCTTACGGGAGTGGAATCAGAGTAATCGTAGTTCCCCTCAATAGGGAGGTTAGAAACTTCTTGACTGTGGTCAAGGTCTCAAGGGGAATAAACGCATCTTAAGGACACGCTTACGTGGAGTGTAGAAACTCCAAATCTCTACGTTGAAATGTTAAGTTGTAATTAGGGTTAAATTAGGGATTCCACGGCGGGAAACCCTAAAATGAGCGCGGCGGCTCTTTGACCTAATGCTAAGGGTAAAATTGTAATTTTGCCTGCGACGAGGCATTTGTGAAAATTAGGGTTTGTAGTTTGTAGTTTTGAGGATTTGAAATTGAATGTGTGAAGTTTTACGGACTATTGGCGCGGCGGCCAAACAGTTAGACCTAACCTTCGGATGTGTGCAATGTGACAGAAATAATAGTAAACGCGTGAGATAATTGAATCATGCAAACAGAGAGATAATGTCATAATTTAAACCATGCAAGCAGAAATTTAAAGGCAGAATTTAAAGAGCGATTGTTAAGTTCGCGAGGTTACATGAGAGGAGCAGATACAATATGATAATGAAATTTGAATTGAACAATAATAAAATAAAATAAATAACGGTTCTAGTTATTATTTTAAAAAAAAGATTTTAGTTATTATTTTAAATTTATCTAAAAAAAAAAGTTTTTCTTAAAAATAATAGGTTTTCATATTAATTTGGAAAAGATGTTAATGTTATTTATTTTAAAAAACAGATTTTTATATTATAACAAATTTTAATAAATTAATGATAACAATAATAATAATAATGGTAATAATAATGATAATAATGATAATAATAATAAATAATGATAATAATAATAATAATAATAATAATAATAATAATAATAATAATAATAATAATAATAATAATAATAATAATAATAATAATAATAATAATAATAAAGCAATAATGAATTTTAAATGTGCCAAATAACCCAACAATGATGCTAACGCAGAAATGCGCTCATCGCAACCAGATCTAAATCGGACGAAACAAAATTTATCGCAAAGAAAAAGAAATTAAGCAAAAAATAGTATTATTGCTCACACAAAAATGCGATCATCGCAACCAGATCGAACTAACACAAATATCACGCGTCATGCACACAAATGTGCAAACATCGTATCGACATAATTCGATCAAAAATCTTATATATATAAACTCTAACAATTTAAAAATTATATATATATAAACGTAACAGTAATAGATAAAGAAAAAGAAATAACGGTAATAGATGAAGAAAAAGAAATAACGGTAAAAGATGAAGAAAAAGAAACAACAGTAATAGATGAAGGAAAAGAAATAACGATAAACGATGAAGAAAAAGAAACAATAGTAATGGATGAAGAAGAAAACTAAATAACGGCAAACGACACTCACTTCTCTTAGGTTTTTTTCATTCTCTCCCTTTTTTCCAACAAGGCAACACATGTATATATAGGGAACAAATTAGGGTTAACACCAAATTGTCAATAATGTCCCTAAAGCCCATTTTAAAGCCCAAACTAAATAATTAGTTAAGAAAAAATAAAATTTAAATAATTTAAAATAATTAAAATAAACTTAAAATAAAAACTAATAATCCTATTGATTCCTAAAATAAAAAATATTATAAAAAGAACAAAATTTTTTTCAATATTTTTTATTTTATGATTTTTTTGGATATTTTTATGAATAATTTAGAAAAAAAGTGAAAAAAATAATATTTTAAAAAATGATTTAATTAAAATACGAAAATAATAATTAAATAATAATAAAAAACTATTTTTGTTATTTTTTTAATGAAAAATAGAAAAATTTAGAGTAAAAATAATAAAAAACAAAAAAAAGTGACAAAGGTGAGATTCGAACTCTCAACCTCTCACACTCATAACTCCTTACACATGTCCTCCTGCCAATTGTGCCATTTTTACTTTTTAGAAAAAAAATGCATGCCATATGATATTTACCTGCAAAAAGTCAAACGATTACACAAATTTGTTAGTAATTGATTAAATGCAATGAAATGCGACGACAAATCTTAGGGCAAAATTTGGGGTATTACAGTTATTATGATAATATTTCTCACCCAACCTCTCTTTGATGTTGGCAAAAAAAAAAATCATGAAGTTTGACTTTGGTTTGACCACAGTTGACCTCAGTTTGACCTTTTAACTGCATTGACTGCTTTTGACTTATCTGATCATCTGACTGAGCAAACTTTTGAGAAAAGTCTTGAAACTTGACATGGGGGTTCTTATACACATATAAGATGTTATGAAGCTCACTTGAAGTCTTGGAAGTCCATTTAGCCTGATTAAAGTCAAAACCCTAGTTTTGGATGCACTGCTTAGGAGGTGCATTGTCTGAGGGAATTGTCAACTCTTCTGACCAATTGTGAATTTTGTGAACCTTGTGAACCTTCTTGGAACACAAAGTCTTGTATTGTGAGGGCAAATTTTGGGGTGCAACACCTTCCTACCGTAAAACCAAACCTTAAGGGAAAAGGGACTAGCAAGATTCATGTTGAAGGTCCTGATAGTTTAACATCCTACAAGGTAGTCCTTAAGTACCTCAACGACGGAGCCAGATTGTTCAGGGTCACCCCTTATTTTAAGGATTCCGAACTTTACCTAAACTGGTTGGCGAAGGTGGAGAAGGTGAAAGCCAACGACTGGAAAGAAACTGGTATTTATGATTTGATAATGATGTCGAAGGTCGGCCCAAATTACTGCTCAAATAATCATTGACTCAGAGGATGACGACGAATTTCCTCCTGAAGACCTTCAAATAAAGAAAAGGTGACGAGTCACCCAAGGTCTAGATACCGTTGGTACTTCGTCTGCCCCTTCGACAGTCAAAACTCCCAAACTAGCCAGTCCTCTTCGAGATCCTGCTGAGGCTCCTATCGGGGGTGTTTTGATTCCACACATCGTTCCTGTTGAAAGTGACAACTCTAGTCCCACTGATGAAGACACTAAGGTATGTTTTGTGTGTAAGTGTTTCTCAAGAACCTGCTCTGTTTTATCCTGCCTTTTCATATATCTGTTTCTTCATCTAGGCTGATGCTAGAGGCTCGAAGCCTACTGTAACAGCCCAATTTTCATTAACTAATTATTTATGTTAACTAATTGATTTATTAAAATTATTGGATGATTATCTAAAGGAATTGGTAGATATTTGGAGAGAAGAAAGTATAATGGAAAGAAAGGGGGTATAAGAGAAAGGGGGTATAAGAGAAAGTGGAAAGAAAAGAGATAGAGAAAAAAGATAGAAAGGAAAGAAGGAAAAGAGTAGAGAAAGAAAGAGGAAGAGGAGAAAAGATAAGGAAAAGGGTAAAAAGCTTGGAAAGCTCAAGAACGACTTCTAGCTTCCGATTAATCAAGTTAAGTGTGTGGAATGTTATTATCTTACCAATGTGTATGATTATGCATGTGTGTTGGATTGTTTGGATGTTTTCCATCTTTTCCATTTTAGGGCAAGAATGGATTTAATCGGTAGAACCGATGTTTGAACGGTTAGGATTTGGAATAAATTGCGTAGTTTAGTCGGGTAATGTTTAGCTGTGATTATTGAGTTTCGTTTGATTGAGTTTGGTTGAATTTGTGAGTTTTGGCATTTTTGGATAATTGGAGGTTAAGATTTTGGATGAAAATCGGAAGTCGTAGAATTTGCGTTTTATGATCCTAAATTGTTACTATATGATTGGTAATGATGAGTAGGTATTTAATCGAGAGAAAATAATTAAATCGGTCGGGTTTTTAGGGGGTTTTGGGCACAAACACGTAGCTTGTTTTTCCAAGTTTTTCAGGTCTTAACCAGTTAACGCTATGGGTTAACCGATTAACGGTATTAAAAATGGCGAAAAACAAAGTTTTTGGAGCCGTTAACCGGTTAACGGAAAGCGTTAACCCGTTAACACTGTAAGTGTGAGAAAATATTATTTTTTTCAAAATTTTGAAAATTCGTAACTTCTTCACCGTTTTTTGGATTTTGTCGTTCTTTATATCAAACTGAAGCTAATAATATGTTCTATAACTTAGTGAAAATAAATATTAGTTTTAGCCGACTTTTAGACGATTTTATTGATTAATAGAGATTAATTATTTTAAGTAAGTGAGACTTAAATAATTAGAGCGTTTGGTTTCCGTTTGACCTGATGATGTAAATGCATATGGATTGTATGTGATAATATGAGATAAATGATGAATACAATATGGAATATGCATTGTAAATTATGATGATTATATGAGATGAAAATGCATGAAAATATTATGAATATGTATGCATTCCAAGAAGTGTATGGAGTCATTTTGCATGTGAAGCATCATGATATACATTCTTGTGCTGATTGATTCCGCGTAGAATCTGTTCAATGATTGTGTGCCCGTGTGGGGTGTGAGAAATCAGATCGTGTGCGCATGTGGGGTGTGAGCGATCAGATCATGTGCCCGTGTGGGGTGTGAGTGAGTCTGATTATGTGCTCGTGCGGGGTGTGAGCAATCCTGAAACATCTTGTGCCCATGTGGGGTGTGAGCGATGGGTGAACATCGTAGGCCCGACGGGGAGTTACTTCGGTAACGAGCGATGGTTCCATTTAGTTCTTCAATTGAACCTGCTGAATGAGTCGGTACCGCATGTGCATCTGCATAGAGTCGTGAGTCGGTCTCTATGAGTTGCATTTATCATCATGAATTGTGTATTGGTAAATAAACATAATTGTAAATGTTTATGTGGAGTGATGAACATGTTTATTGTGAATAAATATACCTTGTGATGTATATGAATGAATGGTGAATTATATATATGTTGCGATATATATATATATATATATATATATATATATATATATATATATATATATATATATATATATATATATATATATATATATATATATATATATATATATATATATATATATATATATATATATATATATATATATATATATATATATGATTGAATTATGATAAATGTGGTGATCGTATTAAATTGTGAATGTATATTGTTTGTATGCGATTGTATGTGAAGGATGCATGAGAACATATTGTGTATATATGTGCATTGCTTGGTAAATGTGATGATGATGTTGAAAATATGTATATGTGTAAGGCTCGTACTCACTGGGGTAGAATAACAAGATGTTGTTCCTAGTGGACTAATCACTGGGGTAGAATAACAAGGTGTTGTTCCAAGTGAGGTACAATGACATGGTCGTATACATTGGGGTAGAATGATTAAGATGTCGTTCCTAGTGGAATAATCACCGGAGTAGAATAACTGAGATGTTGTTCCTAGTGGGGTATATATGATGTACCCATAATCCCAAGTAGGGATTAGTGAGAATTAATGAGTTTTATATGAGTCACGTGGCATAGATATTATTGTTATATGAAAATATGCTTGTGCGTGAATTGTTGAATTGAGAACTTTGGATATATGCATGATAAATATGCTTGGTGTTATATATATATGTGTGTATATATACCTTATGATGAATTGTGATGAATAAACATAATTGTAAATGTTTATGTGCAATAATGTTAATTGTGAATGTGTAATTGTGAATGATATTGACTGAGGAATTAATGAATAAACATGATTGTATATGGTTATATGAATTATGGTGAATTAAACATAATGTGTATGTTTAGGTGAATTGATTGAAATTGTGGATGTATGTATGAGGAAATATGCTTGGTGATTATCCATATATTTGTATATACATTGTGACGCATATGGATGACTTGTGGTGAGAATGTTGATTATGTGTATTCTAAGATTGTGGATATATATAATTATATGCATTGATTATTATGATAATATTTCTCACCCTTCTGCTGGAATGATGTCCTATATGACATTGTGCAGGTATCGTGAGCAGAGCTGCTCGTAGTTGCGTGGTCACTGTTGGTGTAGCTATTTAGTATTTTAGCTATGTTGGGTCGAGTCGTGCTCTGGTCATGTAACACTGGGATCGTTTGATTTATATTTTAGAGATACATTGTATACTCTAGGTTATGTTTTCATATTCATTGGAATATTGTGATGTTGGCCTTAGTGCCTAAGTAATGTTGAATTATGTGATGAACATGAATGTTCTGTTAAGAGAGTTATGATTTAAATTGAATCTGCTGCTACATGCAAAGTGAAATTTTGAAAAGCATGATTAATTATTAGAGTGTTAATGAGCATGACAGGTGGTTGTTGAAGTTTTGAGAGTTGTATGTGACATCCTTTTTGAATGCATGATTATTTACTCTGATAACATGTATATTTTCCGTGGGGTTTAGAAGGGTGTTACACCTACTACACCCAAGTCTCCTTCGCCGACCATTCTTTTGAACAGCCAGGGTGAGCCTACTTATCATCCCACATCTGATTTGGGTTCTGGTATGAGTTCTCTTGGCGAGATTAATAAACCTGAATTTACCACAGTTCCTCCTTCACCTACCAAGATAACTACCCAGCAGTCTTAGACTGATGGGTCTGATCATGAAGAAGACAATGCCCCACATAATCTTGAAGTAGCAGATGAAAAGACACTCATATGAAGGAGGATGCAAACTTGGCTGACACAAATAGTTCCCCTCTAGATCAAGCGACCGTTGCTGGTGATATTAAGGCAGCAGGGGAAACAAATGTCATGGTGGATGAAAATATGCATCAGTCAGAACTAGATGGGTCTAGTGACGAAGGAACTGAGGATGAAATGGAAGGAAATCAAATAAAGGATGATCAGGGAAAGGAAGAGAAGCCTGAGGATCAAGGAAAGGAAGAGAAGCTTGAGGATCTTCCAGTCGATGAACCTGCCCTGTCGGAGTGACTGATACTTCAACCGTTGCTACCCCTAAAGAAGTGAAGTAGTGCCTATCAAGGGTGAGGGAAATCTCACTACGGCAGAACTTGATGCCCTGAAACTCTCCAATCCTCGACAGTACATCAAACTTCTCCTAAGCAAACGGGGCAGTTCTTCTAGTAAGGCCCCCAACACCTCAACTTTTGAAGACCATGTCTCGAGCAAACCAAGAAAGAGCATTCTTGACAAAATCAAGGGGAAAATCTTCAAAGGGGATCTCTTCTCCCTTTTGAAAATGGACAAAGTCACCCATCTGTCTTTGAAGGCTCTTCTTCAACAAGTGGACCTTCATTCGATCTCTTCTGAAGCTGCTAGTGTTATCCTGGAAGTTGGTACTTTAATCGACCAAGTCTATGGAGACCTCCGACTGCTGCCCCAAATTGAGAAAGCTAGCTATTTCGACAAAGGCTGGTAGTGAGGCCGCTGCTTGGACCACTTCCGCTGAGTCTGAGAACAAGATCACAGAGTTGGAGGAGAGAAAGGAGAAAAACCAACAAGAGATCACCACCAATGAGAAGAACATTTCATGTCGGGAGCGAAAAATCAAAAAGCTTTGAAACAAGATATTGAAAGCTAAGAAGAAAAACACTGAATTATCTTCCTTTGACGACTCCACTTTATCAACTGAGCTCGAACATGCCATCACCTTTGCTGAGGAGGCACGATGTTTGGAAATAGAGGTTGCTCAATTGGAATCAAACAAGACCTTGTGTCATAAACGCCTTGAGCTCCAAAGGTCGAAATATTTCAAGATGCGGGAAAATCTCCCTTTCTAGTCCATTATGACCTTTTTTTAATGCTTTCTCTTTGGCTGGCTTTTGCGAGCCATAGTTTTAATTTCATGTTGTAATGTACTGAGCCATTTTGGCATATTATATTAATACCATTTATGGCTTTTTATTCTATGCTTAGCATTACTCTGTTGATATTTTCACCTCCTGAAGCGCAGGCTTGTATTTTTTCAAATACTTGCCATTTACTTTTAATACCCTCATATCTTCGTTTACTTCTTCTACTTTATACGCTCCATTGAAGAAAACCTTCGAGACTTGGAACGGGCCTTCCCATTTTGGGGACCATTTGCCTAAAGACCTGACCTTTCGATCCATAGGCAGGATCACCCTCCACACCAAATCTCCAACCAAAAAGGTTTTAGCCTTAACCTTTTTGTTATATGACTTCTCTACTCTTTTCTTTTTCCTTCTCAAAAGCTCCAGAGCCTTAAGTCTTTCCTCATCTAGATCCACCAACTCATCAAGCATCATGTCCTAATAAATTTCACGAGGGATTTCATAATGTCTCTGAGTCCTAACCGACTGTATATAGATCTCAACAGGCAGTACTACATCGTGCCCAAAAGTCAGTCGATAAGGAGTGCTATTAATTGCTTCCTTGGGGCACGTTCGACATGCCTATAGGATCTGGTCCAACGTTTTATGCTAATTTTTTGGTTTACTCCTGTTGCACCCCAAAATTTGCCCTCACAATACAAGACTTTGTGTTCCAAGAAGGTTCACAAGGTTCACAAAATTCATAATTGGTCAGAAGAGTTGACAATTCCCTCAGACAATGCACCTCCTAAGCAGTGCATCCAAAACTAGGGTTCTGACTTTAATCAGGCTAAATGGACTTCCAAGACTTCAAGTGAGCTTCATAACATCTTATATGTGTATAAGAACCCCCATGTCAAGTTTCAAGACTTTTCTCAAAAGTTTGCTCAGTCAGATGATCAGATAAGTCAAAAGCAGTCAATGCAGTTAAAAGGTCAAACTAAGGTCAACTGTGGTCAAACCAAAGTCAAACTTCATGATTTTTTTTGCCAACATCAAAGAGAGGTTGGGTGAGAAATATCATCATAATAACTGTAATACCCCAAATTTTGCCCTAAGATTTGTCGTCGCATTTCATTGCATTTAATCAATTACTAACAAATTTGTGTAGTCGTTTGACTTTTTGCAGGTAAATATCATATGGCATGCATTTTTTTTCTAAAAAGTAAAAATGGCACAATTGGCAGGAGGACATGTGTAAGGAGTTATGAGTGTGAGAGGTTGAGAGTTCGAATCTCACCTTTGTCACTTTTTTTTGTTTTTTATTATTTTTACTCTAAAGTTTTCTATCTTTCATTAAAAAAATAACAAAAATAGTTTTTTATTATTATTTAATTATTATTTTCGTATTTTAATTAAATCATTTTTTAAAATATTATTTTTTTCACTTTTTTTCTAAATTATTCATAAAAATATCCAAAAAATCATAAAATAAAAAATATTGAAAAAAATTTTGTTCTTTTTATAATATTTTTAGGAATCAATAGGATTATTAGTTTTTATTTTAAATTATTTAAATTTTATTTTTTCTTAACTAATTATTTAGTTTGGGCTTTAAAATGGGCTTTAGGGACATTATTGACAATTTGGTGTTAACCCTAATTTGTTCCCTATATATACATGTGTTGCCTTGTTGGAAAAGGGAGGAGAATGAAAAAAACCTAAGAGAAGTGAGTGCCGTTTGCCGTTATTTAGTTTTCTTCTTCATCCATTACTATTGTTTCTTTTTCTTCATCGTTTATCGTTATTTCTTTTCCTTCATCTATTACTGTTGTTTCTTTTTCTTCATCTTTTACCGTTATTTCTTTTTCTTCATCTATTACCGTTATTTCTTTTTCTTTATCTATTACTGTTACGTTTATATATATATAATTTTTAAATTGTTAGAGTTTATATATATAAGATTTTTGATCGAATTATGTCGATACGATGTTTGCACATTTGTGTGCATGACGCGTGACATTTGTGTTAGTTCGATCTGATTGCGATGATCGCATTTTTGTGTGAGCAATAATACTATTTTTTGCTTAATTTCTTTTTCTTTGCGATAAATTTTGTTTCGTCCGATTTAGATCTGGTTGCGATGAGCGCATTTCTGCGTTAGCAACATTGTTGGGTTATTTGGCACATTTAAAATTCATTATTGCTTTATTATTATTATTATTATTATTATTATTATTATTATTATTATTATTATTATCATTATTTATTATTATTATCATTATTATCATTATTATTACCATTATTATTATTATTGTTATCATTAATTTATTAAAATTTGTTATAATATAAAAATCTGTTTTTTTAAAATAAATAACATTAACATCTTTTCCAAATTAATATGAAAACCTATTATTTTTAAGAAAAACTTTTTTTTTTATATAAATTTAAAATAATAACTAAAATCTTTTTTTAAAATAATAACTAGAACCGTTATTTATTTTATTTTATTATTGTTCAATTCAAATTTCATTATCATATTGTATCTGCTCCTCTCATGTAACCTCGCGAACTTAACAATCGCTCTTTAAATTCTGACTTTTAATTTCTGCTTGCATGGTTTAAATTATGACATTATCTCTCTGTTTGCATGATTCAATTATCTCACGCGTTTACTATTATTTCTGTCACATTGCACACATCCGAAGGTTAGGTCTAACTGTTTGGCCGCCGCGCCAATAGTCCGTAAAACTTCACACATTCAATTTCAAATCCTCAAAACTACAAACTACAAACCCTAATTTTCACAAATGCCTCGCCGCAGGCAAAATTACAATTTTACCCTTAGCATTAGGTCAAAGAGCCGCCGCGCTCATTTTAGGGTTTCCCGCCGTGGAATCCCTAATTTAACCCTAATTACAACTTAACAATTCAACGTAGAGATTTGGAGTTTCTACACTCCACGTAAGCGTGTCCTTAAGACATGTTTATTTCCCTTGAGACCTTGACCACAGTCAATAAGTCTCTAACCTCCCTTTTGAGGGGAACTACGACTACTCTGATTCCACTCCCGTAAGGATACGTAGGCACAAGATGCGATGTCTTGCCGAGTAAACTTAGAATTAACCCCCTTTATTATTTATTATTGCTTATTTATGTTTTATCTATCTTTGCTATTTAATTATTTTGCTTATTATTTTGTAATTGTTTCTTGGATGTAAAGTTGTTTAATTATTTAATTATTATTATGGTTAGTAATTAGGGAGTGTAACAACATGTATGTAATATTAAAATAAATTTAGATCACTTTTAAATAAAGATAATTAAAATAAACACGTCACACACGTAAGTCGATTTTAATCGCCGTCTCACTTCCTAAGGATATCCCTCAAGTTGCCTATGAATATTGGTTAAGTGGGGTGTATAAAGCAAGTCCCTCAAAAAAAAAATCATCAAAGTCCCTTATGGTTGCCTTTACGAATCGAGTCCCTTCCGAAAAATGATGATAGTCCCTCCAGTTTGCTTATTACACCCCACAATGGCCTTCAAAAATCCAATTGTCCCTCACATGTCCCTTAACATCCAAAGTAAGGACTACCTACTCCATTTTAGTAGGGATAGTCTTACTAAGGAAAGGATAAAGAATAAGAAAGACCTTAAAACATTAGGGTAGGCTACTCCTAGATACTTGCTCACTTCAAAACTTTTTCACACTTAAACAAATTTCCAACAAAATTTTCAAACAAGTTTTTTTCACATCCATACACGGATTATTATTAAACTATTCTGAAATTTTTTTTTGCTATTCACACACTACACTTTCAAAACAATTCAAAAGTGAGCTTAAGTACCTAAGAGCCCATGGATAACCATGGATGAAAAGGGTGCTAACACCTTCCCTTTTCGTAACCTACCCCCCGGACCCAAAATATTCTCTAAGGTCTTTCCTGTTCTTTTATAACCTTTCCTTATGGATAAAATAAAAGTCGGTGGCGACTCTTGCTATCCGCAACATTGTTTAAAGTCAGTTCTCCCACCGTGTTACAGAACTGGCGACTCTGCTGGGGATTTATTTAAGAGGGGTACCCTTAGGAATTAAGATCACTTTAAATTGTTTGCCTTGTTTGCTTTATTATTATATTGTTGGGGTGCTCTTATGTGTGAAAGGTCCTAACCCGGATCTAGTGTACCTTAGGTAAATGGCAATAGACCAAGGAAACTGTACGACGTATATCGATACGGTTGATCTGGTGGCCATAGTTAGTGCGACTTCTTGGTTGGTGCTTATATTCCTTAAGTCAAGTTGAGGATAATATTGAGGCTGCCATATGTTGTCAATGCACTAACTGACTTTTAGAACCCTAGTTAACTCATCTTGGCCTTTAGAAAGTAGTGAGGTAACCGGCTTTGGTGCAGACTGAAGTTGGTTGACACTCGATACTACGCTCATTGAGATCTTAAACTTGGAGGGTTTTGGTTGGCAAGTAAGTTGCCTTCTGAACAACCACCCTTGTGAAGGATCAATGATATTGAGATCCCTTAGAACCTGGTTACTTTTGTAGGACAGGATGAACCATCTAACTTCAGGGGAGGGTACTTGCCTTTGAACCTCATGCAAGCCTTTAAACCTAGGGCTATGGTGTGACTTGTTTGTGTGTGCCACATGTTTGTGATTGAGCATGACATCATGACATCATCATGCATCATAAGCATATCATTTTCCCTAACCATTTCAAGGACCAAAGGATTTATCTTTGTTCTTTGTTGCAGGTCATGGCTTCTGCTCGTAGAAACACCATCAGGATCAACTTTGTAGGGATACCTGCTAAGCTCAAGGAGTTGGTTTCCCTAGTGCCTGATCATTCCCAGTTCAACAAGAGACATGGTCACTTATTGGATCTAGTTACTTCAGGGTTCAGTGTGCTGTTTCAGTTCTTTGACCCTAAGCACCATTGCTTTACATTTCCTGATTATCAGCTGGTTCCAACCATGGAGGAGTTCTCTAAACTTCTGGGTATACCTGTTCTTGATCAGAAGCCATTCACAGGCTTAGAGAAGGAGCTTAAACCAGAAGTTATTGCTGCAGCTCTACATCTGAAGAAGTCTGACATTGTTCTAGAGACGAGAAGTGGAGTTAAAGGTATTCTTGCCAAGGTATTAGTGGATAAAGCTCAAATGTTCTTGAAGGCTATGAGCTACGATGTTGTTGAGGAGATCTTAGCCTTATTGATTTATGGCTTAGTGTTGTTCCTCAATCCTGATCAGTTCATAGACGTTCATGCCATCAACATATTCCTGAGTCACAATCCAGTGCCTACCTTACTTGGAGACATCCTACATTCTCTTCACACCCGTACTACAAGGGCAAGAGGAACTTTGATGTGCTGCATACCTTTACTTTCTAGGTGGTTTATTTCTCACCTTCCTCGCTCAGTAATGAAGAATGAGCAAGGGTTCAGATGGTCCAAGAGGATCATGTCACTTTCTCACTCAGACATCCATTGGTGCTCCAGATCTATGGAGAATGTCACCATCATTGACCGTTGTGGGGAGTTTCCTAATGTGCCACTTCTAGGCATAAGAGGAGGCATCACCTACAACCCATCTCTAGCTTTACGACAGTTTGGTTACGCCCGGAGCGATGGTCCACATGACATGTTGATTCAGGGCATTGTGTTTGATTACGACAACGATCTTCAGGGTTACCGTCAGAGATTCATCCGAGCTTGGGGAAAGGTAAACAGGATTGACAGCAAGACACTGGAGCCTAAGTACACTATTCCTATGGAGGCTTATCTCAGATGGGTACGATCTCGTGCTCAGACACTCATGATGCCATATCCTGCCGTCCTACCAGTTACCATGGAACCTGTTGCTGAAGGAGACACAGCTTATACCATCCTTCACCCAGACATGCCTACTGATATGGAAGACTTGCAGAGATCTTGGATCCAACTGAAAGAGAAAAGGGATACTTTCGAGGCTCATTACAAAGCAAGCCAAGCAAGGATCCTAGAGCTAACAAAGCTACTTCATGAGGAACGAAACCTCAACTCATACCTCAACACCAAGAGGAAACGTCCATGGGAGACTTAAAACCCCATCTTTTGTACTTATTTCGTTTTCATTTTTTGTAAGCCTAAAAGGCAAAACAAGTTATTACTAATAAAAAGTTACTTTCTTGTTTGTTTAAGCAAATTTAAATCCTGCGGTCCTTGAAAACATTGCATATGCATTCCCATATCATTGCATCACAGGTTTATAATTGTGCACAGGTTTCTCATCTTCTCGCTGTTTATTTCAGCAATGGCTCTTGAACAATCAGTTAAGGATCTCCAGGCACAGAATGCACAGTTCCAAGAGCTGATCCTGAACCTATCCAAGGGGCAGGATGAACTGAAGACACTGCTGGCCAAGAAGACTAAGAAGGCTAGAAGGTCTGCTGGGTTGCTCAACATGGGAAGAAGGTTCAAAGGTCCTGCCAAGACCAAGGAACAGGTTGAAGACTATGAATCTGAAGAATCTGAGCAGGAGAGAGGCAGTCTCCACAACACTATGGGGGACTCTGATTCTGAGGCTAACTACTACCATGAGCCTAACGAAGACAAATTCAAGATGCTGGTGGATAGAATGGATGCTATGGAATTACAGAAATCATCTGGGCTGGATTTTGAGGATTTGAGCTTGATATCTGGGGTGGTCATACCCATTGGGTTCAAAGTTCCTACATTTGTTGTCTATGATGGGGTCTCTTGTCCCAAATTGCATCTGAGGTCTTATGTCAGAAGAATTCAACCCCACACTGCTGATAAAAAGTTGTGGATCCATTTCTTTCAAGAGAGTTTATCTGGAGCTCAGCTAGAGTGGTATTATCAGTTGGAGAGTGTCAACATCAGAGATTGGAATGACCTTGCTGAAGCTTTCTACAAGCAGTATCAATACAATGCTGACTTAGCCCCCACTCGCATGCAGCTTCAAAGCATGTCTATGGGTGCCAAAGAAAGCTTTAAGGAGTATGCTCAGAAGTGGAGAGACTTAGCTGGAAGAGTTCAACCCCCTTTGACTGATAGGGAGTTGGTTGATATGTTCATGTGTACGCTGAATGGTCCGTTTTACAGTCATCTCATTGGAAGCTCATCATCTGGCTTCACTGAGTTGATCATGACAGGAGAGCGAGTAGAGAATGGTATCAAGAGTGGTAAGATCCAAGTGGGCACTTCTTCATCAGGTGCTGCAAAGAAGCCTCCCACTGGGAAGAAAGAATCTAATGCTGTGTATGGCCAGCCTGATCGTAACAGAAGGCATCAGTCTGTTAGTGCAGTTCATATTTCAAATCCAACTCCTGCAACAACAGAGCAACCTCAAGGCAACCAACAGAGGGCTAGAAGACAGTTCACGAAGATCAACATGTCAATGGCTCAGGCATTGCAACACTTGTTGAAGGCTGAACTTATTACCCTGAGGGAGGCTCCTCAGAATCCCAATGTTACCTCTCCCAAGTACAATCCCAATGCACGATGTGCATATCATTCAAACTGTTCAGGACATGATACTAATAACTGCTGGGTCTTGAAGAACAAAATTCAGGATATGATTGATGCTGGAGAAATTGAGTTTGATCCACCAGGTACTCCAAATGTGATTACAGCTCCAATGCCAAATCACGAGAAGACTGTCAACGCCATTGATGAAGATATTGATGAAGATCTGCATGTCTATTCAGTTATGGAGTTGAGCACACCATTGTCTGTTATCAAAAAGAGGTTAGTACAAGCTGGGATCTTTCCAGGTTGTCATGAAGATTGTCTATATTGTACCTATAAGCCGGATAGTTGCTTCATTTTGAGAGATGGGATTCAACGTCTCATGGATAAATATACTATAGTGTTTGAAAGAAGACCAACATCTGTAGAAAGTATGGTGGATCATCTGACTCAGGGTAAGAAGATTGAAGAGGTTGACATGGTTGACAAAGTACCACTAAGAATCACTTCAAAGGGTCCCATTAAAATCACTCATCAGGGCCCAATCAAGATTACTGCTGAAGGTACTGTGAAAGTTGTCGCTGAAGCCAAAGTAGCTCCTCTGATCATTACCACTCCTGGTCCTATTTCTTATACATCTGACAAAGCTGTGCCATGGCACTATGGGTCTGATGTTTACATCCATGGTGTCAAGCAGGAGCCTTTACCTGATATGCCTGTTGACATTGATAATATTGCTGGATCTAGCAAGATCACTCGTAGTGGAAGAGTCTTCTCTCCTCCAGTTGCTTCTAAGAGTGCAGTTACTCTTGCTGTTACTTCCACCACTGATGCTCGGGGCAAGGGTCCTGTTATTGAGCCTGTATCTACTGATGTGCCAGCTGCTGATGACCTCTCTAAGCAGATGGAAGAAGTATTGAAAATCATTCGCAAGAGTGATTATGATATTGTTGATCAGCTGGGGCATACTCCCTCAAAGATTTCTATGCTCTCCCTGTTATTATGTTCTGAGGCTCATGCCAAGTCATTGATCAAGTTTCTAAAGATGGCTCATGTACCCAGTGCAATTTCTGTGGACCAGTTTGAGAATTGTGTTGCGCACCTGACCTATGACAACGGGTTAGGATTTTTTGATGCTGACTTGACCCCTGCCAAGAGGGATCATAACAGGGCCCTGCATATTTCAATTGAATGCAGGGGCACTACCCTGTCTCATGTGCTGATAGACAATGGTTCCTCTCTGAATGTGTTGCCTAAGGAAGTCCTGAACAAGCTGAGTCCTGAAGATACGGTATTGAAGCCCAGTAATATTGTGGTAAAGGCTTTTGATGGTTCTAGAAGAGTAGTGCATGGGGAAATTGATCTTCCAATCGAGGTTGGCTCTCAGGTGTTCACTGCTACATTCTATGTGATGGATATTCGTCCTTCGTACTCATGTCTGCTTGGTCGTCCCTGGATCCATGGGGCAGGTGCTGTGACCTCCACATTACATCAAAAGTTGAGATATCCGGTGAATGGAAAAGTTGTTACTGTCTTTGGAGAGGAAGAATACTTTGTCAGCCATGTAAACACTTTCAAGTATCTGGAAGTAGAAGGTGAATACATTGAAACTCCATGTCAGTCATTTGAAGTGGTTCCCTGGGCTGTTAAGGATTGTGTGACTCCTCCTGCTGTGAAGAAGGTTCCTGTGGTCATCAGAAACCCTCCAACAATGGCAATGGCCTCCCTCAATGATGCAAAAGCTGTGGTGGAAGAAGAGTCCCAGAAGGCTGTCCGTCGTGCCCGTGCTGTTCGTATCACCAATCAAGGGGTTATCAATGCTGTGGGAGATCAAGATGAAGACCACAACTTGGAGGCATGGATTTTTCCTACTGTGGGTGCTGGACTCAATAATTGGACAGCTGAAGATGTTATCCCTATCTCCTTTAGTCAGGAGTAAATACTATTACTGTGTTATGTTTTTAAATTTATAATTTCTGGAACAATTAAAACTTTCAAGCCATGTGCCTTACCCGGGGCACAATGGTGTGCTTGTTACGGGCTGTCATTTCATTTGCATACTTCATTCATTAAAATCAGTGGACGTTTCGTTTTCGTAAATATTGTGTTCCTTGTCTTTCTTTTTCTTTTATTTTTGCTTTATCAGCTATGTGTTCTTACACACACCCACGTCACTAAAATGCAGATCCTCATCCACTCTGGATCCAGTTGATAACAGTTCTACTATTGCCAATTACAATTTCGAGAATCCGATCTATCAAACTGAAGACGGAAACGAGGACGATTGTGAAATACCTGTAGAGCTTGCTAGGTTGTTACAACAAGAAGAGAAAGCTATACAGCCACATGAAGAGCCAGTCGAAGTTGTGAATCTGGGAACTGAAGAAAACAGAAAAGAGGTCAAGATAGGGGCTGATTTAGAGGACAGTGTCAAGAGCAGGTTGATTCAGATGCTACGTGACTATGTGGAGATCTTTGCTTGGTCTTATGAAGATATGCCAGGGTTGGATACAGACATTGTGGTTCACCGTTTGCCAGTGAAAGAAGATTGTCGTCCAAAGAAGCAGAAGGTTCGTCGTATGCGTCCTGAAATGTCAGAAAAGATCAAAGCAGAGGTAATGAAACAGTTCAATGCAGGGTTCTTGGCCGTAACTTCTTATCCTCAGTGGGTTGCAAATGTGGTACCAGTTCCTAAGAAAGATGGTAAGGTACGTATGTGTGTAGACTACAGAGATCTGAACAAGGCTAGCCCTAAAGATGACTTTCCACTTCCTCATATTGATATCCTGGTAGACAACACTGCTCAGCATAAGGTATTCTCCTTTATGGATGGTTTCTCTGGTTATAATCAAATCAAGATGGCACCTGAAGATATGGAGAAGACTACATTTGTGACACAGTGGGGCACCTTTTGCTATAAGGTAATGCCATTTGGTTTGAAGAATGCAGGGGCAACATATCAGCGTGCCATGGTGGCTTTGTTTCATGATATGATTCATCATGAGATAGAGGTATATGTGGATGATATGATAGCCAGGTCTCAGAATGAAGAACAACATCTTGATCATCTGCACAAGTTGTTTGAGAGGTTGAAGAAATACAGGTTGAGATTAAATCCAAACAAGTGTACTTTTGGAGTTAGATCTGGAAAGCTCCTGGGTTTCATTGTCAGTGGAAAAGGTATTGAAGTGGATCCTGCAAAAGTGAAAGCTATACGAGAGATGCCAGCTCCCCGTACTGAGAAGGAGGTTAGAGGTTTCTTGGGACGATTGAACTACATTGCAAGATTTATTTCCCAATTAACTACCATCTGTGAGCCAATCTTCAAGTTGTTGAAGAAAGATCAGGTGATGGAATGGAATGATGAGTGCCAGACTGCCTTTGATGAAATCAAGAGATATTTGCTAGAACCTCCAATTTTAATGCCACCAGTTGATGGAAGACCCTTGATTATGTATTTAACAGTATTAGACAACTCAATGGGGTGTGTATTGGGGCAACATGACGAGTCTGGTCGAAAAGAGCAGGCAATATACTACCTTAGCAAAAAGTTTACCGACTGTGAAACAAGATACTCACTGCTCGAGAAAACTTGCTGCGCTTTGGCATGGGCTGCTCGCCGACTAAGACAGTATATGTTGACCCATACTACCTTGTTGATTTCTAAGATGGATCCAATCAAGTACATATTTGAGAAACCTGCTCTCTCCGGAAGAATTGCAAGATAGCAAATGATCTTGACGGAATATGATATACAGTATACTACTCAGAAGGCCATTAAGGGGAGTGTTGTTGCTGATCATTTGGCTCATCAAGCAGTAGATGATTACCAGTCAATGAATTTTGAGTTCCCTGATGAAGACATTATGTCTGTTACCAAAGAACCTGGACAATATGACGGACCTGAACAAGGATCCCGATGGACTATGGTTTTTGATGGTGCCTCCAATGCACATGGTAATGGTGCTGGTGTTGTGATTAGTTCCCCTGAAGGTTGTCATACCCCGATTACTGCCAGACTTTGTTTCTATTGTACCAATAACATGGCTGAGTATGAGGCATGTATCATGGGTATGCAAGTTGCTATTGATATGAAGATTCAGTTCCTTGAGGTGTATGGAGATTCAGCTCTGGTAGTAAGTCAGATTAAAGGAGATTGGGATACAAAGCATGATAATCTCATTCCTTACAGAGAACATGTGTTGTCTTTGATCCCACATTTCAAAGAGATTACTTTTGGACATATTCCACGAAGAGAGAATCAGTTGGCAGACGCATTGGCCACCATGGCATCTATGTTTGAGATCAGCTGGGATGATGAAGCTCCCAAGATTACCATTGATAGATTTGAGAAGCCTGCATACTGCAATGAGATTGACACTGAAGGGGCAAGTGGACTCCAACATATGAGGGACCATTTGTAGTCAAGACAGTGTTCTCAGGAGGTGCCATGATACTGACTACAATGGATGGTGAAGACTTCCCACAACCTGTAAACGCAGACATAGTTAAAAAATACTACGCATAAAAAGAGACCCGCTAGGTTGACAGGCCTAGGCAAAAATAAGGGCATCCCGGCAAACCAAAAGGGTTTGGGCAAAAATTAGGGATATATATATAAAAAGATGTACACCCGGCAAGTCGAAAACCTGAAAAGGCGGCTTGGGCAAAAAAGGGTATCCCGGTGGATTGAAAACCTGAAAGGGCAATCCAGGCAAAAGTTAGGGATTAAAGCGTATGACTATGTCTCGTTTGGATCACTCATGAAACTGCAACCAGTTGTACTACTTACTCAAGCTCAAACAGATAAAGCTCAATCCAATCGTTTCCGTCTCAACAGCAAGAAGATGAGATACTTGAGTGGCAATAGTAGAATTGAAACTCAATAGGATTATTTCCCACATAGCTGATTCTTTTTGTAAAACTTCATAACAAAATTCTCTTACTAGGGTTTATGTCTCCTTGTACAAACTTACCCGTGTATGGGTCACTTTTGATATAAATAAATTCCATCTTTTGAATCCAGATTCACTTTTACCCTATTTACATAAGCGAAACGTCCATTGGTTGTGTTTGAATGTATGTATGCCTTTGAATATGATTGATGTTTACCAGAAACGCATGTATGCTTTTAATATGATTGATGTTTACCAGAAATGCATGAAAATGCAGTAATAGTATTTACTAAGGACGAACGAGGGAAGGATTTCAACGAAGCTTCGCCGGTTCATCTTTACAAGACAGTTACAAACCATCAGTAGGACTAATCCATTTTCACAAAGTCTAATCTCCCCTGGAATTTATATCCATCTCTTTTATCCTCATACGGATATACGGGAAATTACTTTCCAATAAGGGCACGATGAACGAGGACGGGATGTTATACTTATCCTACTATCAAACGAAAACGAAGGTTATCTATACCCTACTATCCCCAACAACGGGAGGTTATCTATACCTTGTTATCCCCAACAACGGGAGGTTATCTATACCTTGTTATCCCCAGCAGACGGAGGGTTATATATTCTTCAACAACGAATCGGGATTTATTTTCCTCGGCCAGCAGTTGTTATACAAGGATATCCAGACACTTCCAGCAGTGTCATATCATACATACATCATTTACATCATACCATAACATATATGTCTATAGTACATTACCTAAGTGCATCATGTCATACATGCATACATAAAGCATAAACTAATGTTGTTATACAGAAAGCTACCTTGTTTTCAGGTTAATTATCCAACAAACAATCTTATGATCTTTGGGACTGCTTTATTGTAACCTCAGGGTTACTTTATCCTCCTGATGAGCTTCTTATTACTTTGGGACTGCTTTATTGTAACCTCAGGGTTATTTTATCCTCCTGATAGCCTCTCATGACTTCAAGACTGCTTTAGAGCTACTGATTGCTCTATCCTCCTGAAATCATCCTATTACTTCAAGACTGCTTTAGAGCTATTCATTGCTCTATCCTCATGAGGTCATATTACTACTTCAAGACTGCTTTAGAGCTATTCATTGCTCTATCCTCCTGAAGCCATCTAATTATTTCAAGACTGCTTTAGAGTTATCCATTGCTCTATCCTCCTGAAATTACATTATTATTTCAAGACTGCTTTAGAGCTATCCATTGCTCTATCCTCCTGAAATCATTACTTCAAGACTGCTTTAGAGCTATTGATTGCTCTATCCTCCTGAAGACATATCACATTATTATTTCAAGACTGCTTTAGAGCTGTTGATTGCTCTATCCTACTGAAGCCATTCTATTACTTCAAGACTGCTTTAGAGCTATTGATTGCTCTATCCTCCTGAAGCCAATATTACTTCAAGACTGCTTTAGAGCTATTGATTGCTCTATCCTCCTGAGGTCAGATTTATCACTTCAAGACTGCTTTAGGGTTATCATTATTGATTGCTCTATCCTCATGAAGACATGCTGTTACATCAGTATTACTCCAGACTCCTGACAGTTCTCATTATACTACTGAAGAACTTTCCCCTAGTGGCATCTTTAAGCCCACTCAATCATGTTCAACCAACCATCAATATCACTCCATGCACTGGTGAGTGCAAATTTTTGGGCTTTTTGTGTTCAATCCCCTTCAACCTTCCAGGTTACGACTGGCAAATATACCAATCTAACCCCTCAGGTTTCAGAAAATTGAACAGGGGCAGCTGTTGCACCCCAAAATTTGCCCTCACAATACAAGACTTTGTGTTCCAAGAAGGTTCACAAGGTTCACAAAATTCATAATTGGTCAGAAGAGTTGACAATTCCCTCAGACAATGCACCTCCTAAGCAGTGCATCCAAAACTAGGGTTCTGACTTTAATCAGGCTAAATGGACTTCCAAGACTTCAAGTGAGCTTCATAACATCTTATATGTGTATAAGAACCCCCATGTCAAGTTTCAAGACTTTTCTCAAAAGTTTGCTCAGTCAGATGATCAGATAAGTCAAAAGCAGTCAATGCAGTTAAAAGGTCAAACTAAGGTCAACTGTGGTCAAACCAAAGTCAAACTTCATGATTTTTTTTGCCAACATCAAAGAGAGGTTGGGTGAGAAATATCATCATAATAACTGTAATACCCCAAATTTTGCCCTAAGATTTGTCGTCGCATTTCATTGCATTTAATCAATTACTAACAAATTTGTGTAGTCGTTTGACTTTTTGCAGGTAAATATCATATGGCATGCATTTTTTTTCTAAAAAGTAAAAATGGCACAATTGGCAGGAGGACATGTGTAAGGAGTTATGAGTGTGAGAGGTTGAGAGTTCGAATCTCACCTTTGTCACTTTTTTTTGTTTTTTATTATTTTTACTCTAAAGTTTTCTATCTTTCATTAAAAAAATAACAAAAATAGTTTTTTATTATTATTTAATTATTATTTTCGTATTTTAATTAAATCATTTTTTAAAATATTATTTTTTTCACTTTTTTTCTAAATTATTCATAAAAATATCCAAAAAATTATAAAATAAAAAATATTGAAAAAAATTTTGTTCTTTTTATAATATTTTTAGGAATCAATAGGATTATTAGTTTTTATTTTAAATTATTTAAATTTTATTTTTTCTTAACTAATTATTTAGTTTGGGCTTTAAAATGGGCTTTAGGGACATTATTGACAATTTGGTGTTAACCCTAATTTGTTCCCTATATATACATGTGTTGCCTTGTTGGAAAAGGGAGGAGAATGAAAAAAACCTAAGAGAAGTGAGTGCCGTTTGCCGTTATTTAGTTTTCTTCTTCATCCATTACTATTGTTTCTTTTTCTTCATCGTTTATCGTTATTTCTTTTCCTTCATCTATTACTGTTGTTTCTTTTTCTTCATCTTTTACCGTTATTTCTTTTTCTTCATCTATTACCGTTATTTCTTTTTCTTTATCTATTACTGTTACGTTTATATATATATAATTTTTAAATTGTTAGAGTTTATATATATAAGATTTTTGATCGAATTATGTCGATACGATGTTTGCACATTTGTGTGCATGACGCGTGACATTTGTGTTAGTTCGATCTGGTTGCGATGATCGCATTTTTGTGTGAGCAATAATACTATTTTTTGCTTAATTTCTTTTTCTTTGCGATAAATTTTGTTTCGTCCGATTTAGATCTGGTTGCGATGAGCGCATTTCTGCGTTAGCAACATTGTTGGGTTATTTGGCACATTTAAAATTCATTATTGCTTTATTATTATTATTATTATTATTATTATTATTATTATTATTATTATCATTATTTATTATTATTATCATTATTATCATTATTATTACCATTATTATTATTATTGTTATCATTAATTTATTAAAATTTGTTATAATATAAAAATCTGTTTTTTTAAAATAAATAACATTAACATCTTTTCCAAATTAATATGAAAACCTATTATTTTTAAGAAAAACTTTTTTTTTTAGATAAATTTAAAATAATAACTAAAATCTTTTTTTAAAATAATAACTAGAACCGTTATTTATTTTATTTTATTATTGTTCAATTCAAATTTCATTATCATATTGTATCTGCTCCTCTCATGTAACCTCGCGAACTTAACAATCGCTCTTTAAATTCTGCCTTTTAATTTCTGCTTGCATGGTTTAAATTATGACATTATCTCTCTGTTTGCATGATTCAATTATCTCACGCGTTTACTATTATTTCTGTCACATTGCACACATCCGAAGGTTAGGTCTAACTGTTTGGCCGCCGCGCCAATAGTCCGTAAAACTTCACACATTCAATTTCAAATCCTCAAAACTACAAACTACAAACCCTAATTTTCACAAATGCCTCGCCGCAGGCAAAATTACAATTTTACCCTTAGCATTAGGTCAAAGAGCCGCCGCGCTCATTTTAGGGTTTCCCGCCGTGGAATCCCTAATTTAACCCTAATTACAACTTAACAATTCAACGTAGAGATTTGGAGTTTCTACACTCCACGTAAGCGTGTCCTTAAGACATGTTTATTCCCCTTGAGACCTTGACCACAGTCAATAAGTCTCTAACCTCCCTTTTGAGGGGAACTACGATTACTCTGATTCCACTCCCGTAAGGATACGTAGGCACAAGATGCGATGTCTTGCCGAGTAAACTTAGAATTAACCCCCTTTATTATTTATTATTGCTTATTTATATTTTATCTATCTTTGCTATTTAATTATTTTGCTTATTATTTTGTAATTGTTTCTTGGATGTAAAGTTGTTTAATTATTTAATTATTATTATGGTTAGTAATTAGGGAGTGTAACAACATGTATGTAATATTAAAATAAATTTAGATCACTTTTAAATAAAGATAATTAAAATAAACACGTCACACACGTAAGTCGATTTTAATCGCCGTCTCACTTCCTAAGGATATCCCTCAAGTTGCCTATGAATATTGGTTAAGTGGGGTGTATAAAGCAAGTCCCTCAAAAAAAAAATCATCAAAGTCCCTTATGGTTGCCTTTACGAATCGAGTCCCTTCCGAAAAATGATGATAGTCCCTCCAGTTTGCTTATTACACCCCACAATGGCCTTCAAAAATCCAATTGTCCCTCACATGTCCCTTAACATCCAAAGTAAGGACTACCTACTCCATTTTAGTAGGGATAGTCTTACTAAGGAAAGGATAAAGAATAAGAAAGACCTTAAAACATTAGGGTAGGCTACTCCTAGATACTTGCTCACTTCAAAACTTTTTCACACTTAAACAAATTTCCAACAAAATTTTCAAACAAGTTTTTTTCACATCCATACACGGATTATTATTAAACTATTCTGAAATTTTTTTTTGCTATTCACACACTACACTTTCAAAACAATTCAAAAGTGAGCTTAAGTACCTAAGAGCCCATGGATAACCATGGATGAAAAGGGTGCTAACACCTTCCCTTTTCGTAACCTACCCCCCGGACCCAAAATATTCTCTAAGGTCTTTCCTGTTCTTTTATAACCTTTCCTTATGGATAAAATAAAAGTCGGTGGCGACTCTTGCTATCCGCAACATTGTTTAAAGTCAGTTCTCCCACCGTGTTACAACTCCCCACTTGCTTTTTTATCAAACCAATTACTACCTTGTTTGCTGCCTCGACTTGGCCATTCGCTTGGGCGTAATAAGGTGTCGAGATTAAGAGCTTGAATCCTATCTCTTTGGAAAACTCCTACATCTTTCGACCAGTGAACACTGACCCTTGATCTGTTGTGACTGTTTCTGGCAGCCCAAACCTACAAATGATATACTTCTGAATGAAACCAATGACGTCTTCTTGATCTACTTTTGGTAAAGGTATCGCTTCGATCCATTTCGTGAACTAATCTATTCCCAACCAGGATATACTTTTGGTTTTTGGAGGACGCTGGTCGAATCTCCCCAATCAGGTCCAAGGCCCATCCTCTTAAAGGCCAAGGCTTGACTATAGAGTGTAATTCGCTCACTGGGACATGCTGTATGCCAGCATGGACCTGACATTCCTGACAACCTTTGGCGAACTCAATGTAATCCTTTAACATAGTAGGCCAACACATGCCTTTGCGGAATAATAACCATTTCATCTTGTGGCCTACTTGGTGTGCCCCACACGTTCCACTGTGGACTGAGGACAATGCAAGATACACCTCAGATTCACTAAGGCATTTGAGTATAACCCCCTCAGAGGTTTTTTTGAATAATTCGTTGCCTAAAAGAGCATAGCTTAGTGCTTTATACTTAACTTTTTGTTCTGCAGATGCTGAAGGGTTTCGAAGGTATTCGACCAAAGGTTTCCTCCAATCTTTGTCTGTCAAACCCTCCACTGTAAAGATTTCAAAAGTTTCTTCATCAGCATAGCCAAATTTTGTCGCTTATAGGTCTGATGGTCTTAGGCCCACAGACACAACCTTACCTCTAGCCTCGATTACTTCCTGCAGGTCTTCTTTCGAAACCCTATATCCAGAGGCAATTTGTGCCAAGTTGTTGGCCACTTGATTCTTTAGTCGCGGTATATGTCGAACTGTTGACATTTCAAATTTCTTAAGTAACCTGTTGGCTATTACAAAGTACATAATGAGATTCTCTTTGACATATTTGTACTCTTTTGTTAATTGTTTTATAACCAACTTCGAGTCTCCCATTATTTCGACTCGGGTTGCCCCCAATTCTAACAAAAATTTAAGTCCCGCTATTAAGGCCTCATATTCAGCCTCATTATTAGAACACAACACTTCGACTTTGTACTTAAATTTTGTTGAAATTTTATCAGGCGAAATAATCAACAGACCTATGTCTGTTCAATTCTTATGGCTGGAATCGTCGAAGTATAACTTCCAAGGTTCTAGGTAGACGTAATTTAGGACATTTTCATTTATAGAGTGGTCGACAATAAATTCTGCCACTATTTACCCCTTAACCGCCTTCAGCGGTTTGTAAGTCAAAGAATACTCAGTTAAAGCTAATGCCCATTTACCAATTCGACTATGCAAAATAGGCTTAGAAAACATATGTTTGATGATATCAAAATGTGAAGAAACATACACATCAACTGGTTTTATATATTGCTTTAACTTTGTACATGAGAAATATAAACATAGACATTAACCTTATGGTCAGCAATCAGATGTTCAGATTGCCCACTTGTAACACTTCTTTATGTCACTTGTGCACTCATTGACATGATGAACTAATTCACGACATCTATAGAAATTAAGAGGAGCAGGAGCACTTCCCTCACTTGGCCTCTTACCATCAACAGTTCTCTATTTACCCTTATCAGTTGGAGCACTGTAAGGCTTCTCATGGTTCACATTCTGCTTTCCCCTCTTCTCACTCAGACTCTTATAATGAGCTGGCCGAGGCTTACCACCCTCTTCAAAAAATCTACAACTATTTACAAACTCTAAAAACCTTATGATCTGTTGGTATCCAATGTGTCGCTACCGCAAAAATAAGGTGCCGGCAAAATAGAAGAGTCGTCACCTTTCGTTATTTATCCCTCAGAACGGGAAAGGAAACGATCGGAAAAACCTGACGAAAAGGTATAAGACAAGGTCATCGCAACCAATGTCTGGATTCGGGAGTCGGTTACGCAATGGGAAGGTATTAGCACCCCTCACGTCTATTGTACTCAATGGGATCCACGCTTGTTGGTTTATCTGACGGGTTGGTTTAACCATCTACCTATCAAGGCTGGTCTGGAAAGAAAAGAAAATGACTCGGAAAAGCGTCGCACTTTATGCCTACGTATTCTCATCAGAGAATAAGAAATCAGAGTCAACGTAGTTCGGCTAACTACGGGTTACAGGGAAGGTGGCTCGCCAATACGTCAGTATTGTGCCTACGTATTCTCAATAGATATGAGAAATCAGAGCTTACGTAGTTCGGGATAATACGGATTACGGGGGTTCAGATTCATCTGTTTTTCGAGTAGGCTTAACACACAGTTCCAGCAGTTTGACGTACGCAACTCAACCCTTGGAGACTTAGGCGTTACCGTTTATGGTAGAACTGGGAGTTCACGACACTCTTTTCTTCAGAAAAGCTTCCTTTGAATTATGGGCCCACGTGGCAAAAAGGTTTGAAGTTTGTTTTCTGTCTTTTACGGAAGAACTGTCTTTTATGGATGTTTGCAACCAATATCGCACTAGAGACTATGACTTGAGAGTGAATGTGTCGCATGTCACCCAAAGGGTGCCATACTAAGCATCCAAGCTGTTGAAAAGAAACTCTCCAACAACCCTTTCTCAAGTAGCTTAAGGCTCGTAACGTACGACGTCAGTTAACCTTTATTACTGTATTTTGATTTGTTTGAAGAGAGAAGAGAGAACAGACACAACTAAGGGGAAACTATCAAGCCCTAATGTTATCATGCCAAGGATTCATCCTATGGTTGAGGTTTGAAATAGGGAAGTCCTAGACGTTATCATGCATAGGTTTCAACCTAAAGTTCTAATCATCACTTCCTTATCAAAGGAAGTGAGATTCCTAGGGGATCATGTCAATAGGATACAGACAACAGATAAAGCATCAACCTAAACAGATAACAGATAAATAGATAAAACAGTAAAGATGCACATGCAATGCAGCAATACAAGCAGAGGGAGACCCACTAAACCTCTTAGCAATCAAGCAAAAAAAAACAGTCAAAACAGACAAGCAGAGGGAGCTCAACTCAACCTCTATATGCAAATACGTCAATTAGAAAAAGAAAAAACAACATACAAGCAAGGGGAGGATCACCTCAACCCTTAAGGAAAACAAGCAGAGGGAGACTCACTCAATCTCTTAATGCAGTCATGCATCTATGCTTAAACTATTCTAATAATGAACTATCCTAATGCAACACACCACTCAATCATGAATGAGGAAAAAGACTTATGACAAGTAAGGAATTCATTCCACAAGTAATCAAACAAGGCATCTATCCTAAAGGAAGAAATTGATGATGGGATGTATGGTGTATACCAAAGGTATCCACCATGATATTCAACCAATCATGGATAATCTGGAAATGAGATGATACATGGTGTATACCAAAGGTATCCACCATGATGTTTAACCATTCATGGGAGATTTAAATGAAGGGAAGCATGGTGTATGCCAAAGGCATCCACCATGACACTCTACCATTCATGGGAGATTGAAATAAAGGGAAGCATGGTGTATGCCAAAGGCATCCACCATGACACTCTACCATTCATGGGAGATTGATCTTCCTAACACTCTTAAGGGGGAACCCTATGGTTTAGTTAAGGATCACCTAAACTAAAAGGGATTAAAGCTCTATCAAGGCCTACTCTAAGGTCTAACTAAGCATCAACCTAGTCTTAATCCTATCAAGGAGTAATTCAAAGCCTAGAGTTATCTAAATATCCATCTTTAGTGCTAAAATACAAGCTAAGCTAAGATTAAGGTCACCTAACAACATTAACTTGTAAAATGGGGGAATAATAGAAAATCACTTCTAAAAATTCTAAGGAAAATACTACATCATCCTACATGTATCAACATTCTATGGTACAAAAATCAGGGGCTAAACCTAAATCAAAAGGCTCAAATTAAGTCTAAAACCTCAAGGATACACTTAAAGGGATCCATCGATGAATACTCCTAAACAACTATCCTAAAATCCTATTTAGAATCATCTAAAAATCACAGAAAAAATCACATAACATCATCAACATGTCTACAACCAACATATAAAGTTTCAAGTCTTAATTCTACACCAAACTCCAGAACAAAAATTAGCAAGAAACTATGCAATTTTTGGTATTTTTATTATCCAATTAAAGGAGAAAAACGAAATTAAATTGAAAATTAAACGAAAATAAAATCTAATTGCACACAAAAATCATAGACATGATGAGGATCATCCACGATTTTTTACTATTTCTAAGCATTTTTACTATTTTTCTCAAATTAAAATGAATGAAGCAATTAAAGAAGAAACAAAAACAATTAAAGGAAATAAAGAAATGCAGAAAAATCTACAACCACGAGATCTAAGGACCAAGTCAAGCCATCCAAGGGGTAGGAGAGTGACAACACATTAATGAAGTCCGAGTAATATGGTAGAACTAGTCAAAGAATGGACCATGGTGGAGACTAATCACAACCGCGAATGGAAAAGTATATGCATCGGACGACTACGGCTCATCTTCTCCATTTCGTCTTCCCCAACTCGCCGGCGAGATTCCGGCCACCGTCCCCTACCGCCGGCGGCCGCGCGACTCCCCCCAACACCATGGTTCTCTTATTTTTTCACCATTTCTTATGCTTCTTTAACCGATTTCATGGGATTTTTCACAAGGAATCCAAATCTACCACTTATTTTAACTTTCCTCCATTAAAACTCAAGAAGCAATGGACATCAAGAATCATCAAGAAATTTCAACTCTCACGAAAACTTAAAACGAAGCCACTAATCTCTTCCTCTCACTTCCTACATCAATAATATTCTATTCTTTTTCATTTTGATCCATTATCCAAAGAGATATTCGAACTACAACTTGGGGTGCCATGGTAAAAATTGTCATAAAACTTCACCAAACCAACTCTAAATCCATCTAGAGTTCAATACTAACTTAACCGCATGTCCAAACTAACTTAATTATGCTTAAACTAAGAGAAAATTTGAGAAACAAGAACCTTATCGGAAGCTTTGAATTTGGTGTTCTTGAGGGCAAATTCTTCCTCCAAAAGGTGCAGATTTCTTCAATGGATGATGATGAACAAGTTTAGATACTTGGTTGATCTTGAAATCGCTCCAAACTCCAAACTCGAAAATCCACTTTCAAGCTTCTTCCACAAATTGCTCTAACTGCTTCTCAACTGAAAATGGCACTAGAAACTTCTGAAAATGATCCACAATCAATTTATATTCTGTTTGAAACCTTTGGAGGCCCATTCATGGCCCAATTTGTGATTTCCAACTTTCAAGTTTTTCTCAAAATTTCACTTATGGTGTGCACGAATTTGCCTAGTTCTTGGTCTCAATCCACTTAATTTCACTTACTTGAGAGTTATGGAGTGTAAATGAATCAGTTCCCTCCTTTGATTTCAACCAAAGATGTGTGTTTGAAGTGTTACTTTATCATGAAGTAATCCACCAAATGACCATGAAATGAGTATCAAATCAAAAATTTAATAATTCCAAAGTGTTTAGAATATCATTTCCAATCAAAATGAGCACCAGTTTGGTTTGAAATTATTCAATTATCAATTGTTTTGAATTTTTTTTCATTTTAATTCATTAAAATGGCCTTTTTGAGAAATTCCTTCAACCAATGCTTGCTCTAATCCATATCAATGGTTGCTTGGGTCATGGTTGGACAAAAATATCATTTTGAGAAACTTTTCAGTTGAAAAAAACTCCATTTGAAGCTTTCAAGATAGTGAAATGGACCCATAATTCAAAATGGCCTATAATGTCCAAATACCCAAAATACCCTTGACTTGTCAAAGCCATAACTTGAGTTCTACAAATCCAATCATGGACTTCTAGTACTTTCTAGAAAGATAAGAGAATAAGGAACAACGTTCATGTTGACCAGCAGTTCATAGGAATCATCCTTCTAGGGAAAAAGTGTCATGCAAGTTGGGTAACTTTTAAGCTCCAAATTCACATGTCTTAGATGACTTGTAACTTGTCTGGCTCATAACTTGAGTTCTATAAACCCTATCAAGGAATTCTAGTACTCAAATTAAAGCTATGATCATGCTCTACAACAATCATGTTGGGGTCAAGATAATATGAACATCATATCTTGAGTTAAACGATCTTGAAGTCAGGGGTCAAGCTAGGGGATTTTACACTGTCAAACCTTAAAAACCTTAGCCTAAAACTTCTCAAACTCTTCAATCCTGATGAGTTAACCTTAGAATCATACTTAGAACATCTCAATTTATCAATCCATGGTCACATGGATCTTGAATTAGGCCTCAACCTTCTTCAAGTCATCAGTTATCTTAGGGCCCTCCAGGTGAAACCCTCATTGCACCAATCTTGGGTATATCTTCTTATTCTCCTCATAATGACCTGTCTAGGCCCCAAAATGAACTTCGAAACTTCTTATGAGCTCTATCAAGACCTCAAGTCCAACTATATGGCTTCAACATCATCAAATGACTTCTCACAACTCTCAATCTAGGAGACATACACTCTTGGTTTCAACCACTCTCTCTGAGGCTCTTTTAACTTCTCTGACAAGGATATCAACCCTTGAACACTTGAATAACCTTCTTTAGCTATCTCCATAGTCTTGTGTAGCTCTTGATTGGTACTCATACCTCTTGATCCCCTGCACACATGTCGATGAAATGCAAATGATGATGCTAATGTGAATGAAATGAAACATAAGCTAGGTAAAGAAATGTTGGGCAAATTTTGGGGTGCAACAGCCGCCCCTATTCAAACGGATTGGACCTGACTGGGTGAGAAGCAAATGGCTCTCAGACGATCAAGGTAAAAGACGGTTGAATACCAACAAACCCGAAAATTTGCCAACTGCACAAGTACACGGTACTCTGATGGAGACAAATCTTCGGAAACTGAAATAATAGTTGCACGGCAACTAGATGGAGAAATACTGATCTGAATCTCCGTCAAGATGATTTTCTGATTTATCTGATATCATTGCATCCTCAAATCATCGAGGGATCACCGGTTACGCGGTAACTGGTGAAGGATTAATCTCAGATCTCCGTCAGGATGATCATCTACGTCCTCAAATCATAAACCCTAAACTGTACACTAGCTGGGGAAGAAGGAATCATCCTGCTTGGAAAAACACCTGGCGTACTGCCTAGAATGTGTCGTACCTGCAACAACACGAACAAACAGACATGATATCCTTCTCAAAGGGACCTATCAAGGTTATCATCCTATGACAATGTTCGGGTAATTCAATGTTTCAACGATTATCGGCATAGGCCAACAAGTTTATGTACCCGCATTTTATCAAAAACATCGGGTGTTCTTTTTCGCAAACAAAATAGATAAAAACTAAACAAACAAACAGAATTGCTGAATAGTATATGTTTTATTGATAACGAGCCCCTGAATGGGCAAAATGTTTTACAACAGATGCAAGCTCCTGAAATGAGGTAGCTGCGCAAGTATAATAACATAAATATACATCAGTATATACAAATGTCGGCAATGTGGCGTAGACGAACACCATGAGTTGATCCCTCTATGATCCACTCAACTTCGATACTGCTCCGACGCTTCAGCTTCAGAAGAGATTGATTCAGATAAATGGCCCTCAGGTCTTCCAAACCACTAAACAATGAAAGTCCACACGCGGAACGCAGTCATTTGCTTTTCAAATCCCTAACTTTTGCCTGAATCTCCCTTTCGGGTTTTCGACTCACCGGGATACCCTTTTTTTTGCCAAAGTTGCCCTTTCAGGTTTTCGACTTTGCGGGTGTACGCTTTTCATTTATATCCCAAATTTTTGCCCGAACTTTTTTCCTTTTTAATGGTTCGCCAGGATGCCCCATTTTGCCTGGATACTCTTTTTTCTTTCCTGGGGGTCATTTTTTAAGCAAAGTATCTTTTAACTGCGTCCGCGTTCATAGGGGATGCAAAATCTTCGCCATCCATCGTGGATAACAACAAAGCTCCTCCCGAGAAGACCTTGCTGACGATGTACGAACCTTCGTAATTAGGAGTCAACTTGCCCCTGTGATCGGAGTGTGGTGGAAGAATCTTCTTCAGGACGAGATCACCCGTCTAAAAGCTTCTAGGACGCACCTTCTTATCGTAAGCTTTCTTCATTCGGCTCTGGTACAGACGACCATATGCAATCGACGCTAATCTCTTCTCATCCATCAGGTTGAGTTGGTTCAGTTGGTTCTTAATCCATTCTGCCTCATCGAGTTTCACGTCAACCAAAACTCGCAAAGAAGGAATCTCAACTTCTAACGGTAGAACAATCTCCGTACCGTACACTAGTGAGAAAGGAGTTACCCCGGTTAATGTGCGTACCGTCGTACGATAACTGTGCAATGCAAATGGCAACATCTCATGCCAATCCTTTTAGGTCAAAACCATCTTCTGTACTATCTTTTTATTGTTTTTATTGGCCGCTTCAACCGCGCCATTCATCTTCGGCCGGTAAGGTGATGAGTTGTGATGTTCAATCTTGAAGCTCTGGCATAACTCCTTCATCATCTTGTTGGTCAGATTCGAACCATTATCAGTAATGATCCGCTCGGGAATTCCGTATCGACAGATGATGTCCTTCTTTATGAACCTAGCCACCACCTGCTTGGTCACATTAGCATACGAGGCTGCCCCCACCCACTTGGTGAAGTAGTCAATGGCTACCAAAATGAAGCGTTGACCGTTAGATGCAGTGGGCTCGATCTTGCCTATCATATTAATGCCCCACATGGAGAACAACCACGGGGATGACATTACGTTCAGCGGGCACGACGACACATGAATTTTATCAGCATAAATCTGGCATTTATGACATCTCTTCGTGAATTTAAAACAATTCGACTCCATCGTCAGCCAGTAATATCCTGCTCGTAAGATTTTTCTCGTCATAGCATGCCCGCCGGCGTGCATACCAAATGTGCCTTCATGGACCTCCTCCATGAGCATACTAGCTTCTTTCTCATCTACACATCTGAGTAGCACGAGATCGTGGTTTCTCTTATATAAAACTCCATCAGGATTGAGATAGAAATTTCCATACAGCCTCCTCAGAGTCTTCTTATCCTGGGTTGATGCTCACGCAGGATACTCCTTAGTCGTAAGGAAGGTCTGGATATCATGGAACCATGGCTTGCCATCAGAGGCTTCCTCGATTACGAAAACGAATACAGGTCTATCAAGACGAGAAATGACGATTCTTGGCGCTTCATTCCAAAAATTAACTTTATACATCGAAGCCAACATGGCTAAGGCATCATCCATCTGATTTTCAGCTCTGGGCACATGATGGAGTTCCACTCGATCGAATAACGAAAGGAGCCTTCTGGTATAATTCATGTACAACACCAAATTTGATTGACGAGTCTCCCACTCCCCTTTAATTTGGTTAACAACAAGTGCCGAGTCACCATATACATCCAGGTTTTTGATTCTCAAATCAATCGCTTCTTCTAAACCCATGATGCATGCCTTGTATTCTGCTTCATTATTGGTGATCGGAAATGTCAATCTAGCAGTGAACGGGATTTGGGATCCATGGGGAGTCGTGATGGTCGCCCCAATACCACTTCCGTACGAATTAACCGCCCCGTCAAATATCAATTTCCACAGGGACTTCCTGTCTGGCCCCTCGTCAGGCAACGGTTCATCACAATCTTTCACTTTGAGAAACATGATATCCTCATCAGGGAATTCAAATTTCATCGGCTGATAATCTTCGATCGGCTGTTCGGCAAGGTATTCAGACAATATGCTTCCCTTAATGGCCTTCTGGGAAACATATTGAATGTCATATTCCGTCAACACCATTTTCCATCTGGCAATCCTGCCCGAAAGCGCTTGCTTTTCGAAGACGTACTTGATCGGATTCATCTTTGAAATTAGCATGGTCGTGTGGTTGAGCATATACTGTCGTAAACGTTTGGCAGCCCATGCGAGTGCGCAACACGTTTTTTCTAGCATTGAGTAACGGGATTCACAATCTGTGAACTTTTTACTCAAGTAATAAATGGTATGCTCCTTTCTGCCAGTCTCGTCATGCTGACCGAGAACACACCCCATACTATTCTCAAGAACTGTCAAGTACATGATTAAGGGTCTTCCCTCCACTGGGGGTATCAAGATTGGATGTTCCTACATATACTATTTTATCTTGTCAAATGCCTTCTGGAAATCCTCGTTCCAGATAATCGCCTGAGCTTTTTTCAGTAGTTTGAACATCGGTTCGCACGTGGCCGTGAGCTGAGATATAAACCTTGCAATATAGTTTATTCTTCCCAGGAAACCACGAACTTCTTTTTCAGTTTTTGGCGCTGGCATGTCTTGTATCGCTTTTATCTTCGCAGGATCAACCTCAATGCGTTTTCCCTCACAATAAACCCCAGTAGTTTTCCCGACCGTACTCCGAAAGTACACTTGTTAGGATTCAACCTCAACCTGAACTTCCTAAGCCTCTCAAAAAGCTTCAGCAAATTGACCAGATGTCCCGCATCCGTTTGGGACTTTGCAATCATGTCATCAACATAGACTTCAATCTCATGGTGAATCATGTCATGAAACAAAGTGACCATTGCTCGTTGGTAAGTGGCCCCTACGTTCTTCAGACTGAAAGGCATTACCTTGTAGTAAAACGTTCCCCAAGGTGTAATAAACGTGGTTTTCTCCATGTCCTCCGGCGCCATCTTGATCTGATTATAGCCGGAGAAGCCGTCCATGAACGAAAACACGGAAAATTGAGTTGTATTATCGACCAACACAACAATATGAGGGAGCGGGAAATCATCCTTAGGGCTCACCCTATTCAGATCCCGATAATCAACGCACATCCGCACCTTACTGTCCTTCTTCGGTACAGGTACTATGTTGGTGACCCACGGGGGGTAGGTAGTGACCGCTAAGAAGCCAGCATCAAGCTGCTTTTGCACTTCTTCTTTGATCTTAATGGCCATATCTGGTCGTGTCCTTCTAAGCTTCTGCTTAACGGGAGGGCAATCTTCTCACAGTGGTAGATGATGGACCACTATGTCAGTATCGAGTCCGGACATATCTTCGTATGACCAAGCAAAGATGTCACTATACTCTCGAAGTATCTCGACCAGTCTCTGCTTGACATCACTCTGCAATGAAGCCCCTACCCTAACATTCCTGATAAGTTCCTCAGAACCCAGATTCACAATCTCAATCTCTTCCTCATGAGGCAGAATGACTTTCTCTTCTTGTTTCAGCAAACGGGCCAACTCTTCGGGAAGGTCTTCGTCTTCATCAATCTCTTCTTCGGCTTGATAGATCGGGCAATCGAAGTCGAAGTGAGTCGTAGAAGGTTCATAGTCGATGTCATCTGCGATGTGAATCCTGCAATAACAAGGGTTAAGCTTAAAACAAGGATATGCAGGTTAGCACAAACCGTATTGCCATTTTATTGTTTTTCAAAACAAAAGATAAAACAGGAATAACATAGATCACAACATTTGAATGCAAAGAAAAACGCCCTTTGATTTATTGATAAATTATATGCACATAACCAAACAAGGCCCTGACAATAAAACCACTATGCCCCGGGTAGGACGTAGGGTTGTACAATAATTGGAGAAAGTAAATCATTACTCTTTGCCTGTCACTTGGATGATATCCTGGACGGACCAGTTGTTGAGGCTCTGGCCTGGTTTGCTTGGCTGAATCCAGGAATCTAGGTCACAATCATTGTCTTCGCCGTCTTCAGACACTGCGTTGACATTTTCAAATATCACCCCACCTCTTGTGAACTGGATCGGATCTTTGACGCGCGGCGCACTGTGAGAGGAGGAAGCATCAGCAGCGGGAGAATACCCCAACCCAAACTTATCCTGTTTGTTAGGGATTTCCAGAACTTGCCCCCAGCCTAGGGCAGGGCCAGCTTGAACAACAGCCCGAGCTTCTTTGAAGGAAGAGAGAGTCATCTCCGGTTTCTCAATCATCACTAGAGTCACATCTTTGACCTTAACAGCTTCGAATGCCTGACACAAGGTTTCATGGATCTCACTATCCACCTCAACATATTTGAAAGACGACAAATGGCTCACCATTATGTCTTCTTCGCCACAGACAGTTACAATGCTGCCCCCCACGACATACTTGAGCTTCTGGTGCAATGTGGAGGTCACTACGCCAGCAGAATGGATCCATGGCCGGCCCAACAGGAAACTATAGGCTGGCATGATATCCATGATGTAGAAGACTATGTCGAAAGTTTCCGGCCCAACTTGGATGGGTAGAGTTACCTCTCCAAAGACATGACGCTTGGTTCCATCGATAGCTTTTACAACCAGGTCACTGGGTGTGCAAATTAGTCCCCTCGTATCCAGCTTCATCAGAGCTTTCTTTGGGAGAACGTTGAGAGACGATCTTGTGTCCACCAACACATGGGACATAACTGTTCTCCTACATTCTATCGAGATATGTAGGGAACTATTGTGGTTTCTTCCCTTCGGCGTCAGCTCTAGGTCAGTGAACCCTAACCCGTTCCCAGCATTCACGTGAGTCACTACTCCTTCCAGTTGGTTGACCGAGATCTCTTGCGGAGCATACGCTGCATTCAGGACCTTCAGCAGTGCGTTGCGATGTGCCTCAGAACACATCAACAAATTCATAATAGAGATTTTCGATGGTGTTTGATGAAGATGATCAACGATCTTATAATCACTTTTCTTGATCAACCTCATGAACTCTTCTGCGTCCTTTACAAGTAGGTCTTTCTCTACCCCACGAGGGGTTTCCTCAACGACCTTATTCTTTCCCTTATCAGCTTTCTCGGCCCTGTCATTTTAATCAGCCGCAACTTCAGGTGGAGGGAATACCCTTCCGCTACGTGTCATTCCTCTAGTTCCCACTAGGTTGTCCACAGACTGCCCAGATGGTTCCAACTCCAATTTCTGTCCGTTACAGTAGACGTCTGCCTCATAGTGCCATGGGACAGCGTTGGTGCTTTCAAATGGTATAGGCCCGACTTTTGTGATGGTAATCATAGGTGGCCTGGACGCAGAAATGGTTATTGTCTTGCGAGGGATGGTAATAGTGGTGACTTCATCATCCTGCTTTAGCATTACCTCTCCCGATCTATTCTCAGCCCTTCGACTGAACTGCAAGATTCCTTCGGTCATCAGACTCTGAATCTCCGCTATCAACTGTTCACAGCCGTCTGAACGAATCGCACAATCCATACACAGTTCTCCACAGCCCAGAAAAATGCCTCTCTTCATCAGCTTGGCTTTAACGAAACCAAGCGGTGTCTTCAGGTCCTTGACATCAGTCAATAAATCTGAGTCCTCTTCTTCAATAATGGCATTCACCCCATCTCCCCCATGGTTCGGCATAGGGTTCTTTGTGACGTTCGACACATTATCAGAAAAATTGATGATTTTAGCGTCCACCATATCTTGCACCTTGTGCTTGAATGCCTTACAGTTTTCAATCGAGTGGCCAGATGCCCCCGAGTGAAAAATCACATCTTGCATTCACGTCATAGCCCTGTGGAGGTGTCCCTGTCAAGGGAGCCAGGGTTCTTTTTCTGAACTAGATGTAACTGAAGCAAAGTCTGTAGGAGTTGAGCATATGACATAGGTGGTGTCTCAAGATGACGATTTGCCAGAGGTGTTTTGTTCTGGTACCTCCTGTACCTTTGCTGATTTTGCTGCTGCTGCTGTTGAGGTTGTTGGACAGCAGGGATGGTTATGCTAGCAACCTGCTGGTGCTGGCCCTTACCTTTCCTCCGAGCGTTAGACACTGCGCTCGTCTCTCCTTCACGCCTCTTGCTACTGTATGGTTTCTTTCCTCCTCCAGCTGAGGATAGATCAACACCCTGAATTTTTCCCAGTTTGATTCCATTTTCAACATGCTCTCTGGTGATGATGAGATCAGAGAAACTTCCTGATATACCACCGACCAGTTTCTCATAATAAACCCCCGGAAGACTGGCTACAAACATCTCAACAAGCTCTCGTTCAACCATCGGCGGCTGAACCCTCGCTGCCAGTTCGCGCCACCTTTGGGCGTATTCTTTGAACCCCTCATTGTTCTTCTGAGACAAGTTCTGCAGTTGAACCCGGTTAGGAGCCAAGTCACTGTTATACTGATAATGGTGTACAAAGGCCTCAGCAAGTTCTTTCCATGTACGTACACTGGTGGGTTCCAAACCCATATACCACTCCAAGGATGGGCCAGATAGGTTGTCCTAGAAGAAGTGCATCAGCAACTTCTCATCTTCAGAGTGAGCAGACATCTTTCGGTAGTACGACCTCAGATGGACGCGAGGGCAAGTGGTGCCGTTGTATTTCTCAAAGTCGGGTACCTTAAACTTGGGAGGTACCTTGAAATCTGAAATCAATCCCAGCTTAGTCATGTCGACACCCATAGTATTCAGGTTCTCGAAACTCTTCATTTTGTCCTCGAGCGCTTTAAACCTCAGACGGGCTTCAACATTCAATTCGCACTCAGCTCCCTTCTGCGAGAACAAGTCCTCTTGGCGATCTTCTAGCCATGGCTGATTGCCATTGCCAACAGCAAACCCAACATTATCAATACCATACAAATTCCCAACACCAACATTCCTTACATTGCCAGTTCCTCCAGTGTTGCCATGGTCTAACCCAACATTGCCATTGGCTACAAAGTTACCTTTACCGACGTTAGTCGTATTTCCATTAAGCCCGATGTTAGTGACCACATTGCTGTTACCACTTCCATTCCCTCCAGTCACAAGGATGCCATTCTGCGGGGTCTCAACAAGTGGAGTGTTTGGAGTGTTCCCACCATGAAGCACACTGTTGCTGTCAACCCTTGAGATCAGTGGCTGCACCAAGGTTTTGAGCTGGTCTTGGCCGTTAGCGACCACTTGCATGAGCTCCATGAAGCGGTCCATCCTCTCTCGGAGTTCCTGGATGTCAGTCTGCACTTGTTCCATTGCTCTAGCTTGATTCGCTCTGGTCGAGTATCGGTGGATCGGTCTTCGGTCAATCCTGAAACAACCTGCATACACAAAGGGTTAGAAAAAAGGCAAGGCGCCTGTTATACAAATGATTCATGCAAATGCAAATGTGTGTCTGTGCCTTAGGGAGATTTCTCCCCCGATTCTAGTGCCAGAGTGCCAATGCTGATAATAAGAAGTCCGGATCCAGTCATGGAAATAACATCTTGTATATATATAAATCCCATCAAGGCAGCATACAATGTCATCGAATACAGGTAGAATCAAAAGCGTGACCTCGACCAACAAGCCTGGTGATGATCAGCATACAACAATGATCAGAAAACTACAAGAGATTACAAAGTAGTCAAGTACGACCACGGGCGCGAAACTCTTCTAGCAACCCCTTCGTATTGGGATGATCAGGCTGAGTGAGTAACCCTTCGACAAGTAACTCCCTCTGCATAATAGTGCACTGGAGACCTTCAACAGAGTCTTCCCACGTGCCTTGGCCAAAACAGTCTTCTAACCTTCGCTTCTTAGACTCAAACATCTGCTTGCGATCTTTCAGGTTAGCGATAACCTTGTTTAGCATGTCCTCGGTGGCATACCTACGAGCAGTTTCCTCATCAAACTTCTTCTCGCTGTCCTTCACCTGAGCCTTCAGCTTGGAGATCTGATGTTTCAGTTTATCCTTCAGCTCTTTGTTGCTGGCTATAGTGGCATTCTACTGCTGGTTGAACTTGGAGATTCTCCGGTACGCATCATCCAGGTTCTGCTTCTTGGTGGTTAGCACACCGTTGACAGATTTGAAGTCCAAACCTAAACGTTCACGTTCAGCCATCTGTTTGGTCAAGTCCGTGCCTAGCCGGTTCACCAGCTCTGTCTGCTTTTTGAAGGAGTAGACGACTTCGTTCCTCTCTCCCCTAAGCTGTACCAACTCTTTCTCCAACTCCTCGTTGGCCTTCCTCAGTTCTTCCTTCTCAGCTAGCACCTGATTGTACTGCTGAATGGACACTGTGGTAGGTTCTTTGACCACTGGAGGGCATTCTTGCTTAGCTGGTGGAAAAGGCATCCCCACAGTTTATGCCCTGCTTCGAATCCAAGCTACATAAGGAGCATACGCTTGGCTGTTGCTCTTACCTAACAACGCTTTCCCTCGTCTGCTGACGTTATTCCAAGCATGCTTGAGCTTAGCTAACATATCCCCCTCTAAGAGACCTGTGAGGTACAGAGATTCCTGCACCTCTTTGTCTTTTGGCGGGCCTCTCAAGGCGTACGCAAACTGTCTGACAAGTAGAGAGGGATTGTAGTTAATACAACCTTTTCTTCCAATCAAAGGCACATTCCGAAAACCACCGCAACTGAATATGACTTCGGTTCCCAGCATATCCCGATCGAACCAAACAATGCTCTCTGCTGATAAACCCATCAAGCGCTCAGACCACTCAGTTGTGGCTGCAGATGAAGCAAAGAGACCCTTCTTGGGCATGTGATTATCAAACCATTTGTAGAGTAAGGGCGCACAACACGATACATTTTTACCCCTTCTGTTTTTGTTCTTGTAATGGACGGAATGATATACATCTCCAATCAAGGTAGGGACTGGATTCCCTGATGCAAAGATGTGGAAGGCATCCAAGTCTACAAAATCAGGCATGTTGGGAAACAAGATGATGCCATATATGCAGAGGGCGAGAATGGCGTTGAATATGATCCAACAACCGTCTTTGGCACACTGTTGAGCTTTCCCAACTAGAAACTGCATAGAAAAACCAGGGACCCCATTCCAACTGGTCAGAAGAAGCTCTGAGGCATCCAGATGAAGAGTAACAACTTGGTCAGCCAGATTAGGCTTAGCATCCATGTGAACAAACGGCGTCTGATTCTTAACCAGTACCCCTAACAACTCAACATACTCTTCTAACGTAGGTGCAAGAATGAAGTCTGGAAAAGTGAAGCACCTCATCGGAGGGTCATAGAACTATAGCAAGGCATACAACCCATTCAACTCATATACCGAAGGTTTGCGAACCAGACTGAGCAGCTTCCCATAAGATTTTCTGAATTCCTCTCTCACTGTATCATCTGCCAAGGTAATCAAACTAGACAACAAAGCAACATCTGGGGTAGGAAGCTTGTAGGCCACACTCTTCTTCAAAGATCTCATGCTAACAAAACTGAAGGCAAGAATTACCGGAACCGGGGGATAATATGCACCTGCAACACAGACACACGTTAATGACATGTAAATGAGTATGCAAAAATGCGAGATGCAATCATGCAACAGGAGATCAAGAGTGTTGTTGAGGAGATCGGAGTTCTGTATCAACACAACCACAACACTGCTCGGACAACAAAACCCTGAAGAGGATCAATAATTCTGCTCTGTCAAGAACAAACATGTCTCTGATGGTAAGAACCCTCTGATACCAACAATACTGATTCACTGTCAAGAAAACCAGGTAGTCTGAAGGTTAAGGTTTCCTGCAACAACCCGACCCTGCTCACAGGTATGGACCTAATCACAGATAAGGTACGACATCCTATGCGTTTCCCAGCGTCACAGACTTTCAAGAAATGATGATACGATACCCAGAAGGTGTGGCATCATCATCTCTTGAAGCGGCCTCACTTAGCTGAGTCACAAATGATCGGTCCCCAGAGTCGAGAATCCTCCAAACCAACAACCCCTCAAGCCCAAAGGGCTGGAAAAGAAGTCAACCGGGAGAATCTCGTCTGAGCGTGGATTTCATGAGACACTAGTGCCTGCAAAGCAAGCATGCACCCACTAATTTCCACAACTAATGCTAGGTACGCTCAAGCCTGGGTCTGGCTTATCACTCATCAGAGCCCCTCCCACAACAACACAGATAATCATATCATACTGGAAATAAAATACGGAAGGTAAAAATGCGATAAATAAATACAACCTAACAAGGTAAACACGCAAGCGCTAGGATTGACTCGCACAGAGGACGTTGGATCCCCAGCAGAGTCGCCAGCTGTCGCTACCGCGAAAATAAGGTGTCGACAAAACAGAAGAGTCGCCACCTTTCATTATTTATCCCTCAGAACGGGAAAGGAAACGATCGGAAAAACCTGACGAAAAGGTATAAGACAAGGTCATCGCAACCAATGTATGGATTCGGGAGTCGGTTACGCAAGGGGAAGGTATTAGCACCCCTCACGTCCATCGTACTCGATGGGATCCACGCTTGTTGGTTTATCTGACGGGTTGGTTTAACCATCTACCTATCAAGGCTGGTCTGGAAAGAAAAGAAAATGACTCGGCAAAGCGTCTCACTTTATGCCTACGTATTCTCATCAGAGAATGAGAAATCAGAGTCAACGTAGTTCGGCTAACTATGGGTTACGGGGAAGGTGGCTCGCCAATACGTCAGTATTGTGCCTACGTACTCTCAACAGATATGAGAGATCAGAGCTTACGTAGTTCGGGATAATATGGATTACGGGGGTTCAGATTCATCTGTTTTTCGAGTAGGTTTAACAGACGGTTCCAGCAGTTTGGCGTACGCAGCTCGACCCTTGGAGATTTAGGCGTTACCGTTTGCAGTAGAACTGGGAGTTAACGACACTCTTTTCTTCAGAAAAGCTTCCTTTGAATTATGGGCCCACGGGGCAAAAAGGTTTGAAGTTTGTTTTCTGTCTTTTACGGAAGAACTGTCTTTTATGGATGTTTGCAACCAATATCGCACTAGAGACTATGACCTGAGAGTGAATGCGTCGCATGTCACCCAAAGGGTGCCATACTAAGCATCCAAGTCGTTGAAAAGAAACTCTCCAACAACCCTTTCTCAAGTAGCTTAAGGCTCGTAACGTACGACGTCAGTTAACCTTTAATACTGTGTTTTGATTTGTTTGAAGAGAGAAGAGAGAACGAACACAACTAAGGGGAAACTATCAAGCCCTAATGTTATCATGCTAAGGATTCATCCTATGGTTGAGGTTTGAAACAGGGAACTCCTAGACGTTATCATGCATAGGTTTCAACCTAAAGTTCTAATCATCACTTCCTTATGAAAGGAAGTGAGATTCCTAGGGGATCATGTCAATGGGATACAAACCACAGATAAAGCATCAGCCTAAACAGATAACAGATAAACAGATAAAACAGTAAAGATGCACATGCAATGCAGCAATACAAGCAGAGGGAGACCCACTAAACCTCTTAGCAATCAAGCAAAGAAAAACAGTCAAAATAGACAAGCAGAGGGAGCTTAACTCAACCTCTATATGCAAATACGCCAATTAGAAAAAGAAAAAACAACATACAAGCAAGGGGAGGATCACCTCAACCCTTAAGGCAAACAAGCAAAGGGAGACTCACTCAACCTCTTAATGCAGTCATGCATCTATGCTTAAACTATTCTAATCATGAACTATCCTAATGCAACACACCACTCAATCATGAATGAGGAAAAGGACTTATGACAAGTAAGGAATTCATTCCACAAGTAATCAAACAAGGCATCTATCCTAAAGGAAGAAATTGATGATGGGATGCATGGTGTATACCAAAGGTATCCACCATGATGTTCAACCAATCATGGATAATCCGGAAATGAGATGATACATGGTGTATACCAAAGGTATTCACCAAACCAATTCTAAATCCATCTAGAGTTCAATACTAACTTAACCGCATGTCCAAACTAACTTAATTATGCTTAAACTAAGAGAAAATTTGAGAAACAAGAACCTTATCGGAAGCTTTGAATTTGGTGTTCTTGAGGGCGAATTCTTCCTCCAAAAGGTGCAGATTTCTTCAATGGATGATGATGAACAAGTTTAGATACTTGGTTGATCTTGAAATTGCTCCAAACTCCAAACTCGAAAATCCACTTTCAAGCTTCTTCCACAAATTGCTCTAACTGCTTCTCAACTGAAAATGGCACTAGAAACTTCTGAAAATGATCCACAATCAATTTATATTCTGTTTGAAACCTTTGGAGGCCCATTTATGGCCCAATTTGTGATTTCCAACTTTCAAGTTTTTCTCAATAATTCACTTATGGTGTGCATGAATTTGCCTAGTTCTTGCTCTCAATCCACTTCATTTCACTTATATGAGAGTTATGGAGTGTAAATGAATGAGTTCCCTCCTTTGATTTCAACCAAAGATGTGTGTTTGAAGTGTTACTTTATCATGAAGTAATCCACCAAATGACCATGAAATGAGTATCAACTCAAAAATGTAATAATTACAAAGTGTTTAGAATATCATTTCCAATCAAAATGAGCACCAATTTGGTTTGAAATCATTCAATTATCAATTGTTTTGAATTTTTTTCATTTTAATTCATTAAAATGGCCTTTTTGAGAAATTCCTTCAACCAATGCTTGCTCTAATCCATATCAATGGTTGCTTGGGTCATGGTTGGACAAAAATATCATTTTGAGCAACTTTCCAGTTGAACAAAACTCCATTTGAAGCTTGCAAGATAGTGAAATGGACCCATAATTCAAAATGGCCTATAATGTCCAAATACCCAAAATACCCTTGACTTGTCAAAGCCATAACTTGAGATCTAGAAATCCAATCATGGACTTCTAGTACTTTCTAGAAAGCTAAGAGAATAAGTAACAACATTCATGTTGACCAAAAGTTCATAGGAATCATCCTTCTAGAACAAAAGTGTCATGCAAGTTGGGTAACTTTCAAGCTCCAAATTCACATGTCTTAGATGGCTTGTAACTTGTATGGCTCATAACTTGAGTTCTATAAACCCTGTCAAGGATTTCTAGTACTCAAATTAATGCTAAGATCATGCTATACAACAATCATGTTGGGGTCAAGATGAGATGAACATCATATCTTGAGTTAAACGGTCTTGAAGTCAGGGGTCAAGCTAGGGGATTTTACACTGTCAAGCCTTAGAAACCCTAGCCTAAAACTTCTCAAACTCTTCAATCCTGATGATTTAACCTTGGAATCATCCTTAGAACATATCAATGTATCAATCCATGGTCACATGGCTCTTAAATTAGGCCTCAACCTTCTTCAAGTCATCAGTTATCTTAGGGCCCTCCAGGTGAAACCCTCATTGCACCAATCTTGGGTATATCTTATTATTCTCCTCATAATGACCTGTCTAGGCCCCAAAATGAACTTAGACACTTCTCATGAGCTCTCTCAAGACCTCAAGTCCAACTTTATGGCTTCAACATCATCAAATGACTTCTCACAACTCTCAAGCTAGGAGACATACACTCTTGGTTTCAACCACTCTCTCTGAGGCTCTTTTAACTTCTCTGACAAGGATATCAACCCTTGAACACTTGAATAACCTTATTTATCTAGCTCCATAGTCTTGTGTAGCTCTTGATTGGTACTCATACCTCTTGATCCCCTGCACACATGTCGATGAAATATAAATGATGATGCTAATGTGAATGAAATGAAACATAAGCTAGGTAAAGAAATGTTGGGCAAATTTTGGGGTGCAACACAATGGCCTGTTTAATATCAGAACGCAAACTATTCTCAAACTTGATACACTTTGAGAACTCATCCTTCGCCTTACTGTAATGCGGATAGAACTTAGCAAGTTCCACAAATTTGGCAGCATACTAAGTAACCGTCAGATTATCATGTTTCAGCTCCAAAAACTCAACCTCCTTCTTCCCACGAACATCCTCAGGAAAATACTTCCACAGGATTCCATACAGAACACCGCCCAGGTAACAACTTCACCTAAAGTGCCCAACACCCGACGAGTGTTGATCCACTAATCATCAGCCTCCTCAGCTAGCATATGAATAGTCCATCACTTGAAATATTCTCTCAATCTCCTTGAGCCACGCCTGCATCCCATATGGATCATACCTACCCTTAAAAATAGGCGGATTGTTCCTTTGGAACTTCCCCAAGTGACGAAACTCATCATTCTCACCAACATTAGGCTGATTCTGAACAACCTGAGCAACAACCTACAAAGCAGCAACAATAGCAAAAATGTTCCTTCCAACCATTTCTGTGTTTCCACCGTAAACATCAATAATGGTTAGAAGACAACAATGCCAGTATTCAACTCTCACAACACTATGAATCAACAACATGGCCGAACAGACCGACCTTCTCTGATACCACTAATGCAACACTCTAAATAAACCCAACATAATTTAAATAAATATCAGAGTAAGTTTGAAGAGATAATATTTAGGATGTTACACAACCCACAAAACAGCTGCTCATATAACATGATATGTAACATGTACAACTTTTTAAAATTATTTATAACAACTATAACAACCAAACATATCTGAAACATAAACTTTTGTTGAAACATCGAAAGCATCAAAGTCAAATAATTATTCGGAACAAACTATGTTTTCAAAGTAAACATAATTAACCACAAATATAGAGATATCCAAAAATCTCTATCAAAACATAACATACATAACGTTCCATAACCCCAATGTTACACATCAGAGCATACAACAAAACTAAAACTAAAATGGAAGACTTTATCTTCCACTCACATCAACTCCTCTACTGTGAGTTATCTGCGCGATGCCCATGTAAAGGCAACATTCGAACAGAAGGGGTGAGATATCATAATTATATAAAGGAAAACATGATAATAAGCAAGCATTAGATTATCACATGCACATCACCCATTCCATAACATACACCACATAACCAACGCAACCAAAATCCAAACATAACGACAAATACAACCAAGATGATATGCATTAAGACTCACGACTTGACTCAATGTATGTGGTACCATTTTGTTCCTATTTCAGAACTCGATTCCTATTTCAGAATCACAATTTCCGTCAGAATTTCTATTACGTCGCTCACACCCCACACGGGTGCACGACCTCCATGATCGCTCACACCCCACATGGGCACATGTCGTACATCAAAAAATATGATCTTCACGATGCGTAAAACTAGGGGTTGCACGATTACAGATGGACTTATGGGAGTCGCCACCGAACTTTATTTATTCCCATGAGGGGAAGGGAAAACATCGAGAAAACCCACGAGTGAAAGGATAGGGTATGATTATCGCAACCATTTTGGGTTTGGAAGTCGGTTATGTAAGGGGAGGTATTAACACCCTTTACATCCATCATGCTCGATGGGAACCATCTAAGTTGTCTAAGCATGAAAGGGTATTTGATATTTCTAAGCTTGCTAAGGGAGAATGGATGAATACTTGAGGAAAATAAGATATTTTTATTATTGAGTTCGTCTGAATTTTGCAAGGGAACTAGAACTCCGTAGTTTTTGTTGATTTTTTTTTTTGGTTTATTGTGTATTTTTTATGGACGATGCTAGGCATGCCCTTTTTGAAAAGGTTTCAAAGGATAAAATCCCGAAGACAAAAAGGTTTAGATTTGTGAAGTGTTTTTTAAGATTTGGAAAAAGAGTTAGAGATACATATCGCACTAAATTTTATGACAATAGGAGTGAGTATTTCGTACAAGTGATCCAGGCGTCTCACATATGAAATATCATAAGATGAGGTAAGGAAAACTCCCGCTCATCTTTTCCTATGTACTTAAGGCTCATGGCACATGATACATATTGTGTTAGTTAAGATATTTTTGTATTTTGATTAAGAAAAAGATTTTTGTTTTAAGTGAAAGAAAAATAACCTAACACTAAGGACCTAGGGTTAAGATTTGATGTGAAAACTACGCTAATATTATCATGCAATAGTTTGATCCTAATGTCTAATTCAACATTAAGTGATCAAGATGGGATCTTATCACTTAATGGAATATCCTAAGGGAATATGGAAATCAAAGCAAGCAACCAATCATGTCAAAGCTTGAATATCTATCTTATGCATTAATCACAATTCATCACGGAGAACCACAACCTTTCATTAGACAAAGTAATCAGGATACTTGGGAAACAATCATTTGAAATTCTAATGACATCCTAAAATCAATTACAAATCCACTAAAAGCTTTCAATCAAACTCTAATTAAGTGACAAATCAACATTTTATTTAAGAATTGATCACAAAAATAAAATTTAATCAAATGGGATCCAATCAAAGTTTAACTAGACAACAATCAACACCCTAATTAGGAATTAATCATGAATTTAAATCAATAATGGATCGTAATTTTATTATTAAAATTAATATCTAGATCCGAATTTCAAATAAAAGCAAAATCAATATTAACTTCGCTATTTTAATTAATCCTTAAAGTCTAAAATCCTAAACTATCATTAAAATTAATAGTAAGACTACACAACTATTTCTAATTAAAACTAATAACAAACGTAATCAAATAAAAAAAAAAAGAAAAAAGAAATAGAAGGAGTTTTGTTCAGTACATCATGAAGAACAAGTCGGTAACAAGAAAAATGAAGGAAGCTTACCTGGTCAGGGTTAGTCCGACGAATTTCTCATCTCCGGTACTGTGTAGTTCAGTATGCTTGCAATTGCTTCTTCTTTATTCTCTTCTACTCTACTCCCTCCTTCTTCCTTCGATTCGTGTATATTGTTGGTTCACTGATATTGGATGTCCAATTCTCAAATGATGAAGATTGCAATTTATAAGCTTGAATGAATTAGGAACATATTGATGAGTGCATTGATGAGCATAATTATATTGTCGGATTTTGTCTTTGGAACTTGATTCTTGATATTTAGATGTGATTGTATTAGTTGAACAACTTTCCATTACTATTTTTCATTTTTCTGAATTGTTTTATAAAGAATAAAAGTTGTGATTTCTTGTCTTCTATTCCATTAATTTGTGTTTGATTTTGTATGTGAAATGTTTTGTAAATAAAAATGGTGGTTGTCTTGAATTGTAATCTTGACAAAAAGAGAATGATGAAATTTTGGTATTTTTGCATTGATTTTTTTGTAGAAAAAAGATTTATTATTTTGGATATGGATTCTACTTGTTTGGACATGGATGGATTTGGAACTTTAAATGGATAATTGGTTTTGAATGTGGATTTGCAAAATGGAAAATGGATGTAGGCTTAAAATAGATATGGGTTTGTTTATACATGGACCAAGTGGATTGAAAAATGGATGTTAGAATTAGGACATGGATTTTGAACTTAAAAATGGAAAATTGGATTATACAAAATGGATTTGAAATTGAATCAAAATGTGGATTGAAAATGGACCTCCAAATGTGGGCTTGTGAAATTGAATTGGAAAAATAGACAATGAAGCATGCCTTTGCAATCTTGAAAGCTCCTTGAAATAAAGTTTGAATTATGATGAACGTCTTGCCTTTGGTAACTTGAAATGAACTTTAATTAGAATTTTGAATGATGAATTTGCAATTTGAATATTGGAATGGTGAATGATTTTCATGCTTGAACCATAAGCAATACCTGATCCTGACTTTCATGATATATGGCCACAAAACCTAGCCAAGATACATTTAAAGTATTTTTCCAAGGATGAACCAAGGATAAGAAATAGAATCCATAGAACCACTTTGAATCAGAATTAATTGGTCATAACTTGAAGTACTTGACCGTGGGAATAAGTATTGTCTCCACTTGAATTCCATGCACTTACACAAGCTGGTTAGTCATAATATTGAGTATGCATGCAAGATCCTATGATCTAATTCTCAGAAGATTATGGCCAGAGGCCAGATGATCTTACAGAGAGAAAGTTGAGAAAGGTAGGACAAATTTGAGGTATGACAGCACACAATCACCTCAATAACAACACAATTCTACAACTAGAATCTGAATAAGACGCTCACACCCCACATGAACACACACCTTATCTCACAACTCATGCAATCATAAAATGCATGACAACAACAACAACAACCATCATCTTGAAGGTGAGATAATACTTAGAAGGGGGGTTGAATAAGTATGAAAGATTAAAACTTAGAATAAAAAACACAAGTATTTTTATCCTGGTTCATTGAACTCAACTACTCCAGTCCACCCTTCCTAGAGTGATTTGCCTTTCTCAAACAAGGACTTAATCCATTATTTAATCAAATAGATTACAATAGTAACACCTAAGAACAATTGTTCTTAGTCTTCTCAAGAGCTACTGATTCCAACTGAATCCTCTTAAGGAAATCTTTTACAATCAAAGTAAATCTAATACAAGAGTAAGAATGCTTCTAAAAAGCTTTAATCACAACAGTGATATTTCTCTTAAGTTTAAGTACAATGAAATTAATTCTAAGAATGAATATGAAAGTATGAGAGCTTGAATGTTTTAATTTCTTTTCAGCAAAATGTCTAACTGAAGAATTTGGTGGAGACTTGCTTTTATAGGCAGCTGATGCAAGGGAGCTGCACGTTGAGAAGAGTGTCCCAAAAGGTCTGAGCCTTTTTATCTTCACATCAAGTGACCTTTTCTAGAAGAAGAAAGCACAGAAAAATCCTTTTTGTCTGTGTTCTTGTGTCTAGCATAAATAAGGAAAGAGACGTTTGATTTACTCCAACGAATATAATTTTTGAATATTTCTTCTTCAGTTTTCAGCAAGTTCATCAGAGTCTGATTGGGTCAGAGTCTTCTAATGATGATCAGAGCTTGCTGGATTAGAGTCTTCTGCAGCAGGTGTGCTTTCAGCGTGTTAAATATCAGAGCATATTTGGAACAGAACTTCAGTACTGGAAGCTTTAGTACTTTCAGAAACTTCTATAGAATCTATGCTTTGAAAAACTCTTCATACAAAATTCTTCTTTGCTTCAGAATCTTCTGGAGCTTCTGCTTCAGATTCTTCTGGAGCTTCTGCTTCAGATTTTTCTGGAGCTTCTGCTTTAGAATCTTCTGGAGGCTACGCTCAGAATCTTCTGTTGGCAGCAATCAGAATCTTCTAATGAGTGCATCTGGCGCTTCAGAGTCTAGTTAATTTCTTGCATTCAATTCTGATTTGCTTCTGGAGTATTAATTTCTTTACTATCTGCAGTAAAAACTCTCAAGCAAATTTTAGAGTATATAATTCTTAAATACAAAATTTCCTAATAGTTATCATCAAAACATAGAGATATTATTAAGAACTAATCTGTGTTCTAACAATCTCCCCCTTTTTGATGATGACAAAAACATCAGAAATTTTGTTTAATTGAAAATATTGAAATTATAACTCCCCCCGAGATGTTGAATCTCCCCCTGAGTTAAATACAGAAAAGGAATAGAAACTTCCCTTTGTCTTGAGTAATCTTCAGAGTTAGATCTTGTTTGTTCTTTTAACATTTGAAAGTCAGAATGTCTTGCAGAATTAATATTCAGAGTTTGATAATAGTCATAATGATCTGAGAGACTCAGAGTTTCTTTTACAGAATGTACTTATCAAATGTTCTGAAATAGTCAGATTAAATGTTAGATAGAATAAATATGTCTGAAGTTTCATTCTGGTGAAGTTATATTAAACAGTTCAGATCTATATTTTCTCCCCCCTTTTTTGTCATAAGCAAAAAGTAAGAACTTTAAAAAGACAAATAAAGGAAAGAGTAAATGAGATAATTCAATGGAGAAAACTTTGATTCATTCAATAAGATCAGATCAAGAGTACATGCATTAGAAGATAAAAATACATAGCAAACATCAGATGCAAAAACAGCAGAATGAAAAAAAATGAAAATCTAAGAGTGTTTGGACAAAAGCATCTTCAATAGATCTGTAATCTCAGAGGAGGACTGCTCTTGCTTGGACATCCACTTAGCCATAGTTTCATTCTTTTGATCCTGCTTAGACATCCATTCTGTCATGTCCTCAGACTTCTTATCCTGTTTTGCCATCCAGGACTTGATCTCAGATTGACCAGCTTCCAGAGCAGCAATCTTATCTTCAAAATCTGGATGTTCTTTCTTTAACTCAGATGAAGAAGTATGATCAGGTTCTGGAGCTTGAACAGAGTCAATTTCCATAGGTTCTGTAGAGTCTAGAGCATTAGAGCTAGAAGGAGGGTCTACCAGAGTCATGTCCAATTGATTTTCTTCAGATGCAATTTCAGTAGATTCTTCTGATGAGGGAGGAGCATCTGTAAGGAGCAGAGGTTCAGATATCTTGACTGTCCAAAATAGAGTTCTTGCAGCTTCAGCAAATCTGAGCTTCGCATCATCAGAATAAATGTTCTTCATATTTGAGGCCACAGAGTTGAATCTGTTGATGAATCCATTCCAGATGATATCAGATTCTTTGGCATCCATTGTTGCTGAGCATTTCTTCTGTACAATACCTAAATACAACTGTATTTCTTGCAAAAATGATTGAAATAAAGGATTAACATTAAGTCTGGGCTTAGGATGTAACAGAGTTTCCAGAGTTATTGGTTTTGGTTGGGGAGTTGGTGGAAAAAGAGATTTCTGAATAGAGATCAGAGGAGGAGGATAATATGGAATGAAGGGAATTTCAGGAGCTTTTTCTTTTGATCTATTTAAGGCATTTAACAGATGAGGTTTTGCTCTGGTGTGAAGGGTAACTACATCAAAAGGTTCATTTGAGTAGGTTTGGAAGGCAGATTTGGGGGATTCATCAGAAGCAACATTGTTATCAGAGGAAATTGGTATAGCTGAAGCAACAGCTTTATCAGTTTTAGCAGAGCAGGATATAGTTGCTAATGAATCTACATCTGACTTGGATTTTATATAGTCAAGAATCACCGATGGAAGGGTCATTGTGAGTTTTGGTTTCAGAGGGGTGATAGGGTCAGATGGTTCAACTCTGTCATAAAAGTCTTTGAGTTTAAAACCATAATCCAGATTATGAAATAGAGATGAAACTTGGGCACAAGAAATAGATGTTCCTGGGTTGGTACTTGGAATCAGTATTTCAGATGATGGTGCAGGTGTGGGAATAGGATCTGGAATGGGAGCTTTCGAAGGTATAATGGGTTCTGGTTGGTTTACTTCAGAGGCTCTGTGAGATGGAGAGACTAGAAAGTCTGGGTGGATGTCTGATTCTGAGGAGTTTGAAGAGGTGGTTGGTGTGCAGGAAGTAGAAGATACTTGAAACACAATTTTTAAGGGTGTGACATCAAGAACTTCTGTTTCAGGAATGTGGGGTTCAGAGGTGTTTGTTGGTTCTGAAGGAATTTCAGAGGGTTTTGAAGGTTGTTCTGAGATGGGTGAAACAGATGTGATAGTAATTGGTTCAGATGTGACTGGAACATATGTCATTTTTGTAGGTTCAGATGCTGGGGGTTTAGATGATTTTGATAGTGGATTATCTGAAGGTGGTTGATTTTCAGAGGCTTTTTCTGGTTGAGATTCTTGTGGTTTTTTAGGTTGTTTTTCTTGTGGGTGCTGTTGTGGTTCAGATGGCTTTTGTTTAGGGTGTGTAGAGGGTTTTTGTTGTACAGAAGGTTGTTGTTGTTGTTCTGTAGGTTGTTATTCTGATGGTTGTTTCTATGAAGATTGTTTTTGTGGAACAAAATGTTTGATTTGGATTTTTGGTTGAGATGATTGTGGTACAGAGACTTTTGGTGTTGGAATTGTTTTTGTTGTTGTTAGTGTTGGAACAAAAGTTTGTTTTTGTGGTGATTTAGAACTAGGAGCAGTAACAGAAGTATTTTGTGTAGAGGGTGGTTTTAGAACAGACTTAATATTAGAATCATTTAAAACAACATTACTTGCAGAAGATACAGAAGATTTAGTACCTTTTATCTTGATTCTCTTGGCTGGTACAGAAGAAGTGTCTCCAGAATCTTTTCTCTTCAAGAGCTTCTGTGGCTTCTCAGCAATGTTGACCTTTTTCTGAACAGGTGCAACTTCTCCTGCTGGCTGAGTCCTCTTTCTTTGGAGTTGTGCTTCTTCTTCTTCTTCTTCTTCTTCTTCTGCATCAGGTAGAGGTTGTCTTGCTAGTTGAATAATGTTTGCAGGAACAGGCTTTCCTTCCTTATTACACTCATCAATGTACATCACAACAATGTTTCTTGGTTCTTCAGCAAAGAACAGTGGAAAATCATCTACAGGAATCCTCTTCTTACTCAGTTCAGAAACATTCAGCTTCTAGGGAGCTGTTGTGAGTTCATCCACTATTTTAAGTCTCTGAAGACTTTTGGCATTCAGAGGCTTTCCCATTATGAATTCCAATTCCTCTGTAACTCCAACAGCGTACAGAGCAGTGACCAAACCATTCTCAGTTAGAATATCTGAGATCAACCTTCCAAAAGGGATCCAGGTTCTGATCTTCTGTCTTTTTTCTTTCACATATTCTCTAGAGGCATTTATATGGTTCCACAGATGCATAAAGAGAATATATGGAAGATCTACCTTGGTGCTCTGACTGAGGCAATACATGAAATAGAGCTGTTCATTATTGACATAGTCTGGAGAGTTTGTTGATTTCCTATGATGGATGCATCCCATGAAGATCTTAGCCCAGATCTTGTAGTCAGGCTTCAGATCCTTGAATTTGTTAGAAGCTTGACCAACAGTCATCACTTCTTCATACACTTCATCCATATCCACACGCCCAGCTGGCAAGTGGGAAACACCATTCGTTTCTTCATATCCAATTAGCTTTCTGATTAGATCTTTTGTTATAATGATTTCTTTTCCCAGTACAGAAGATAGGATGAATTTAGGGTAAACTGATGCATGGATCCAGAACTCTTTCACAAGGAGGGGGTAAACTGGTCCAAAGAGTCTATCAAAGTACTTTACCCATCCTTGAGCACCAATGATAGAGCGAAATTCAAAGCCATTTTCTGCAAGTGAATCAAATTCTACCATGGATTCACACAAAACCTCCAACTTTTCAATAGGGGTCAATAGAGTTCTTTTAGGAGGAGAGTAAGGAGCAACACCCATGTTTGCAGAAGTAACTGCAGCCATTAAAGATTGGAATTGAGCAGCTGTTGATGATGAAGTTGCCATTGAAGATTGCTTTGTCACACGCTTAGGTTTAGGGTTTTTATGCAAAGCAAAGAGAAGATGAAAATGCATAAAATTTTCTGAGATTGTGAAAAGTGTGAAAGTGAAGATACGTCAAGTATTTATACTAAAACAATTAGGCAAACCAACAGTCAAAATTTTTAGCACGTTTGAACAAGCATTAAATGAAAAGAATAATAATCATTTCAAACATTTATTGCTTCTGACAAATTGGGGGGAAAATCAAGATTTTCATTATTCAAACTTCACCTCAAACGTCTCTTCAGTAATGTACACGCCACCTTTGCAGAGTTGGTGTGACACGTGTTTGCTTGCATGTGTTCTGAATTCTCTTGAGAGATGAAACGTTAACCAACGTTCAGATCTTCTAAGGATTGTTAGTTCAGAGTTTCACAAAAAAAATATTAAGTAGAACAAGTAAGCAATCAGAAGAAATACTTCAGAGCATTAAGCATTTTTGCATCTGTAAAAATTGCTTCTGACAAATATCATTCTAGACAAAAATCCATACCAATATTTTTCAGAATAAATTTGAATCTATCTTCAACAAGGGGTTTTGTAAAAATATCTGCCCATTGATGATCTGTATCAACAAAGGCTAAATTTAAGATTCCCTTCTGAACATAGTCTCTGATGAAATGATGCTTAATTTCTATATGTTTTGCCTTAGAATGTAAAATGGGGTTCTTAGACAAACATATAGCAGAAGTATTATCACAAAAGATAGAAATGTTACTTTCAAAAATTTGATAATCTTCTAGTTGACTTTTCATCCAGAGCATCTGCGTGCTACATCCAGCAGCAGCAATATATTCTGCCTCTGTGGTTGAAAGTGCAATTGTGGGTTGCTTCTTGCTGTACCAGGAGATTAGATTTCTTCCTAGAAATTGACAACTTCCAGAAGTACTTTTTCTTTCCACTCTGTCTCCAGCGTAGTCAGCATCACAGAATCCAACTAATTTGAAATCATCAGATTTTCTATAACACAAACCCACATTAGAAGTACCTTTCAGATACCTTAGAATCCTCTTGACAGCTGTCAAGTGTGACTCTCTAGGATCTGATTGGAATCTAGCACACAAGCATACACTGAACAATATGTCAGGTCTAGAAGCAGTTAGATAAAGAAGAGAACCAATCATACCTCTGTAGAACTTCTGGTCTACTTTCTTACTTACCTCTTCCTTGCCAAGTGAGCTAGTAGGATGCATGAGAGTCTTTGCCAGCTTACTATCAGCCATGTTAAATTTCTTCAGAAGTTCTTTAACATATTTGGTCTGATGTATGTAAGTGCACTCTGGAGTTTGATTGACTTGGATTCCTAGAAAGAATCTGATTTCTCCCATCATGCTCATTTCAAATTCTTCCTGCATACATGTAGCAAACTCCTTTCCAAGCATAATATTTGTTGATCCAAAAATAATATCATCCACATAAATTTGACAAATTAGAAGATCTTTCTTAATTGATTTACAAAAGAGTGTTGTATCCACTTTGCCTCTGATGAAATTTTTCTCCAGAAGAAAATTGCTCAATCTCTCATACCAAGCTCTGGGAGCTTGTTTTAAACCATATAGAGATTTCTTTAGTTTGAAAACATGATCTGGAAATTTTTCATTTTCAAAACCAGGAGGTTGGTGGACATAAACTTCTTCTTCTATAATACCATTAAGAAAGGCACTTTTAACATCCATCTGATACAGAGTGATGTTATTTTGTGCAGCAAATGAAATAAGAAGGCGTATAGATTCTAACCTTGCCACTGGAGCATAAGTTTCAGTGTAATCAATACCTTCTTGTTGACTGTACCCTTGAGCAACCAGCCTTGCCTTATTTCTTTCAACTTCTCCTTTCTCATTCAGTTTATTTCTGAAGACCCATTTTGTACCAATTATATTAAATCCTTGTGGTCTTTGAACTAGATCCCATACATCATTTCTGGAGAATTGATTTAGCTCTTCTTGCATGGCAATAATCCAATCATTGTCTTGCAGAGCTTCATCTACAGAAGATGGTTCAATTTCTGACAGCAGTCCAAATAGTGATGCTTCAGATGATCTTAGAAAGGATCTTGTTCTGATGGGATCATCTTTCTTTCCAATAATGACATTCTCTGGATGAGAAGCTTTAATTCTGGATGATGATCCTCTAACAGTTGATTCTTCAGAAATGTTTAGATTGTTCATCTGAGAAGTTAAAGGAATAGCATCTGGCGTTGCTTCTGGTTCCTTTACTTGAATTTTGTCTGCTTCTGGGACGTCAGAGTCAATGAAGACTACTTCTCTATCTGCAGAGTTTTCAAGCTGCTTTGGCTTTTCAGAGCCAAACTTATCATCAAATCTGACATGAATGGATTCTTCCACAATTTGTGTCTCAGTGTTGTAAACTCTGTAGCCTTTAGAGCGTTCAGAATATCCAAGCATGAAACACTTCTGTGCTTTGGAATCAAACTTGTTCAGATTTTCCTTAGTATTTAACATATAGCAAATACATCCAAAAGGATGAAAATATGAAATGTTGGGCTTTCTGTTCTTCCACAGTTCATAAGGAGTCTTTTTCAGAAGAGATCTCACAGACACTCTGTTCTGAATGTAACAGGCTGTGTTGATTGCTTTTGCCCAAAACTGTTTTGCCAGATTTGTCTCATTGATCATGGTTCTGGCCATTTCTTGCAGAGTTCTGTTTTTCCTCTCTACAACCCCATTTTGTTGTGGAGTTCATTTCCAATGGTGCCAGATCCAATGATCTTGCCCTTCTGGTTCCCTCCAAACTTCACATCACCTCCAGATCTAAGTTCCAGGCTTTGGAACATAGACTTTTCTCCTGTCATGTGTCGTGAGCATCCAGAGTCAAGGTACCATGATTGGTGTCCTGACCTTGTTGCTAAGAACATCTGCAACAGAAATTATTTTATTTTTAGGTACCCAAATCTTCTTGGGTCCTTTGGGGTTAGTTGGTTTGTAGGTTTGTCTAAACTTCCGTTTTTCAACATAATGTTTATTCTGACTTGCCTTGGGTTTAAACACATAAGTATTCTTCTCAGAGCTTGTGTGTTTAATGTCATTTAAGTGACCAAATTTAAATTGAGAATACAGAGGTGTCTTCTTGATGAAAAGTTTGTCAACAGATTTTGGATTACTTCCAGATGAAGATTCATATCCAATACCTCTTCTGTTGTTCCCACTAACACCATAGATCATAGAAGCCATCTTGCTTCTGTCTATGCTCTTAGTAAGGAATCTCTGAAAGCTGGAGTCATATTTTTCTAAAATGTTTTCACATGACTTAGTCTCAGATTCAAATTCTTGTTGAGTTATTTCAAAGTCATTTTTGATTTTCAGATTAATTTCTTTTTGCTCAACAAGTTCTGTCTTTAGAAGATCAATCTCAGATTTAAGATTGCTTTTCAGCTTCTTGTATTTGAGTTTGATATTGTTATAACTTTTAAGAACTTCTGATAAAACTTTTATAAGTTCTTCTTTAGTAAGTTTAGCCATTACCTCTTCAGCATCATCATCAGATTCAGAATCTGATTCATATCCTGGGGTTCCTTCCTCTTCATCTTCTGTGTTGGCCATCAGTGCAACATTAACACATTCTTCTTCTGATTCAGAAGATGATTCAGATTCATCTGAGTCATCCCATGTTGCCATCAGAACCTTCTTCTTTTTGTTAAACTTCTTCTTGGGTTTTTCTTTTTGAAGTTTGGGGCAATCATTCTTGTAATGCCCAGGTTCTTTGCACTCATAGCATACAACTTCTTTCTTTCCAGATCTTCTGTGCCCAGAAGATTCCTTTCTATGATCAGATCTTCTGAAGTTGTTGAACTTCTTTCCCTTGTGCTTCCAGAGTCTGTTGATCCTTCTGGATAGCATGGATAATTCATCTTCTTCTTCAGAGCTTTCTTCAATAACATGCAAAGCTTTAGCAGATTTATTAGATTTTAAAGCAACAGATTTACCTTTTTCTTTCTTCTGAGGTTCATCTTCCTCAAGCTCAATTTCATGGATCCTTAGTAAGCTGATGAGTTCTTCCAAAGAGATCTTGTTCAGATCTTTAGCCATCTTCAAGGCAGTCACCATTGGTCTCCATCTGGTAGGTAGACTTCTGATGATTTTCTTTACATGATCTGATGTGGAGTATCCCTTGTCCAGAACCTTTAGCCCAGCTGTGAGGATCTGAAATATGGAGAACATAGCTTCAACAGATTCATAGTCTTCCATCTTGAAGGCCTCATACTTCTGGATCAGAGCCAGAGCTTTTGTTTCCTTGACTTGAGAGTTTCCCTCATGAGTCATCTTTAAGGATTCAAAATATCAAAAGTAGTTTCCCTGTTTGTAATTTTTTCATACTCAGTATGAGAAATTGCATTCAATAATATTGTTCTGGCCTTGTGATGATTTCTAAAATCTTTCTTCTGAGCATCTATCATAGATTTTCGATCTATCTTCTTGCCATTCCCATCTGTGGGATGAACATATCCATCTATGACTAGATCCCATAAATCAACATCATATCCAAGAAAAAAACTTTCAATTCTGTCTTTCCAGTAATCAAATTTCTCCCCATCAAACATAGGGGGTTTGGTGCTGATTCTGTCCCTTTCTTCATATTTATTGTTAACATTGGATATTGTATTATCAGCCATTGTAACAACTAAATATATATCAAAGTATTTCTCTTTGGATCTTTACTGACACTGTTAAGTGGTAGCACACACAGAACCAGAGCTCTGATGCCAACTGAAGGTGAGATAATACTTAGAAGGGGGGTTGAATAAGTATGAAAGATTAAAACTTAGAATAAAAAACACAAGTATTTTTATCCTGGTTCATTGAACTCAACTACTCCAGTCCACCCTTCCTAGAGTGATTTGCCTTTCTCAAACAAGGACTTAATCCACTATTTAATCAAACAGATTACAATAGTAACACCTAAGAACAACTGTTCTTAGTCTTCTCAAGAGCTACTGATTCCAACTGAATCCTCTTAAGGAAATTTTTTACAATCAAAGTAAATCTAATACAAGAGTAAGAATGCTTCTAAAAAGCTTTAATCACAACAGTGATATTTCTCTTAAGTTTAAGTACAATGAAATTAATTCTAAGAATGAATATGAAAGTATGAGAGCTTGAATGTTTTAATTTCTTTTCAGCAAAATGTCTAACTGAAGAATTTGGTGGAGACTTACTTTTATAGGCAGTTGATCCAAGGGAGCTGCACGTTGAGAAGAGTGTCCCAAAAGGTCTGAGCCTTTTTGTCTTCACATCAAGTGACCTTTCCTAGAAGAAGAAAGCACAGAAAAATCCTTTTTGTCTGTGTTCTTGTGTCTAGCATAAATAAGGAAAGAGACGTTTGATTTACTCCAACGGATATAATCTTTGAATATTTCTTCTTCAGTTTTCAGCAAGTTCATCAGAGTCTGATTGGGTCAGAGTCTTCTAATGATGATCAGAGCTTACTGGATCAGAGTCTTCTGCAGCAGGTGTGCTTTCAGCGTGTTAAATATCAGAGCATATTTGGAACAGAACTTCAGTACTAGAAGCTTTAGTACTTTCAGAAACTTCTATAGAATCTATGCTTTGAAAAACTCATCATACAAAATTCTTCTTTGCTTCAGATGCTTCTGACTTGCTTCAGATTCTTCTGGAGCTTCTGTTTCAGATTTTTCTGGAGCTTCTGCTTCAGAATCTTCTGGAGGCTACGCTCAGAATCTTCTGTTGGCAGCAATCAGAATCTTCTAATGAGTGCATCTGGCGCTTCAAAGTCTAGTTAATTTCTTGCATTCAATTCTGATTTGCTTATGGAGTATTAATTTCTTTACTATCTACAGTAAAAACTCTCAAGCAAATTTTAGAGTATATAATTCTTAAATACAAAATTTCCTAGTAGTTATCATCAAAACATAGAGATATTATTAAGAACCAATCTGTGTTCTAACACATCTAACCATGCATCACACCAGTACAAGCTACAACATACCGCGTTATAAAGTCCAACAACATCGACATACATCATAGTAAGCAACTACAAAGAAATTTACAATTATGTCACACCACAACATAATGATAATAATGCGCTCCACACCATCATATAGAAAAATTATTCAACTTCTGGCACATAAACTATTTTTAGATTAAATTTCATCATGTTAGCTTTCTAACGCTTCGAAGGACACTCGAATCGGACACCCAGAACAAAAGTTATAAAATTTTAAAGATTTTTCAAAAATGGTCCTAGTGTAACCGGTTACTCAAAATGAGGTAACCAGTTACACCCCTTGTAACCAGCTACTGTCATACAAAGTACATACAGTGTAACCGGTTACCTCAATCATGGTAACTGATTACACCCTCATAGATTTTTCCAAAAAACACAATTTTTCAACAGCGTAACCAGTTAGCCATTTTCTAATAACCGATTGCACCTGCAGCAAAAGCACTTCTTTTATGCTTATCAGTACAAAAAAACACTTTTTGGCACACCCCAAAATCCCAATTATCATACAATTTGTGTAAAACATAGTTTTACTCAAAAGTTAGTTTTCCTAAACATCAAAACCCTAATTATTCTCCCCGAAAACATCCATAATCTGAGTTCTGACTCTGAATCGCGATCACACACAACAAACAACATCAACATCATACAATTAATCAATCACATAATTTCAACCACAACAATTACAATAATGAATCATACTAACATCAGTCACAACATCGACATATCACACACAACATTCATCAATAAATTTATCGAATCCAACAATTACCAATTCATCAAAATTATGAATAAAGAGGAGAAAAACACAAATGCTACATGACATAATCTACCCACCATCATCATGTTATCCCTTAGATAATTAGAACCTCACTCTTACCATAGAGTTCTTGCAAAAAACTTCACAACAATGGAGTCTTCTCTCTTCCTTGCTCAAACCTCTTCTTCTCTTTGTCTCTTGTTCTCCAAAAACACGTTCTGACAACTTCCCCCTCTCAACTTCCCTTTTTCTTATTATTATATTATTATTATTAATATTATTCCCTTATAATTAAAATAATAATAGTAATAATCACTAATTATTTAATTTAATAATATTCGACTAATATTATAATTAACTAAATATGACTAATATAATTTAATTAGTCATTCTTACCACACCACCAAGTTATACACAATTGGTCATACACCACCAATACCTTAAAGTCTATTCTTAACGCCACTACCCCACACCAAGGACAACTCAAATATCCCAAAAGCATCATTAAGCACACACGTATTCACAACATCACATAATTAAATTACGGAAAATAAATAAAATAATTCGGACGTTACATTTTTAACTTCCACTGCCTTTCTTTTCTTTTGCTGATTGCGCCTGCAGAGACACATCACTCTTCGACTTTCTTGCAGCTCTTTCAACCATTCTTTGTTCATGAGATTCAGGCGTCACTTGAATTTCTTCCTTTGTCAAACTTAACAAATCTTTCGACACTTTTATGGCTACTACCATGTGGTTGAACTTTGTATCCAATGATCTTAAGATCTTTGTAACAACTGATCTTGATGTCAACAGTTCTCCATACACCTTGATTTGATTCACCAATTTTGTAACCCTAGTGAAAAATTCTGTTATGCTTTCACTTTCTTCCATCTGAAGCAATTCATACGTTCTCTTGTGAGTTTCTAACTTCACATCTTTCACCTTCTCTACTCCTCCAAACAATTTCTCCAAGATCTCTCATGCTTCTTTCGCTGATTATACATCACCGACCTTTTTGAAGTTGTCTAGATCAACACATTGGTGAATTATAAAGAGAGCTTTATAATTTTTCTTTTGAATTCTTTGTATGTAGCTTTTTCTTGATCCAACGCGTTTTCTGCAAGTGGTGTTACTCCTTCCTTCACAAGATCTCAAAGATCATGACAATAGAAAACAACCTTAATCTATTTACATCGATTCTCGTAATGTCGACCCTTCAGAATTGAGAGACTCACTGGAAAATTTCCATTCAAATGATTCATCGTTATTGCCATCGTGTTTTTCTTCCCACTAATTGCTTAGCCAGTGCTTTAGATATCAGATGTTGGAATTAAACCCAAGACTTCGAGTAATTCCGAATCAATCTTGATGAACAAGATTTAATCACACCAATCAAATTCTCTCTTGTTCTTCACTCTTCACTTGAGTGAATCAACCAACCTTGGTTGCACAATTGTATCGCTGCACAATGGTGATGAAAAATAAGAAAAGATTGAACTGGGAAGAAAGGAAATTAGGGATTCAAAACAAAATAAAGAAGAAAATTTTTCGCAGAGTAACTCTCTGCTCGCAAAACTGCAATTTTATTCAAGTGAATAACTTTACAATAATAGAGTTACTCCCCATTTATAGATTTATCTTGCTTGCTCCCTAAGTAAAGCCCAAAAATAAAAGTCTAAAATACCTAATTCTGCCAAACTATAAAATTAGGTTTAAGACAAAATCCATGTCGAGACTAACTCCTCGACAGTTCGACAACAGGTGTTTCGACACCCACCCTAGGCTATTTCGACAATTTTCTTGTCTCCGTCGAACAACCTGTTTCAACAAAAGGAATTACAATTCAACAAAGAATACCATATCAAATTTTTAGTGATGTAGCTGATAAAAAAATAAATTATCAATAAAATAGTGTGAGACTTATTTTTAATATATTATAATAGATAATATATAATAAATAATAGACAATAGATAGATGAAATGAATTGGTATGATGTTATGTTAATTGTATTGAAGAGTGTTACGCATCCATGCACAGAAAGAAGAAGAATATGAAAACATTTATATTGCGATTGATAAAACGCCAAAGAAAAGTCTATTTACATAATACTACCAAATTCTCTAGCAAGATATTAACATGGCGGGGTCAATGATCCGTAGAGCTAAAGACCTATCTACAATATTTCATATCTTTACTTCACATGTCATCTCACTCACGACCTTGGAATTGCATTGAGAGGGAGACCCTTGTCCAAATGAAGAGTAAACATGACCTTATAAGTCACATTTTGTATTCCATTCGCCAATTTAAATTTGAAGAAATGCAAAAGAGTGATTGCTACTATTTTCATTTGTCTGTATGCAAAGTCCTTCCCTAAACACATGCGAGGTCCACCCTACAATCAAACTTGAAAACTTAGAGCACCTCCGATGATCATAAATAATATCAATTCTGAAACAAATATACAAATTACATGAAATGCTACAAATTTGAATGGTGATTCTGGTTGAAAAATTCCTTCATTAATCCATCTTTCCGGGCGAAACTCCTCCGCGTCTTCTCCCCAAATGGAAGTCATTCGACCCATAGCGTATGCCAAGTAGTAAACCCCATCACCCTTTTCTAGTTTGTATCCATCCGGAAGAACATCGGGTGCATCTGCAGTTCTTCCATCCTTCAAAAAACAATATCATATTAAGCAAACAAAAATATAATCAAATATCTAATGTTGTTTATGAAAGGTACATACTATAGCCACTACAGGGTACAATCTCAATGTCTCTGTCAGAGCTGCATGAAGATAATGCATTTTATCAACTATTTCATCTCTTAAATTCACAACAAACTCATCTATCTTGACTTCACTTTCATCACTACAACAAGTCACATCTTTTATTTCTTGCACAATCTTGTCCTCAACAAGAGGGTTCTTGCATAACATGTAGAAGAACCACGAAAGAGTGTTCGCTGTCGTGTCTTTTCCAGCTATCATAAAGTTGAGAATTATATCCCTCAAATACTTATCACTTATATTTGTTCCGCCTTTCTCGCTTTCCATTAAAAATCTTGATAGTATATCTTCTTTCACATTCTGAAAAATAAAAACAGAAAATCATTCGCATCATTAATTGTCGAAACAAGGAATCGATCAACTTACAGAATCTTGTTGTAGTGCCAATTGTTTCTTTTTAGTCTTTATCACTCCATTCACAAATTCATCTATCAATTTCACATTGTTTTTAAGCTTCGCTTCGCCACCCAAGTTTAGAAGCTTCTTAAGGCTCCAAAAAGGATCAACGTAGCGCCAGTAAATTATAGCATTTGATTCATCAAAGGCTTTCATGAATTCAATTCCCTCTTTGTTTGATCCCTCTAAGCAATTCAATTCTGTTCCAAATCCAACTTTGAATATAGAGTCCAAAGCGCATCGCATTTGTAAGTCCTAAGAAAAACAAAACAAATGCATCAACATCATACAGTAACAAAACAACTTGAACATAAATTATAGGAAAATATAAATAACTACTCACTTGCATATCAAAATGAAGACGGTTGCGAGAAAATTCTGATATAACTTTAACTAATTTGGCAGCATTTTTTCTAAATACGGAACAACTAAAATCTCTAAGAACTCTTGTGGAGAATTCATAGCTAGCAACTTTTCTCTGTTGCTTCCATTTTTCACCATCAACAGCAAAAATTCCCTCACCCAAAAGATCAGTCACAATATCTTGATTATACTTACCTTTGGAATATTTATCAAAATTGGTTTTCAATACATGTTCAATATTTCTCACATCTATGGTATACAACTCACTTTGATTTGGAGCAAGAAGCCTCATGGTTGGATGAGTTTTGGCCAATTGAGTATGGTAATCATGGAGTTTCTTGAAGTAGAAAAGTTGGTTGAACACTGTGCCTTTAACAGGTGCATATTTAGGGTTCCCTATGGATTTTCCTTTGAAGATTGTCATCATGATGAAACAAATGGCTAGAAAAAGAGATAGAAAAGTGAAGGCTATGAAAGTCAACATGGTGTACAAAACATCCATTTTTTCTTGTGTTTTTGTGATAGAAATTGTGGTTTGTTAGATCTATAACAATAGTATGCTCCTAGTAACTCACGATTATTCTCATTATTTGCAATATACTAAACTTTGTCTTAATTTTTATGTCCTATCCTCTTGGAATGTAACACGTCAAAACTCTTATAAAATAGATGCTTAAAGCCACCTGAATGTGCCTCAAAATTAACAGAAAAAATATGATTTAATTGGATGTAGGGGCGGGTGGCCCGAATTATCGATATATGAGACTTGGTTTTTCCAATACACTCCCTTGTGCCCAACATTTTTTGGGCTTGATGCGCATATATAAATGATAGGTGACCCAAATCGATAGGCTCATGATACCATGATAGAATTAGAGTTTGATCTAACTCAACCCTATAAAATCGGTTGATAAGGTGAAGAGTATCACTCTATATAAATCCTTTGTAGATTGTATCTTTAACTAATGTGGGACTTGAGTTTTTTCCAGTATAAAATAATCAAATTAATCAAGTTAATATTTATTTATTAATTAAGTTTTTTATTAAATAATTAATTATGTTATTAAAATAATTATTTTTTAATTAAATTATTAATTTTTATTGCAATTAAAAAAAATAATTTTTTGCATGTGGGGGCGGGGCAGGTGCGGGGAAACCCGTTATCCACTAGGGACGGGTTTGGGCGGTAAGTTTGTATCTCTGATTGAGTTTGGGAGCGGGATCAGGTCCGCTACATAAAAGAGAGTGCGGGTGCAGATATAGTTAAACCTACTCCCGCCCGCCCCGTTGTCATGCATAAACAAATGGAGAGAAATGTAAGATGGCTACTTAATGGTAAAAACTAATATTTTATATATGGTGATTAAATTTTGAATATTTTAGAGATCTCCCAAAAAGGTTAATCGGCAAAGGCATATTTTTCATTGACATTCTTACTAGTAGTATAGAAATTCTTTGGACCCTCAAATTTATTTGACTGCTTTCCAATGTTTACCTAAGTTGGGCATAAACTTGTAAACTTAATTTATAGCTTGTGTCAAATTTAATTTATTGCAAACTATATCATACATTAAATAACAAATAATATTGACATAAATACTCTTTAACATATTTTCAACTTCTATCATTTTTAGACACTTATCTAGTGAGAGTTTAAAATGATTTTTCAATGAAATACTTAGATCTTTCGAAGTACTCATGTCAAATTTCTCTAATCATTTTTCAACATAGATTTTGTATTGGTATATTTGTAAGAGGTACACAAGAGGCATTAAAAGAGGTTCTCTAAGGACAAGCAACACAAGATATTGCCCCTGTCAGCTCCCGAGTTGTCTATTTATTGGAACTTCTACCCATTATCTGTAACGATCGCCCTTTTATTGGAGTACTAACCCGTTAATGGAAACGAGGGAGGTGATGTGTACATGTCCATAACAGTGTGTAGATGGAGTCAAACGGGGAAGCCACGTTCTCTAGTATAATATGAAAAATTACTATTATTCTCTACACTCCCAAGAGAGAGTGTTAGAACAAGATTTGTTCTTAACATTTTCTCTTTTAGTTTTGATGATAACAAAAGTATTAAAAGAACAGTGGTTTATTTGATGTGTGCTATGCAAGTTCTTGTACATAAATAATCAGAATCTGTTTTAATTAGACACACTTAGGAGTTGCTTCATTGCTAGCTTCTGGTGGCAGAGTCTGAAGAACAATTGCTAGTGTGGTTTGACGCAGACTCTGAGCAGAATGCCTCAACATTCAAACGAGTTTCTACACTTGATAATTGTATATCATCATCTGGTACCATTCAGAGCTAGTGATAAAGTTGTGGATTGTTCGTACTACTGAAAGCAAGTTGTATTGTCTTATCAGCCTGTCGGCTCGAGTCTATAAAGTTGTAAGGCTCAAGAAAATATGATACATTCTAAGGATGTCTGCTCCCAACGACTCTATTAGTATAAAAACTCTTGAAGACTCAAAGGTTAAACGCGTTATGTAACACCCTTCTAAGCCCCGCGGAATAAATATAAATAATCAGAGTAATTATCAAGCATCTCACATAAGGGTGTCACATAAAATTTTAAAACATCACATAAACATATCATGCTCAATAACACTTAAAATAAATTCATGTTTTTCATACACTTTCACATTAGCATGTAGCAATGGATTTATTTCAATCATAATAGACATAATGAAAGTCTCGTGCTCATCTCATTCATAATCAATACTTAGGCATAAAAGCCAATACTCCACATAAAATTCAAATAACAATAATAAAATAAAGCATAGTACATAATGTATCTCTCAAACATAAATCGAAACGATTCCAGTGTTACATGATCAGAGCACGACTCGACCCAAAATAAATAAAGACACAATTCAAGCTACTCCAACGGCTACCTCGCGCTAGAAGCAACTCTACTTCTCGGTACCTGACTGATGTCGTATAAAACATTATTCAAACAGAAGGGTGAGAATTCACATAATTATTGAAATTATAAGATAATATATAATTTTAAGGCATACAAGTATAATCACAATCATTCTCACACTTCAAAGTTTCATCAACAAAGTATCACTCAAGTAACCATACCATTCACAAGTATATACACACAATCCACAATTTCACCAATTTCAACAATTCACATAGATGCACATAATCTCAGAGCACAAATATATACACAACGAGACTCAATGCAACTCATGTCATATGGTACCAAACACTTGTTATTATTTTTCAGTTTTTACATTAAACCGGGTTCGTTCCCTAGACCAATAACACACAAAAGCTCATTCCCTAAGATTTCAAACCCCGCTATAGGTTTGGAACAACTCACTAGCTTCCACGGAACTAACAAACATTGCATCTTGATACAAATGATGCGTGTGCAAATTAACAATCATATGCAATTAAGACCATTCTCTAATCTTAATGTTCAAGCATATCTTCAATAATTCATCACACTTGAACTACCACACAATTGCACATACAACACATTTTCAAATCATAATATTCATTACTCTAAGCATCGTCACTACACTTAACAAGTAATACACAATTATCAACATAATTCAACATCAATTCCCAAAACACACGATACTGATTAAACATAGAAAATTAATCAATCATCAATAATTAAATTCAATATCCACAATTAGTCAATATTCAACAATTAATTCAATATTTTAAATAAATATTTAATATTTAATACAAATATCTAATATTTAACAAGGTTCTAATTCCCTACTAAATATATTGCTACAGTAACTAAAATAAGTCTATATATAATAACTCATTGTGACATTTATTTTTTTTTATTTACCGAAACTAACAATGAAGAATAAACAAGTCTATTGAAATCATATTATCGCTACAATAGTGAATGGATTAAAAAAAATGAAATTTTCACCCAAATAACCAACTTTACCCCCCCCCCCCCCCCCCCCCTAATATCCAAACTACCCTACTTTCTCTCATATTTCCCAATCTACCCAACTTTCGTTTTTTTTATTACAAGGGGGTGCCGTGGGGTATGGCTCCTCCCTTATAATTTATATGGGGGCGCCATCCAGGATGGAGGCACCCTATAAATTATAAAGGGGGCGTCATCCCCTTTGGCTCCTCCCTTAAATGACTTAAAGGGGGCGCCATCCCCTATGGAGCTCCTTTTAAACGAATATAATTTTTCAAATATATTATAATTAATATAATTAAAATTTAATATTATGTTATTCCAATTTTTTTTTATAAATAGGTAGACTTGTTGTTAACATTGTTTCATCCAAATTTAGAAGAGTGAGTCATGTACCTTAGAAGATATGGGCATGTAATTTTTTCACCGACGAAGCCTCTGATAAGGATGTTATTTTGGAACATCCAGAGTTTAGAACAACTACGAAGAAATTTGAATCAGTGGCTAGAAGGAGACATTCCAAATGGTGAAAGAATTAGGAGTATTGAAAGACTTGTCTCGTACTTCTCTGTTGAAGACGGAAACATACGGCGGGACTGGGTGCGAATTAGAGATGACAACGAAGTTAGGTCTATGATGTTCGGAACTGATGATATTACTTTGATTGTTGTTATATCTTAGTTTATGTTATAATAATCATTGTATTTTTAATGATTTGCGTTGTTGCTGTAGAAGTATTTCAATTCGTTTTTGTGGTAATGAAAAGTTGATATAAATATTAAATTCCACGGTTACACAATTTTTAATGACCAAATTAAATCTACCTAGAACTTGTTCCAACATTTGGACAATTTTTCCTCGTATGCCCGGGAAGACTACATATTCCGCACAATCTTTCCATTTTCTCAGTTGTATCCATTTCAGTTGTAATTCGGGTGCTTTTGGGGCGACCCTTTTTGTTTCTTCTCATATTTTCATTGTGGTAGATTGTGTCTCCATGATAGGTTGGCCAATAGTCCTCACTAGCTACCACTGGAAAACTGTTACTGTAGATACCGAATAAGTTCATGACCTTGTAAACTTCTGATAGCTGCAAGAATGGATCCTGACGAGCCGTTGAACATGCGGCAATGACATGTGAACAAGGCATGCGAAAGGTTTGAAACTTTCCGCAGTCGCACCAATTTTTATGAAGTTCCACCCTGTAGTGTCCCATTGGCCGACCCTTATTGTGATCCATTGTCTCATCAACAATGAAGCTGTAATCGTGACGATCAAATGGTCTAACTCGATGTGAGGCCGCCTTAGAAGTTTCATCCCTCATATACTTCATGCTTGATTCGCTGAATATTTGCCCTGATTGCAGTACAGCGCTCCATTTTTTGCCTCTTGCCGCAAAAAGTGACCCCAATCTGTAATATGTTGCCCTTACCAACGCAGTGATGAGGAGGTTCCTAGTTCCCTTAAATACGCCGTTTAGGGATTCTACAAGATTTGTGGTCATGTGACCCCATCTGCACCCTCCATCAAATGACCTTGTCCATTTCTCGACTGGAATATTATCCACCCACCTTAATGCTTCCGCGCTTGACAACCTTATTTCTTCTCGATAATACATGAACGATGGTTGGTTTAAGGCATACCCAGCGTTCACAACTTTTTTACGGAGATTTCTGTCTTTAATTTCCCGCATAAAATTCTGAGCAATGTGTCTTATGCAAAAGACATGGACAGAAGGAGGATTGTGCCAACCATTAGCAGGATTGTTGTAGGCGCTCACAATAGAAGCATGTCTGTCAGAAATCAGACATAAGTTGGGTTGAGGTGCGACATGTGTTCTGAGATTTCTGAGGAAGAAACTCCAAGCTTCGGCTGTCTCACCCTCGACCAGGGCAAAGGCAATCAGAAATATATTATTATTTCCGTCTTGTGCTACCGCCATCAACAATATTCCTTTTTAATGTCATGGCTCAAAACAATTTATAGAGACTTGAGATTAACTCGAGATTCTCCTGAAATATTAAAAATTAGAAAAACTCGAATTTATATTATGTTATTAATAGGGTTATTTTTATGTCCGGATACAAGTGGAAACGCTGTTCACTCTATGTACTTACCTTTATTAGAAGATGTAAATAAAATAAAAACATATAGTTGGGGGTCCGCAACACTAGCGCACCTATATCGGTCTTTATGTAACAACTCAATAGCAAATTCGGGAAACTGGACCGGATGTGGTGTTCTTCTTCAAGCATGGGGTTGGTCAAGAATGACCAATCTAGCACCTATCCAACAAAATAATTTTGAATTCCCATTCGCTAAAAGGTAATTATTTTTCCCAATTCTCACTTATCTATCATAGTATTTCAATTAATTAATCATATTATTAATAAATGTTTTCTTTTCGATTTGTAGGTGGTCTTCGCTTGGAATGAATTATGACAACTGTCCACATTACAGTATCACGCAGTACAGAAATCTTATTGATCACTTGGGTCAAGATGATGTATATTCACAAACCTAACTATTTATGTTATTCTCTACTTCAATATTATTAGAAAATACTTAATATTAATTTTTTCCTCCTACAGTTCATTTGGCGGTCGTATCTTGGTCTAGAAGCCTTTCATGAAGTTGAACGACAAGACTCTGCGGTGTGGAGTGCAAAGGTGCCGATTATCAACTTCACCACCGTGGAAATGCACAACAGTGATCGTGTGAAACTTCAATTTGGAATGCTTCAAGATATTCCATGTCCGCCAAAGTGCATCCCCGACAAATATCACACCGGTAAAGTCTCCGACCAATGGGAATATAATCCGTGGACCAATTATACAAAACATGAGTGTCGTGAATGAAGGCATCGCAACAACTATGTTTTGTCCGACACTGTGTTTCCATACGAGATGAAACAATCAATACAATACATGACTTGGTATAGGTCTGTATCAATTGGTTTCATTTCACATCCAAGGTATCTTGTTGACCCACGCCAACTAGATTCATCATCAAGGCCCCAACAACCAACCCAACCCTATTTCCAACCGGCAACACAACCCCATTTCCAACCGCCAACCCAACCTCATTGCCAACCATCAACCCAATACCATTTCCAACCGCCAACCCAACCTCATTGCCAACCATCAACCCAATACCATTTCCAACCGCCAACCCAACCCCATTTCCAACCACCATCCCAACCCCATTTCCAACCGCCAACCCAACCCTATTTTCAACCCCCACTCACACAATCACAACAATATGAACATACCCCTAACCAATTCACTCCATTCACACAAACTCATTCACAATCCACACAATACCACACATACTCCATGGATAGTACAAACCAAATAAACACCCAGTTTCAAACACCCAATCAACCCATACCCACCCAATCATTTACACCCATCCCACCCTACGATCAGGCAGGCTATCGTCCTGACATTGCCTCATCCAGCCAACCACCCGAAAATAATTATGAAGGCATGGGCAACCCTTTTGATTTGGATGACTTTACGGATATGGACCCGTCTTCATGGGCCGAAGTGATGCAATTGCTTGAAGACGACACAATGGATCCGACTCCACAACAAAGACCACAAAGAAACGTACGTGATCGAGGATGCGGTACGGGCGGACATTTAAACCGACCACGGCGTAGAAACTAGTGTACAATATCTTTCATATGTACCCATTTGTGATTAAATAATTATTGTAATTATTATTTAATATTAAATTTATTAAATACAATTTGATTTTTATTTATTATTTGGAATTTTTTAATGATATTATTAATTATTTTTTATTTATTATTTGTAAAATATATAAAAATTATTCAGAAATTATTATTATATAACTATTATTTTTTAAATATTTTTTAATTATTAAATATTATTTATTAAATATTTTAAAACTAATTATACATTTAAAATTATTTTAAAAATTCGGATTTAAGGGAGGAGTCAAAGGGGATGGCGCCCCCTTTATAATTTATAGGGTGCCTCCATCCTGGATGGCGCCCCCATATAAATTATAAGGGAGGAGCCATACCCCACGACGCCCCCTTGTAATAAAAAAAAATACGAAAGTTGGGTAGATTGGGAAATATGAGAGAAAGTAGGGTAGTTTGGATATTAGGGGGGGGGGGGGGGGGTAAAGTTGGTTATTTGGGTGAAAATTTCTAAAAAAATTACATTTCTATACTATGACTTCTGCTACAGCATGTGAGGGGTAAATTAAATAGGTTACTTGTTACTCCTATTATCTTATTTCTTTTCTGAACCTTATCATGCTTCTAATTAAATTATCAATTGGGGTAAAATAGAAAGGCTACAACACACCAATGAAAGGAAGGTACCACATTTCATTTCCTATTTTTTTTTCTTTACGCCACAGAGCCTATGGAGTATGGGATACTCACTTGACATTTATTACTCCATTATTATTTGTCATGTGCTTAGGATTGGAAATGAGTTGAGTCGAGTCGAATTTACCTCAGCTCGGCTCCACTCAACAAGAATTGGTTCAGCTCATATCTCAGTTCGAGTTCGACACAAATTTCTTTTTAAGCTCAAACTCGACTCGTTATAAGTTCACGAACAGTTCGGTTTAACTCGTTAGGTTCATCTCATTAGGTTCAGCTCACATGGTTCACGGACTTAAAAGCGATTTTTTAAAATCTATTTTTTTAGTATATTTGACATTTTAAATTAATATGTTTTTAAAAATAAAATTGTTCTGGTCTGGGCCCAGCCTCGCGGTCCAGCCCAATAACGCACAAGGCCCATTAAGCAGAATGGCATAACCGGGCACTCACCCCCTAGGACGGGCAGGATACGCTCCCGGCTGAGCGGGACGGCACGTCTCGAAGCGCCCTCGGCGCCCCCCTTTTCAGCCGAACAGAACGCCCTCCGCGGGCGACATTCCCCGTGCCATCGGGCAGGAACCCTTGGGTCTCCCACGTCCTCGCGCGCTCCCCTCCGCGAGGAGAACTACGCCCTCCAAGGAACTCCGCGAGCTCCCCTCCGCGGGGAGAACAACGTGCCCGGTGCGCGTTCTCCACGTGCTCCCCTCCGCGGGGACACGTTAGCAACCAACTGCCCACCTCCGAAAGAGCAGGTCAAATCGACTTTACGGAGATCAAGGAGCAGTTGGACTAGGGCGAAGACCACGTCCTGGTCTTCACTACGCCACGTAAGCCCTAGCAGCCACCTGGGTTGGGCCTGGCAATCCAGCCCAACACAAGTGACCGTTGGCCCAGCGCTGGGGTCTCTCTATAAATACCCTCTTCCTCAAGAGGGTCAGGTAATTCACATCTTTCCCTTTTCTGTACTTTTCTCTCGCTCTGCCCAACTCCTTACTTTGACATCGGAGTGTTTTGCAGGTACACCCCCTTTTCTCCTCCTCATCATCGGTGAACAGGTGGCAGTCCAACGGCGTGTGGCCAGCCCGTGATCCCCTTCTGATCAGGTCAGATCAAAAATATTAAAATAAAATAAAAGTTATCATATTGAAATTTAATTTTATCTCTGAAATCTACTAATTCAAAACCTACACAACTTTCAAGAGATACATTTGAGAGTCTAATTCAAAAACTACTAAATTGAAGATTAAATTTGTCTAAGATTTGGAATAAATATTTAAACCTAATCTTAAAGACAGTATAATTCTTCTCATATATAATCGAGTTGACTCATGAACCTAACGATTCGAACTATGTATAGTTTAAGTTCAACTCATTTAATTAACGAACTTAATTTTTTACTCATATTCAACTCATTTGGTTCATGAACCTAGTTCAACGATTTAATTGTCGAGCCGGATTCCAAACTATTTTCGAGTTGGTTCAGTTCATTGTCAGCCCTATGTGCTACTGTGTAAATTCACAGCCTATGGTTTTGCACTATAGTTTAAGACATGTGGTATGACTTTTCATTAATTGCTAGCAGGGACAATATTATGCTTTGTTATTAAAATATCATGGTAATTGAGATAAGGTGCTACAAGATATACTAAAGAAAAAGTCACATTTCACTAGCCTTGTTTCTTTTCGCTACAGTGGCTTGAGGATAAAAGGAAGGGTTCCTATATATCCTTCTAGTTCTTTTTTCTTTGCGCTACAGCATATCAAGAAAATAAAAATACTACATTCATTAAATCCATGGTTGTGGCTATATATATGGCTAAAGATTCAAGTTTGAATCTTAACAAGGATTCTTCTGATGAAGGAGTAGCAAGATAAAACAATTATCAACTCTAATGTAATATGCAAATTTTATTTTTAGGTTGTAATTGTAAAAGCCTTAAGATTTCTTATTATTAAATATCTGAGAAATCTTAACTGCTTTAGGTCTTTGTTATGGTGATTTTTCGTACCTATGATACTTGTATCATGTACTCCTTGTTCTCTATTATACTGAGCCTTCAGTATTTTGGTTAAGTCTTCTGCTATGTTCTTGAGCAAAAAGTCTTCTCCCATTGGGATTCAAGCAACAAGTCATGAGTCAAGATGCTTAAGCCACGTAAGTCTCATTGCTTAAGTGTTTGAGTTGTGAAAGTCTTATTCAGCTAGTCTCATTGAGCTAGTTGGGAAGTCACTGTCTGAGGGGCGTGAACAATAAGTCTCGAGTGCAGCTTGAGCAAGGAAAGTCTCAATCTGGATGGCCAGAAGAGCAGGTGGCTCGGACAGAGGATGTGAGCAAAGGTTAAGTCTTAGACATGTGTTCTAAGCAAAGGAAAACTCTTAACCAGAAGACATAAGAGCAGGTGGCTCAGTCAGATGGTATGAGCAAAGGTTAAGTCTTAGACATGTGCTTTAAGCAAGGGAAGTCTCAGATAGTTGGTCTGAGCAATTGTAAAAGTATCATGCAGAAGTATAAACGATTGTATCATGAAGAGGTTATAATGAAAATCTCTTGTGCGACAAGAGGACTGGACTACTCTCAATTAGGGGAGGAACTGATATAAATATTTAGTGTCTTCTACTATTATTTTATTTACTTCTGTTATATCTGCTGCCAAATAAATTAACTCAGAATTTGAATATTAGTTTTGATTCTGAAACTCTGATCAGAAGTTAAATTAAAAGAGAACACGAAACACAATTAAACCCTCCATCTTGTGTACTTTTCTCACCTTTAGAGAAAAGTATTGTTACTGATTTCTTGGAGCCTCAAATCTAGTCCCTAGAAATTTCTATAAATACCTCAATCCTAAGGTTGAGAGGGGATATTCAATTCACTCCGAAAACACCACATACAATCCTTCTCACCATCCATACGCGAGCCTGCTCTAACATGATTTTACAAACTAATTTTTTGTAAATCTAAATATCAAAATTCACCATCCATTCCTCTTGAGTTTGGAGGCACTTGGTCAACACAAGAAGATGAAAGGGAGGAACCAGAGTAAAAAGTATTGTTTTCTCCCCTCATATATAGTTCTGAGCATTTTGACACTGAGGTGTGATACTAAGGATTAGCTGTAATTGAAAGATTGCAAGGATTATATGTTTTCCCGTAGATTTAACACATTTATTCATTCTTACTTAAAAATATGTATCATATATTCTTAATACTCTATTTTTTCTTTGCTCTCTATGATATCATTCTTATTTGTTTAATAATGTGAAATTTTATAAACAAATAATATTTTGGAAGTGAATGAATATGGTTTTATGTTATGTTTTTAGTTCTTGTAGTTTATTGTCATATACATAATAATGGTTTTGATTAGTTTAGAGTTTGATAAGAAATTTGTAAGTCGTGATAATGTTTAATAAGTGGATTTCAAGAACTAGTATGGTAATAACAATTATATGTATTGTTAGGTTGTTTGTATTGTGATTGGCATCACTTTGTTAAAGCAAGTGAAATAGCAAGATGATGGATAAGATGTCATGACAAGCTTGTAAGACATCGCGGCATGTTGTGGTTTTACATTCTTGGAAGATTTGTTTTTTAACATGAGATTCTGAAGATTTGATTCACACATTCTGAGGTCCAAGAAGTGTTTGTTTTAGAAGCGCAATAGACGGTTCTAGATTTTCCGTGTTTCCTAAGAATGGATGTAAAAACATTTAAGGAAACATTTGATTCTGTTCCGAAAATTATGCAGAACTTTGTGCAGTAGTCTATTTTGGATTTGTTATGTGTTTGTTTGTTTAGCCCGAAGCCCATGCTATTCTGAGGATATTTAAAGGACGACTATAAACCTTAGAAGATGGTAATCATATTGTGTGAGAGAGTTTTTTAGGGTTTAGTTTATTCTTTGTTGTTTGTGAACCACTCTCCTATCACCTTGATGCTAGAGTTGGACTGATAGTTGAGTTGTAATTGTTAATCACTCATAAGCTTTTAAGATAGAGTGAATTCTATTTATTAGAGCTTGTCTCCTCTTTGATTATTTTCGTTGTCATCACTATTGTGTGATTAAGGGGGAGTGAGAGGGGTCTCATATCTACGAGAGTCTTAGATAGAAATTCTACGGTTAGTGATTAAGTGTGAAGTTTGTAAAACCAGAGGTTGTTTAGAACTTCAAAAAACTAATACTATTATAGTGGATTTCCTTCTTGGCTTGGATGCCCCTAGATGTAGGTGACGTTGTACCGAGTTGAGTTAACAATTGATCTGTGTTATTTACTTCCAGCCTGTTGTTTAAACTTTTCATTATTTTATTGTGTTGTTACGATGTCTTGACTTTTCTTTCAACATCCTATTATTCTGATATCATGTACAACATATGTATTCTTGTGCTAAAATTTCACATACATTGGTTACTTAATTACTTTATGGATAAAATATTATGCCCATTGGAGTAAATAGATCAAATATACTTTATGTGTAATTTTTTTACATGAGGTTTGAACTTAATTTTTTTAGTTATTTATTGCATATTCCTACATTGTTAACAAAAACCAAAAGACTTAGTTCTACCCTCATTTGACATGACATTACATGTTTTTGCAAATATGAGATAAAATCATGGAATAGAACATTGTTTGGTATATTTCTATACTCTCATTTGAAACCTAGAATTTAGTTAAGATATTCTATAACTTCATGACATGGCATACAATATTTCTTAAATTTTAGCTAAATAATAATTTTCTAACTTCAATTGGTAAATTAAATCGTTTAATACCAATTATTATAGGATCGATATTTTTCCTATCACTTGCTATTAGATTTATTATGTATACTTGCACACACAATTATGAGCAACAAATCACGTGGTGACATGTTGATGAAAAATCATGCCATGTTAATTTCCTTGCCTAGGGACCCTTTTAGAGTCCAACATTAAATTGATGACATATTTCTCTTTAAGTTAGAGACTTGTTTATTTTTTGTGCCACACCATTCTGTTGTGGTGTCTTCCGAAGTGAAAAATGCTCGTGAAAATATGTTATACACAAAATTTATGAAACGTTGAATTAGTATCCTTTGTCCTATTATTTGCCCACAAATACTTGATTTTTCTATCTATTTGTTTTTTACTTTTACCTTCCACGACTTAGGCATAGTAAATACTTCATTTTTTTGCTTCAAGAAATATATTAAACATTGCAAGAAATATCTTCAATGAAATATACAAAATAATTGGAACCACCTATATATGCCTATTCGGTAAGCCCATACACATCATAATGCATATAACCTAGGATTTCCTCTATTTTGTAATTCCAATTCTTGAACTAGACATGAAATTCCAGGTACTTTTGTTTGTGAATAATATCTTCCTACTTGGTGCACTTTTGTGGATCCATCAAACATCTCTTAGGTCTCAACTCTTTGTCCCAATGCAGTTACTTGGAATTAGATTCTGAACTCAAATTTTCTATCTAAGAACAAAGATCTGGACTTTGTGGACCATATTGAAAAAGATTTTCTACTTTTTCTTAATTCAGACTTGCAGATTGATCTTTCTCAAGTTATGTTTGACTATCTGAAGGAGACCCTCATTTTTTCACAAGGGAGAGACATTCTTCATTCCTTATGGACGGGTTTTTTCAGAACTGCTGATCCAACAGGGAGTTATCATAAGTTCAAAGGATGGTTCTTCTAAAATATGGATACAAAAGCTTGAAGCCATCTATGAGAGATTCTGATGTTTGATTTCTACAATTATATGCCTTATAATTGTTAAACATCTTGTGTTAAGCAGTCTTGTTATTAAAAAATTTTCTTGTTCATATTCTTGTTCAAGTTCTTGTGGGTCTTAACTGTTATATATATATATATATATATATATATATATATATATATATATATATATATATATATATATATATATATATATATATATATATATATATATATATATATGTGTGTGTGTGTGTGTGTGTGTGTGTGTGTGTGTGTGTGTGTGTGTGTGTGTGTGTGTGTGTGTGTGTGTATGTGTGTGTGTGTGTATAATGTTGTTCAAGAGAATAATAAATAGGATTAAAACTCAAAAAACTTGCAACATTCTCATTCAAAGATAGAAACTATTACATATTATTTAAAATAAACCTTCTAGACATTTGGGTTTGTCCTAAGGTATTCCTTAGGCTTATGTGACATATCTATATTGTTCAAATAATCTTCCCAATCTTCCCTTGCAAACTCAACAATCTCCTTCCTCAGAAGATTCATGCGTTTCAACCTAGAAGTCTTCTTGCTTCTTTGTGTCTTAACAAAGGTTACTGTAGAAGTATATACCTCTGAAGTTGTCTGCTTGCTTGTAGATTCAGTTGTTACATTCTTCGTGTTTGATTGAGTTGATACATTTAACAATGTTGTCTTTCTAAGATCTCTCTTTGGAACCCAAATTTGTTTCTGCTTATACATTTTTGTGTTCAAAAGATTAAGTGATTAAGAAAGTTAGTCTTCTAAGGGTTTTATAGAATCCATTTATCTGATTACCTTGAGTATTTGTTTTAATATTTATTAGTCAAATCAATCTTTTAACGTCTGACTCTTAGGAAATGATGTCTAGTGTTCATTCCTATTAAGATTCTCTTAACAATTGTAAATGTTATGTTAACAAGTTAATTGTTTGTTATGTTCACCTTCTTACTTCATTTATGCTTTTATCAAAAAAATCATAGAGAAAAGTAAAATATTTCATATGCAAAATAAGAAGTGGTTGTAATACTTTTTCATTAATCAATTTAAAAAGATTACAAAAATGGATTGGAAAATACTAAGATTATAACTAATCTAATTCCTTCATTGCCTTACGACTCATCTAGTTTCCCCAGTCGACGTCAGGCTCATTGTCATCCATATCCTCATCCTCTGGCTATGAGACATTCAACTAATAAAATATCTAATCTTCGATCTTCTTCCTTTTCTTATTCATTGATTTCTTCCTTGGTTTCAAATCAGTAGCTGATAAACCTTCTTTAGTAGGTCTCTGAGCAGTTGAGGATGAACCATCGTCAGAAGATTTTAGTGTAGTGGACAAAAGACCAGTCGTAGATGATTCAGAATCATCTGGCTTCTAAAGACCTGGAGTCTCTAGACCAATAACACTCTTTGAAACTTTTGTTATAATAGAGATGTTGGTGCTCTCAGCTGTTGTCTATATATTGTGTTGTAGGATGTTGATTAAAATAATATATACTTTAGTTGCTTTTATAATGGAGTCTGGATGACCCAAACAATGGAATAAAATCCTTTTTCTTGATTCTTGAAACTGTTACGACCAATATAATAATAAAGATGCATTTTACAAATCTTTAATGATCTCTGTTACTTGATTGTTGTCTCTTCCTTAGAAACTGGTCACGTAATGATGTCCTATTACGCATTTATGACTGTAATTCGTTTCTTTTTGTTTTTTATTCTTTTTGATGTGACAAAAGGGGGAGAAAGATATAATAGTATTTAATAAATAATATGAACCCTTCCGATTTAATGTTGTTCATTTATAATTTATTGTACTTTTAAATTTATGTTATTTTGGTTATTTTTCCCGAGTGATATATTTTAGTTTTCTTGAATATAGAACTAAGGGGGAACTTATAGACCTCAACCTTGTACTATTAGACTCAGAGGTAACTTACAAACCTCATACTTTGATGTTGCTAAGAAAATTAAAATATTTTTTCTTGAATATAACACTTAGGGGGAGGTTATAAAACTCAACCTTGGACTATTAGACTCAAGAGGAGCTTACAAACCTCATACCCTAATGTCTCTAAGAAAATTATAATTTCCCAATATTGTTCTTTAAAAACTTATGTTTGTCATCATAAAAAAGGAGGAGATTGTTAGAATAAGATTTGTTCATGACATATATCCTTTGGGTTTTGATGATAACAAAGTATTGATAGAAGAATGGTGTTATCTAATGTGTGTTCCAAGTATGCATCTTCTAAAGCTTAAAGAGAATACTTCCATAATTTGATATAAGGACGCACTTGATAGAATATGAGTTACTAGCCTCTGGTGGTTCAGAATCTGAAGAACACTCTAAAAGTGATGTCTGACGTAGACTCTGAAACTGAAGGCCTCAACATTAGAAGAGCAGCATATTGTCTCTACACTTAGTAAATGTATCAACTTCTGGTGAACAAACTGAGTTAGAAATAAAGCTAAAGTTATTCATACTACAGAAAGCAAACTGCATTGTCAAATCAGTTTGTCAGCTAGAGTCTATGTTCATAAGGCTCAAGAAGAGTTGACATGTTTTACGGATATCTACTCTCAACGGATCTATAGTACAATATTACATGGCATATTTAATGGTTAAACAAGTTACGCAATGGATTAAGATCTTTTGGTGTATCTATCTTCAACGTCTCTTGTACTATGGAGAAACAAAGACACTTTTACAAGTTATCTCTTCCAACGACTAGTCTTCTACAACTGCTATATAAGTAGATGAAGATTCAATCTGAATCTTCAAAAAGGAACAAGGTATAAGAAGTAATAGATAAGGAAAGCCAAGAAGAATAGTAGTGTTTCACACTTCTTTCTGGTTGAAGGAATAACAAGATCAACAATAAGCAACATAATCGAGTATGCAGAAATTATGTTATTTGTTGTAAATTGTGCAAAGCCTTAAGATTTCTTAAACATTGAATATCTTAGAAATCTTAAGTACTTAAGGTGTTTGTTATGGTGATTACTCTGTACCTCTGATTTTGTATCAAGTACACATTGTGTTATATACAGCTAAATAGGTTGTTTAGTAGTTTAGATAAAGTCTCTTGCTATGTGCTTGAGCATAAAAGTCTATTACTGAGAAGCGTGAGCCAAGTAGGTCTCCTGCTATGTGCTAGAGCATTGAAAGTTTTGATCAATTATTGATTAAGCAAGAAATTCTTGGACTGCGAGTCTAAGCAGACCTATCGTACTTGAGGGTACGAGCAGAAGTTTTGGGTTTGTGGAACCTGAGCAAGGAAGTTTTATGATGTGGTCTGAGCAAGGAAGTCTTGAGCCTGAGAGGCTTAAGTAGGAAGTCTTGGGTTCGTGGAACCTAAGCAGAAAGTCTTGGACTTGTGGGTCTGAGCAAGGAAGTCTTGAGCCCGAGGGGCTTGAGCAAGGAAGTCTTGGATTCATGGAATCTAAGCAGGAAGTCTTGAACCTGAAGGGTTTAAGCAGGAAGTCTCGAGCTAATGGTATGAGCAAAGAAAAGTCTTATGCTTAAGTGCATAAGCAATTATAATCATGATTTGGTTATAGTGGAAATTTCTTGCGCTGCAAGGGGACTTGACAACTCTCAATTTGGGAGGAACTGGGATAAATCTGTGTATTCTTTATCTTTTATTTGCTTCTGTTAACATTGTGCTACAACGTATTAATCAGGATCTGAACATCAGTTTAAATTTTGAACTCTCATCAGAGGCAAAGTTAAGAAACAGAAAACACAATTCAACCCCCTTTCTTGTGTATTTTTCTCACTTTCAAAGTACATATCCTTCTCTACTAGAGCCATCTATTTGAACCATGTTAAAAAAACTTTTCAGGTCCTGCTTTTTATTTAGACAGTCCGTCATCCAATGACCGACCTGTTTATAACTATATCAATTCATTGTTTTTTGTTCTTGGATTTAGACTTCTTCTTACAAAACACGTTTTAAATTTGTTTTTGACACAAATTTCCCTCTTCACATATGAAATTTCACCTTGATTTCATTCCTTTTACATTTTTTGTCTCCTATGAGAATGAGACACTAGTGTATCAGGAATAAGAGCGTTCACAAAGTCCTCATAAGAACCTGGTAACTAGAAAATAGTATAGTTGCATTTTCTTTGTTAACGACCTTCAGCCAAAGCCTTACTAGATCGGTGATTACGTTGTTAAAAGTATTAATGTATTAATGCAGATAAGATCCTTCTTGGATCTTCAAACAATATAATTGCTTCTTCGCAAACAACTTTTTCATCAATGACTAAAACATACACTGACTCTCCAATTTATCCCAAATCGTGTTTAGAGATGTTAGGTCTAGAATATGATATTAGGTCTAGAGACCTTAGGTCCTTGTTTGAAACACATATATGTATCCATCATGTCGTCTTCTCATGCATTTGATCAATGACGTCTAAGTGATAGGTTGATGAAGGATTTAGGAGCTAACCCTTAAGAAACTGGGAGTGAGTGTTATGCAACTCGGGGTTGTCGTGTTAGAAACAAATGGCTGGAGATAAAATATTAAAATTATTTGACTACCTCCATAATTATTAAAATGTTATGAGTTTCCTTATTCGGTTAGTCAAACAATTATCATCTCTTAAAAAAACTTATAATCCGATTCACCTTAAAACCTTTTTGTAATCAAATCGAAACCTATTTTCATAATAACTTAGATGAAAAAGAAAGTGGTATAGAGCCTTCTATTCTATTTTCAGAATACTTGGATACGAGTTGCCTTACCCAACCATTCGAGTATTCCTCATCTACTTAAAATATTTTAAATATACTAAATCCTTTAGCAATTAAGGATGAAAAGGGAGATGGTCTGGAGTCTTTGATTCCTCTCCTCGATTATTTAGATACAAGTTGCCTTGCTCGACCATCCGAGTAATTATCATTCAAACAAAATATCCAACACATCAAACCTATTTTTCCTCGTCGTCGTGCGATCCTCCAAACCTTTTCAAAAACAAAAGACATTTTTGTCTTAAGATGATACAGAACAATATTTCATCCACAACCGTTGAGTTGAATAAGTGGCGTGAATGTGATTTGTAAATCCATTCAATGTATAAACGTCTGCTCCTCACTTGTTTTGGGTAAAATTATGTTTCACGTCGACTAATACAAGATAGTTTTCGCTAAAATCGGCCAACAAATAACATTTTCTACTGAGAACTACGTGTGCCTTAATTTCTCTTTGGAGATACTTAGGAGCGGGATTGCGAGATCTTGTCAGACCCCCTAATAATAAAAATATTTTTAGGTCCTTTTATTTTATGCCCTTGTAATAAAAGCTTATTTAGGTCCTTTTCTCTTTTTTTCCCTCTTTAATAAATTGAGAAGCCTATCAATTTAAGCCAACACTAACACACAACTAACCTAACAATTCTCATTGAGTAAAACAGATATGACGGGTGATAATACCTTCCCCTTACGTAATCGACTCCCGAACTCTGATATTAGTTGCGATGACCATATCTTATTCTTTCTTTTAGGGGTTTTATTAGATATTTTCCTTTTCCCTCTATGAGAATAAATAAAGATTGGTGGCGAATCTGTTAAGTCCATCCCGCAAGCGTGCGATTGCGCTTCGCGAGGTCGTACACTCATTTTTCAAGGTACGCCAGATGACGACTCTGTTGGGGGTTCATTTTCACTTTTAAGTGAGTCAAACCTAGTTAGATTTTGTTGTGTATGCTAATGTTTGTTTATTTATGTGGCTTTTCTGTATCTTATGTTCATTATTGTTATATTGTTATATGGCTCTATTGGATCTTTGGTACTTAGAAAATCATGTTGTCTTCTCATGCATTTGATCCATAACGTATAAGTGATATGTCGATGAAGGATTTAAGAGCTAACCATTGAGAAACTGGGAGTGAGTGTTATGCAACTCGAGGTTGTCGTGTTAGAATAAAATGGAAGGAGATAAAATATTAAAAGCATTTAACTACCTCAGTTACTCATCATGACAGCGAGGAGCTTACATATCAGCATAGGATATATGTGACGAGGTCCTATCTATTGTATTTGGTTGAAACGTCCATTATTTATTTTAATAAAAACAATGTCATTTATACATACCCAAAATATTGGAGTGACATACACATAGATCACGAGTATGTCAGTTTGTCTTGCTTACGTGTACATTAAGTTGAACGATGCAAGAAATTTTAAAACAATAGAGTTGGTTGAAATCATGTGTCTCCTCAAGATAGAATTTTATCGATTATTTTCGTAAAAGTTAATTATGGAAAACTAAGTTGTTTTTTTTGTTAAATTAAATTTGTTGATATTTTACTTGCGATCTAAAAAAGATTTAATAGATTAACATTGATAGCAATTGAGAACGATAAGTTAGAGACAATAAAAGGTAATTATTTTAATTTTTTAATGTATTTCATTATATGGGCCATTTTTTATAATTAAAATAATATTTTTAAATTATTTGAGATAGTTTTGAATATGAATAAAACAATTGATGATGATTAAAAAATAATGTCAAAAATATAATTTTGAAAAATTATACAAACCTTATTGAATTATTTATTTTTTGCTTTCAACCTTTTTGAGATACATATCTACTACACACCCACTCCCTTTATTTTGAAAAAGAAAATAAATTTTCTTAGTTTAGTTTATGAGGATAGTTGTAATTTAAAGATAGGGTGTGCAATTAATTTGTCTAAATGTGGTTAGTGTTTGTTTGTTGAGAAAATAGAATGATTATTTAAATTGTTTTAGTTAGTGGATGTTATAGTGTAATTTCTCGGTAGTCCTATTTTCTCATTTGATAATGACAAGTTGAGGCTAGGGAGTGGGAACATTTCAAAGCTAAAATATGTGTATACAAAAGCATTTACTATTTGTCAAATTTCCAGTAATATGTTACAGATGTCCACAAATAATTCTGATAACATCTGTAATACAGAATTCATCTAATCAAATAAGATAAAATAAGAAAAAAAGCAACTGGTTTCGTGGTGTAGTTGGTTATCACGTCAGTCTAACACACTGATTAAAAATTTTCAATTCTTTTTTTACTTGATTTAATAATCCCTTATCTGTTTTTTTTTTTATTTTAAATTTTACTTCTTCATCTTTTATTTAAAATTTTTAAATTTTACTTCTTCATCTTTTATTTAAAATTTTTAAATTTCATCACTAATTTTCAATTCCATCTTGCCGTTTAAATTGTGTTAAAAAATACCACATAACTATAAGTTTTATTTTACTAAAATAAAATTTAGAACAATTTTAAATAAGAGACTATTTCATAAATAAAACTATTACACTTTCATTTTTTAAATATATTTTAGCAAACTCATTTAAATATATAAAATTGAAAATGTAAATTTTTTATATAAATTCATAAATCAAATATTTAAGTGTTTTTTATTAAAATTATTTCCTTTATAATTATCAGATAAATCTAAATTCATTTTGAATTTTAAAATAAATTTTCATTTGTTCCCACCCAATTTAAATATTTTTTATTATAATTATTTCCTTTATGAAACAAAGGATAAAGACTCAAAGTTTATTTGTTCTCACCCAATCTTCGTGATAATCTTCAGTCTTACGCTCAGTTAACTCATACTATGCACTCAGGTTCATATAGGTTAGGAATTGAACTGATAATAGTAATGATAGTTCAGAAGTCAAGGGTTTGAGATGAGAGTCACTGCTTCCTTACTACATTTGGTTGTTTTTGACATTGAGGATTTTCAGGGTGAAGGGTTTAAAGATCTCCTCTTTTTATTATCCCTAACTTTTGTCTGAACTGTTTCTTGCGAAGATTACAGTTAGCGGGATGCCCCAGTTTTGCTTAAGTCTCCTTCATAGGTTTTAACTTAGCGAGATTTTTCTATTTTGATTTTTTTTGAAAGAAAGTGACTGCCTGACTTAATGATTACGGTGAACCGTCATTGGCTTTTGACTTGAAAAACATTTTCGACACTTGCTTGTTGTGTGCGAAGGAAAAAATTATGGTTGCAACCTTTATATGAAAGGTGTCTCACATGAACGCATAACCGAGTTAACTGAGAACTACCCACCCCAAGGTTAAGATTGCGGGGTTTTTTGTATAGAAAGAAACTCCTACTTCTAGGCTCGAAGGGGTTGACAAAGGAATAACTTCCTTATTTCTCCAGTGTTTGGGGAATTGAAACAATGCCTTACATCGTCAACAAAGTTTGATTGAAAGCATACCAACAACAGTTATGGGTATAACATTTTCATCATCCTCTCTCAAATATTTGCATGTTAAAAGTTTGAACAAAAAGTGCATATTTTAAAAGATAAAGCATAAAGATGCAAATACTGGACAAAATTAATTGAATCAAAAGTTGCAATGCTCATTTCATTAATACAAAAGTACAAACATAATTTGAAGGCAAACAACTAGTACAAAATAAGGAAAGTGCAAACAACAAGAAACATGGCCTAGTGACTAATTAGTAACAAATATGAGATGTCTTGTCTGAAACACTGGCTTTTAGGAAGGTAGTTTGTTGAAGTCGACTGAAGCTCAGTTCTGATGTGCTGGCAGAGGATTGTTCTGGACATTCGGGTGGCTATCCTTAAAGCCAAGGATTCCAGCTTTAAGAGGAGGTTGTAGAGTCCTTGTAGTGACCAACCCTTGTTAAACCAAGTTAGGATAAATTTATGTATATGTCATGGGGATAAGATCAAATTGATTCCTATTCTGATACTGGTTCTGTCCAACAGCTGGATGTTGAGGAACTTGTGTTAGTCGTGGAGCAGTAACAACAACAACAACATGATGATCAACATATTGAGGTCTAGGACGGGGCCTTCTTATTTCAATCATGACAACATTAGTTTGATCTTCTTTCTTCTTATGGAAGGTCCCAAAGGATTTCTTCACACCATTGGAAGATTCAACAACCTTAGACACTTTACCATTCTTCATACCCTCTTCCAATCTCTGGCCAATAGTTACTAGATCTGTAAAGCTTGAAGAGACACTCTCAATCATCTTCTCCTAATAGAAAGGGGGAAAAGTGTCCATGAACATTCCAGTCAATTCCTTTTCTGCCAAAGGAGGTTCAACTTGGGAAGCTAGCTCTCTTCACCACTGAGAATATTCCTTAAAAGATTCTTTCTCATTCTGAGAGATATTCTGAAGTTGACGGTGGTCAGGAGCATGTCAAGATTGTACTTATACTGCTTCATAAAAGCATTGGCAAGATCTTCGAAGCAGTGGACATTGTTCTGTTCTAAGTTCATATACCACTTAAGAGAGGCGCCACTCAAACTATCCTGAAAGTAATGGATGAGCAAATTCTGATTGTTGGTATAAGCAGCCATCCTTCGGAAGTACATGACTAGATGAGCTCTTGGGCAAGAGTGACCCTTATACTTCACGAACTTGGGAGTTTTGAACTTAGCATGCATAACAAGGCCAGAAACTATGCACATGTTGTCTGCATCCACATTGAAGAAGTCGGTACCCTCAACGACTTTGAGTCTTTTGTATATGATCTAAAACTGTTCACGGACAACCTCAAGCTCAAAAGAATTTTCATGGTCTTCACCTTGAGCACTGTCAGCGTTGTAATCAAAGAAAGGATCTTGAACAGTCTGGGCTACAGTGTGAACCACAGGTATGGGCTCGACAATAAATGGAGCTTGAAAAACTGGTCTAGCAGTCTAACCAATCATAGCAGTAGATGCAAGAGGTGGAGAGTAGTTATGAGGTAAATCAAACTCTGGCCAAGTAGAAGGTGGCATCTGAACAGGTGGAGGATCAACGCTTGAAACTTCCTGAATGACAGTTCTTTGAGGTTGCTCTCCTTTGGCAATCAGGACTTGGAGCATCTCGGTGAGCTTAGTCATGCCTGATTTAAGATCGTCGATTTCCATCCTGATCTCTGCATTGTGTACCTCTTGCTCTGAAATTTTGTATCTGTAGTTAGCTCTAGTCCTATATCAGTGTCAAGGAATCAACGTGACGACTGACAGGTGACACTAGAAGATAGAGACAACTGGAAATGAATCGTTGGACAAACAGATGGTATACAATGGATCATGCAAAGATGTAAATGATATGTAATACGATACAAGACAGAATGCAAACCACACATAGTAGGATCAAAGGTTCAAGATTACGACATGGAGTCAGGATAAAAAACCTACCAAAGGGTGTGTACTAGGGGTAAAACACCTGCACAACGGGTTCTAACAAGGTTCCCAGAGTCATCGATAAATCTTTTGGATATTATCAACTTACACAACTACTCATGTGAGTAAAAAATATTCTCAAGATAAACTCGTCTGAGTGTAGTATCGCGTATCAACCATTCGGTACTACTCCCTCACAGTCATCGCACTACGACCTAAAAGGCCAAGTGGGGTAAGTGGGTAACTAATAGGTCTCTCAGTGTCACGAGCTCCCAGGTCGGAAAATTAATGAACGTACGACTACTCATACACCATCAATAATCCCAAAGGGGCCTCGGCTGAGCGCAGTTACATCATATGTCAAACATGTTAGGATTACTCCCAACCGTCAAAAATTGATCATACCACAATCCTATCTTAGGTGTAAACTCAAGTCCAGGCTAGGACTTGTCTCGCCACTCAAAGGTCATAACCCTGCATACAACAATAACCCAGGCACAAATAGATATATGTACAAATATATACAAGTATAACAACAAATAATAATAGAAACACAAATATAACAAGTTAGGCTCAACCCAATGAATAATATCTCCTTAGTGAAGTCTCCATTTCTGTCACGGTGAGAATCGGATATCAAGCTATTGAATTAACTTGAATCACAAACCATAAAATATCACCACCGAACTTTTATTTTAGCCAAGGGAAGAGAGAAAAGATCGAACGAAAACCCTAAGTAAAATGCTAAGCAAAAAGCAAGGCCTAAAGCTAAGCAAAAGATAGATCAAAGGTACGAGAGTTGGTTATACTAAGGGAAGGTATTAACACCCTAAGCATCTGTAGTACTTTACAGGAACCTCTTGAAATATTTGTGTTATTGCTAGAATTGTTTGCTAAGGATAAAAATGGGCAAAGGAAAGAAAAGGTGAAAAAGAAAAAGGTAAAAAAAGGTAGCTAGCTAGGATCACGCAATCTTATGCCTACGTATCCTTAATAGGAAGTCAGAGCATTCGTAGTTCGAAAACTACGAGCAAAGGAAAAGAAAATGAGTGAAAAAAGAAAAGGTTGCTGGCCAAGGATCGGGGCCTTGTGCCTACGTATTCTCAAAAGGAACTTTGAGAAATCAGAGTGTCCGTAGTTCGTGGAACTACGAGTTGTCAGGTTCTAAGAACTAAGAACAACTAAGACAGGTAAGGAACAGACGGGGGACATACACAATGGCGATGAGTCAACATACAATCTCTTTCCTCGGATTAGGTCACAGGGATCAAAAGAAAAGCAACAGATACACGGAAAAGCATCTTGTAAATGGCAAGCAAGAATACACAGACACAATACACGGAAAAATATCATGTATGGTCAGACAAATAAAATATCACAGAGTGCACATGGAAAAACATCATGGTAATCAACAGCAAGTAAAATCAATGACAAACACGGAAGAACATCGTGTAATTAACAAATAAAGATACGTGGCAAAGCACCACAACAAATATAAACATTAACGACAAAACATCGTGATAAAAAATCCACAGACAAATAACCATATACACGACAAAGCATAGTGTAAATCAAACAAAACATGCCCAGAATATGAAAATAAATCAGTCACAAATAGAATCAGGTAACAAACAGAATTATTAATCAATTTAAATATAAATATTTAACAAGATTAACTAATAATTTAATTAATCAAGTTAAATACAAATATTTAAATTCATTAATAATTACAACATATATTTTTGTATTTTCAAATATTTAGCAATTAACTAATAAAAAATAAAAAATAAAAAATCTCTTTTTTGTCTTTCCAAATAATATACAAATTAACATAAACTAAATAAATAAATAAAGTAAAAAAAATCTGATAAAGATTAGATGAGGGAGTATTGTGTCTAGATGGAGGATGATGTTTTATGTGGGGTTAGAGGTACCATGAAGAAAAAGAAAATGTAGGTGGTGGTTTATTATTGAGAAAATGAAGGTGAGTTATTCATATCATGGAAGATATTATGTATGAAGGAGTGATGATAGAATATGGTGGATAGTGAATTTTTAGTTTATGTGGAAGTGTGAGGGTGATAGATATTATGGAGAGAGAGTGAGAAGCTTGTCTTAAATCTTGAGAGTGAGAAAAATATGATGGAGAAAATATGTGAGATGGTTGTGTGTCTGTGTTCCTTTTATATCATTTTATAGAAGATTGGGAAAGAAAAAAGAGTGTATGAGACTTATTTGACAAGTTTCTAAAAAGTAAATAATTTATGAGACTTATTTGACAAGTTTCTAAAAAGTAAATAAAATTAAAATTTAAAATTTAAAAATTAAGTATAAAATAAGAAAAAGTATTAACTAAAAAAAAACTGATTAATTAAAAAAATATATTATTTAAAAGTATAAATAAAAACGGTAAAAAAACGAATAATTGGACCGGTATCAAAGTGTTCAGAAAAATAAAATGAATACACCAAAATGATCAGCGTAAAATATACGATTCAAAAAAATTTGGCATTTGGTCAAATTTTGAAATAAATTTTACCCGCTAAAATGGCTTAAACTGTCCAAAAATGTGATCGAAAAGTGATCGAAAAATTTAAATGAGCATGTCAGGTTAAACTACGTGAAACGTAGATTAATATCACTGATGTTTGCAAGCTCTATTTTAGATATTTTCGTCCACTAATTTTACGCACAATTTACTTTTAGTTTGACTGATTCGGCTGTAATTCCAAAAAGTTTATTTCAGCTGATAAATTGGGTATTGTGCAAGATGTAAGACATGATAAATAGAACAGATGATGCAAAAATATGTGGGATCTTAGAGTAAAATATTAGGGTGTGACAATAGTCTATTTCAATCAATAAAGTATTATTCATTCAAAGACCTTTCATTTTCCTGTTTTTTTACTTTTACTATTTTGTTTGCAAAAAAGGACGTCCGATTTTTTTTTATAAACTTTACATGTGAAAACATTGGGGCTTTACAAAGCATATTAAAAACAATATATTTATTTGAATGATGTCATAGATGGTAACCGAAACAACCATTTTGCATGTAGGACATTCTATCTGTTTATTGCTTGTTTGCAGGATGACATGATCCTCTCCCTAGAAAAACTTTCTCCTTGATAGTGAAGTTCTAACAATGTTAGTAGCACATGGTGAATCATACCTCCCCACCAGGAGTTCATGGTTTTGTGTTCCCTAGTTAAGTGAATTTATGCTCCCCCAACAAGTATTCAGAAGCCGAGTACATGAGACAGGATGTTGATATGCAGCCAGGCATCTATCCCACAATAGAGATTTTGCATCCCCACAGGGCAATATTGTCAAATCAGGAGTATCTCACCAGCAATGGGGTGCATATCTCCCCAGCAGGGTAATATTGGGCTTATTCCCCAGCAGCAGGGTAAGGGTGAAAGCTATTCCTCGACAAGATCTATGTCATCGACTTTTCTCCCAAGTAGAGATTGATGTTGATTCCCTCGGTGAGTAAACCAGCAATGGTTGATATCCTCAACAAAGTCCAATGATCATTTGTATTTTTCAAAGTCAGATTCTTTGGGACGGTCCCCCTAAGTGATGTTTCTCTCAATTCCCATCAGAGTGGGCATTATATTCATGTAAGTCATTCAGTGGGTCTTCCTCAGCAGAGTTTGTTTGCTGATTCTTCTCAGCACCTTTTCGGGTGGTGTTCTTTTGCATTTTCATTTTGCATAGCATTCTCCCAAATGCGCATCATTTCCATTTCATATGGAGCATTACGCCATATTCAAACATATGCATCCAAAGCATAAGCCAAGTTTAATACCTTTGTTGCCAAAAATCTCTCCAACAAATAACGACATGAGTCATGGGACTTTGTGGTACTTTACCCCTGGCAAAATCTTTGATAGATGTTTTCATCTTACTTTTACTCCCCGACAGAGTTTGTTTGTTTAAGCTTCTCTTTCCCCTAACAGAGTATTCTTTTTAGGTCGTAAGTCGGTCGATTCTACTTCCTGCCTATCACGGGTGTTGTATTCCAACTTTTGGTTGGTAATCCCCAGCTTAGTCGTTTCTTGTATGATCCCAACTTTTGGTTGGTAGTCCGTTGTTTCTTGGATGTTATCCCAAATTTTGGTTGGTAGTCCTCTATTGTTTCCCCCGCGAAGCCGTTATCCCAACTTTTGGTTGGTAGTCTTCGTTGCGGTGAGTTTGCCTTCGTTTGGTGTTCCAGCAATTCCAACTTTTGGTTGGTAGCCTTTGCTTGATTCCAACTTTTGGTTGGTATAGCTCTATTGACGATTCCAACTTTTGGTTAGTAGCCTTTATCCCAACTATTGTTTGTTGTCATTTCTTGGATGTTATCCCAACTTTTGGTTGGTAGGCCATTTCTTTTCTTGGATGTTATCCCAACTTTTGGTTGTTAGTCCTCTATTGTTTCCTCTGCGGAGCCGTTATTCCAACTCTTGGTTGGTAGTCATCGTTGCGGTGAGTTCGCCTTCGTTCAGTGTTTCGGTAATCCTAACTTTTGGTTAGTAGCCTTTATCCCAAATTTTGGTTAGTAATCTTTTATAGAGATCCCAACTTTTGGTTGGTAGTCTTCATTATTTGTGTATTCGCCTTCGGTCGGTGTTTGGGTGATCCTAACTTTTGGTTAGTAGCCTGTCTCTCACAACTTTCTGATCATTGTTCTCTCTGGTAATCCTAACTTTTGGTTAGTAGCCATTGTTATCTCCTTGAGCAGTTGCCATCCCAAATTTTGGTTGGTATCTAGTATCCTTCGGTTATCCTAACTTTTGGTTGGTACCCGCTACTTTTAAGTCCACCTTCGGCTGGCAATCACTTTATCCTATGTACATTCCCGCATATTACAAATTTCTGGGTTCTTTTGGTATTCAATCAACTTTTACCTTGAATATTTGAAAGCCGTTCCTATCATCCCTTCAGGGTCCAAGTTGTTTGAATAGGGACAGCTGTAGCACCCCAAAAGTTTCCCATCTCTTTTCTTATATTGGCTTATGTTTCATATCATTTTGCATTGGCATTTGTACATAGCATTGATCTTAGACAGGGGATCAAGGTATCACTCAAGATAAGAGGTTCATCTTCAAAGCTCAAGCAAGGGGTTCATTCTTAACCTTGTGGTGTTCTCAAGTCACAAGGTCCTCATCATCATCAAAGACATGTCCCACAACCATTTAAATCAAGGATTCAAACATTGAGCACTTCATCTTATCTTGTGGACATTTGAACTAGGGTTTTGTTCAAAGGAGATTTGTGGCTAGTTCATTGGTAAATACATGATTCTAAAGCTTAATACACATCTTGAGGGTCCTCTATATGGATTATGTGTCATCACAAGCCATCACAAGAGTCTCAATCAGTTGAAATGGTCCTATTGTTTCATCTGGTCAACAAAATTCAATTGTGGGTCAATGGAGTCAAAATCTTGGATCTCAAGGTCAACCAAGGGTATATTATGTGCTTTCAAGTGGTTTCATGTGTTTGAAACAACTAAAGTCAAGAGGAAACATAAAATCATGAGTTTGGTTGGAATATTTTCTAAGTGTAGAAAACCCTAATTCTAGCCATTTTACAACTTCCATAACTTTCTCATCTTTGATCCAATGGAAGAAAACTTGTTATCAAATTAAATAGGACATCATGAATTACAAATTTGTATAAAATCAAGGTTTTGTCATTTCAACACTTAGAAAATTTTCTAAGTATGGAAATTTAGGTTGAAGTACATGTTTTCAAGCCCATCTTACATGGTGGTGCAAGCTTCAATTGACTTTTCCTCCAACATGAAATTTGTAAAGCATCCTCCAAAATTTCTTTTGAGTACTAGGACTTCTACATTGGATGTGTAGAGCTCAAGTTATGATCTCTCCAAGTTAGGGTTTCAAAGATGTCAAGATTGGACAAGTTTTAAGCAGATCTTTTAGGCAACTTTCCAAGGCTCTTTCCTCCAAGTTCTTGACCTCAAATCAATTTGCTTTGAAAACATAAAATTTGAAGATCATTGTTCAAGATTATGTGTCTTCAAAGTTATTAGATCATTTCCATTGGATAAAAACTCATCAAGTTATGTGTCTTCAAAGTCAAGTTGTTAATAATGTCAAAACTTCTATAACTTAGATTTTTTCTAAGTTACTTTGGGACAAATTTTGGACAAGATTTCAACCTATTATTTCTCATAGTTCATGGTGTTATTTTACTGTGGTTTAAACATGAAATTTATGCACCAACCTCCCTACTTTCATTTGATCTAAGACTTGTATAAATTGGATCAAGATTTATCAAGAGACATTTGTTCAAAGTTGGCCATTTGGTTTTATGGTTAGGCATGGCATTCTGTTTTGATTTTGGCTAAGGATGTATTTCCACTATTGCAACAATTCTTATGCTTCAATCCATGCGCAAAACCTTACCAAAACATTTCCATAAAAAACTAAACCACTCATGTGTACCACTTGTATCATTTTACACATTTCTCCAAAAGAAGAAAAGAGCAAAACTTGCTCAACAAGGATGCTCCACTCACCAATTTTGATTTCTTTCCTCTGAATCCACTCGCAAGGATAGCCAGCTCCACCTCACATGAGAATCAACTCGTGCCACTATTCATCATCCACCCTTCATTTCAGATTTTTTACAAATCACCAACCAGCTATTTTTTACCTCAGTAATTGTTAGTTTTAACCACAAAAACACTTCATATATAAGCTAAACAAAACCCTAGCACACAGCCACTCCATTTCTGCTCAGAATCAGAACCCTAAGCTCTCATTTCTCTAAAACTTTCTCCTTTTTTAATCTACTTTTTTCCAAAAGTTTCTCCAAGTTTTCTTGCTAGCTTCACACTCCTTGAAGATCATTGTCACATTTGGTGAAACTTTCCTCAAGATTCTACAAAGTTTGAAGGTGCAGTGGATACTCTCCACTAGGTAACTTTCATGATCCATTTTCTCTCATTCTAGGCACATGTTTGGATCATGTTGAGTACATCTAAAGTCCTACTCATGGTAGGCAATGTTTGCATAGCTTGTGGTGTCATTTTGTTGAGTTTTAGTTTGTGTGTTCTAAATTTTTTTTCTTTGATTCACCATGGAAATGTGTTTATTTTTAAAAACTAAGGGTGGATTTGGAATCTACATGAAATTTGGAGTCAGATAGTGGTCTTTGTGTTTTATTCTAGGCGTTTGATGGTTGCTCCGATGGCCTGTTCACCGAAGAAGGCGACCGGAGCTAGGGCTCCAGCGTTTGAGGGTTGAAGAAAGGTTGACATAGCCCATGGCGCCATATTTTAAATTCAAATGTGTTGGTGTGTTGTTTCATGGTTCGCTGGTTGGGATGACTGGACGTTACCTTAATTAATGAGGCTGACGTGGCTTGCTGATGTGTGTCAGCTCGGTTCGTGTTGCGGTGAGAATAGGATATCAAATTATTGATTAATTTAAATCACAAATCTTTGATTCACAATCGGTCTTTGATTTATCCGAAGGAAAGGTTAAAGAAAGGAAAAAACCTATTTTGCATCGTAAACACAATGCGGAGAAAGATCTAGGTTCGGGGGTTGGTTAAGCTTAGGGAAGGTATTAGAATCCTAAACTTCTGTAGTACTCTACATGAACCTCTTGTTTTAAATATGCTACTTGCTATGGTTATCTGCTTAAGGGTAATGCTAAAGGGTTAAAGGTAAAGAGAAGGACCAAAGGGTTAGTTCTAAGTTTACTCGCCAAGACTCGCATCTTGTGCCTACGTATCCGAGGTAGAGGGTGGAATCAGAGTAATCGTAGTTCCCTTTGAAAGGTAGGAAGAGGAACTTCTTGACTGTGGTCAAGGTTTCAGGGGGAAGTAAACGTTCATAGGGAAGCGCTTACTTTGGAGTGCGACAACTCCTAATCCTAAGGGTAGGATTGCAAAAAGGGTGAAGTAAGTATTTTACAGCGGGAACTTACATGGAGTGCGGCGACTCCTAATCCTAAGGCTAGGATGAAAGGGGTGGATGTCCACGGCGGGACACCTAAGCATGAGTACGGCGACTCAAAGTCTTAAGGTTAGGACGGGCGAGGGTTAAGGACTATCGACACGGCGGTCAAACGGTTAGACCTTTCCTTCAGAGGGGATTTACGGTAATATAAAGCGGATAAATGGAAATGATATATGAGTGGTGATAGCAATGATAATGTAATGTAAAGGCAAAATGTAAACATGATTAGGAATCAAACTAAATTGAACAATGGATTAGATATGATTGGATGTGAATTGATTAAGTTTGAAATGGTGAACAGGACCTGAATTGAGAAGTGAAGTTAAATGTTTATATGATTTTCTTTAAGAACTTTGTGATTAAGAAAATATTAGAATTATAATTAATTTAAAAAGGTGTTCGATTCTAAGTTAAAAGTTTATTATTGAAAAAGTTATATTAATAAAAACTAAATTCTAAAAGTTTTAATTAGAAAAGAAATAAATGGATTAGAGATTAGATTTTTAATATATATATTTGTTTGGATTTTAATTATTAAGAAAATGAAATATTAAGCTAAGCATTCTTATATTTTTGTTTATTATAAGAGAAACTCGAATTGAGTCTAAATCAAAATTATTAATTTTTTAATATTTTAGATGAAAACGTTTTTAATTATTTATAAAATAAAATATTTTTCCATATTTTTCTTAAAATGTTAGATTTTTTTTAAAAAAAGTATGGTTAATGTTAGGTTAGTGTTAGTGAGTTAGCTATATTATTATTATTAACAAATAATTACAAGATAAAAACAAACAGAAAAATAAAGGAGAAAATAGAAAATTAAATGAAAAAAATGGGTCGGGCTGGGTGGTCAGGCCCCAGACTCGACCCAGTTCATATAATATAAAGGGGGAAGTGGAGCAAAATTAGGGTTTTTAAACCCTAATCTGCTGGCAGCCGCGGCGCACCCTCATGGGGGTTGTTTGCTGAGTTTTTCATCTCTCTTTCTCTCCTCTCTCACTCGAGTTTCTTCTCCATCTTCTTCTTTCTACACAAATCAAAATGAAACAAAATTAAAATGTTATTAGAAATCTCAAGGTTCAAAAAGTGACCCTTTTCTTTTGATGACGGAAGATGGTTTACGGTTGCCTTGTTCTTGACGGTTTTGTGACTTTACGGCCAATGATGTTTAACTGAGGCCTGTGGGTTTTATGGTCTCTGGCTATGTCTTTAACTAATGATCTTTGATGTTCTCTGTAAAGGTTTTCCTCTGAGGCCGTATGGGGTTTCGTCCGTTTATGGATCTGTGATGCTTTTTCGTTTTGGGTTTGATGGTGGGCGGATTTTTCGCGAAACTTTTTGGTGTTGATGTTTTCGTCTGAAAGTTCTATGATTTTTTCGCCCCTCAGAACTTATGATTTTTCCTCTTCTTATAATCTCTTTTTCTTAAACGAATTTGATGCTCTTAAAATTATTTCCCTTTTTGAATAAAACATGTCTTTGACATTTTGTTGATTTTGGAAAGAGTTTATGGTGTTGATATTCCGTTTTCGGACCCTGCTGGTTTTGAATTTTGTCTGGATTTTGGATATTATTGTTCCAATTTCGAAATCCGTGGGCTGCATTGATGGTGCATTTTTCTGTCGGATTTAATGGTATTGGGTTTGATTTTCGGATTTGTTGTTATTACTTCTAATGGATCCGGATTTCTCTTGATGGTGATGAAATCCGTTGGATATCTGCTGGCCATTTCAGAGATGCTGTTATTGGATTTGATTCTTAAGGCCTGTTTGGACAAAAATCATTATTTTCAAACTCTCTCTCTCTCTCTCTCTCTCTCTCTCTCTCTCTCTCTCTCTCTCTCTCTCTCTCTCTCTCGGACAGAACTAAAGTTGCCTTGATCTTGGAACGTGTAACACCCTTCTAACCCCACATGAAAATACATAAATAATCAGAGTAACTTAACATGCTTTCACAAAAGGGCGTCACACATAATTTTAAAACATCAAAACCACCTGTCATGCTTTAAACACTCAAATAAAATAATCATGCTTTTCAAAGTTCACTTTGCATGTAGCAGCATATTCAATTTATATTCATAATTCTTTTCACATAGCATTCATGTTCATCTCATAATTCAACAATACTTGGGCACTAAGGCCAACATCACAATATTTCGATACATTTAAAACACAACTTAAAATACATAAAATATCTCTAAAGCAAAAACCCAAACGATCCCAGTGTTACATAACCAGAGCATGACTCGACCCAACATAATTAAGATACTAAACGACTGCACCAGCAGAGACCTCGCAACTACTAGCAGTACAACTCCAAGATACCTGCACGATGTCATAAAGGACATCATTCCAGCAGAAGGGTGAGAAATATTACCATAATAATCAAAGCACATAATCATATATAAATGCGCAAGTACAGAATACATACATTTCACATTTTCTCACCATAATGCATATTAACACAATAACCATGCACATAATATATATCCGTAGCATCAAATACACATATCATACTCCTCACCACAATACCTCACATACCCAATAACATACATCACAAAGCATATATGTATAAAACCAACCATTTCATCATGCATACATTCGTAATTACAATTAATCCTCACAAACATACACGTTATGTTTCATTCATCATGAATCATATAACATACGCCATCATGTTTAATCATCAATTCATTATTCAATATCTTTCTCAATTACTCAATCTCAACCCATAATTCAACAATTCATACTCACATGCATATTTCATATAACACTCATAACCATGCCATGTGACTCACTTAAAACTCACCCAATATCACCAATCCCCTTTTTAGGATTATGGGTACGTCACTTATACCCTATCAGGAATAACACCTCAGTTATTCTACCCCGGTAATTACTCCACTAGGAACGACACATTGCCATTCTACCCCAGTGAGTACAAATCTTTCACATAAACATTATTATCTATATTACTCTCATATTTACCAATCATTACCTATATACATGTACTATTATATTCTCAGGCATTATTCACAATTCATCACATACATTACACTGCATGTATATATATATATATATATATATATATATATATATATATATATATATATATATATATATATATATATATATATATATATATATATATATATATATATATATATATATATATATATATATATATATATATATATATATATATATATATATATATATATATATATATATATATATATATATATATATATATATATATATATATATATATATACACAACTAAGCATACTCATCAATCATGCTTCTACAATTCACATCATTTTCACACAAACATTTATAATTACATTTATTCATACATCTCAATCATTCCTACATCGCAATGTATCCATATAAGTATCTATATATAAATAGAACATCAAGCATATACAATATGCATTCACCAATGTTTACATCAATCCATGTAAACCCACATATATATACATATCTTCAAGCATACTCACTCATGCCATTATCACAATTCGCGTTAGTTCACATAAACATACACAATATGTTTATATCATCACCATTTCACATAAGCATTCACATACATGTTTATTTCACCAATGCATCATATAAAGATGAATTATGCAACTCATAGAGACCGACTCACGACTCTATGCAGATGCAAATGCCGTACCGACTCAATTCAGCAGGTTCAATTGAAGAACCAAATGGAACCAACGCTCGTTACCGAAGTAACTCCAGGTCGGGCCTACGATGTTCACCCATTGCTCACACCCCACATGGGCACACAATGTTTATGGATTGCTCACACCCCACATGAGCACACAATCTGATTGCTCACACCCCACAAGGGCACACAATCGTTCTGCAGATTCTACGCGGAATCAAATATAAACCATCACTCACACCCCACATGGGCACATGATGTCTCTGCAGATCCTACACGGGATCAAATATAACCATCGCTTACACCCCACATGGGCACACGAGTTTCTGCAGATCCTACACGGGATCAAATAACACAAATGCATATCATGATGCTTCACATGCAAACATGACTCAATCAACTATAAACCAACGCTCACACCCCACATGGGCACACGAGGTTTCTGCAGATCCTACGCGGGATCAATCAACACAAAATGCATACATGTTTACAAACATACTCATGCATCTATCACATTTCACTGCATACATTTATTATGCATTCACAACATATATATCATAATGCAAATATATATATTCATCATTTATTTCACACCATTTCATACATGGTTCTCATACAAAATGACTCAATCAGTTATAGGTCATCGCTCACACCCCACATGGGCACACGATGTCTCTGCAGATCCTACACGGGATCAATCAACACAAACTGCATACATATTCGCAAATATATTATCATGCATTCTTCACACATCAACACGTACAATCATCATGCACTCACAATGTGTATTATATTCATCATTCATCACAATTGCCATGCATTTTTATTCAATTCTAAACAATGCATAATTTGCCCAAAGGCCACAATTCAAAATCATATTCATACACTAGAATTTACACCTTACGGCTACCCACAACACAACAATTAATAACACACAAATTATCCTTACAAGACGAGACCGATCGCAACCGGACGCTCTAGCTACTATAAGCTCTTCTCACTCAAAATCATTAATCCCGACTAATCGGTAAATTCGGCTAAAATTTGGTTAAAAATAATATTTCTTTTCACCAAGTTGCAGAACATATTATTAGCTTCAGTTTGATATAAAGAACGTCAAAATCCGATAAACGGTGAAAAAGTTATGAATTTTCGAAGTTTTGAAAAAAAATATTTTCTCACACTTATAGTGTTAATCGGTTAACGTATATGGTTAACCGGTTAACACCTCCAAAAACTCAGTTTTTAGGCCCCCAACACTGTGTTAATCGGTTAACGTATATGGTTAACCGATTAACACCTGAAAAACTCAGAAAAACAGCTACGGGTTCGGGCTTAAAAGCCCAAAAAAGTCGTCCGATTAAATAGTTTTCACCCGATTAAATACCTATCTATCCTTACTAATCATATACGAATATTTTAGGGTCATAAAACCTAACTTTCACGACATTCGATTTCCACTCAAAATCTTAACCTCAATTTAACCGAAAATGGTGAAACTCACAATATCACCCGATTTTCGCCAAACTAGTTCCAATAATCTTAGTCTAACATATCCCGACTAAGCTACGAAAGTTATTCTCGATTCTAACCGTCCGAACATCGGCTTCTATGGATTTCTATCATTTCGACCTAAATGGAAACAAGGTTGGAAAACAACCAAACTCATCCACACACATACACAATCATGCACAATGATTAAGATAGTAAGATTTCACACCCTTACCTTAGATTAATCGAAGCCAGAGGATGTTCTTGATGATTCTCCAAGTTTTCCTCTTTTTCTTCTCTTTTCTCTTCTTCCTCTTTCTTTCTCTTTCTTTCTTTCTTTCTTTTCTTTTTCCTTCCACTTTCTCATATATATATATATTTTCCCTTTATTTCTTTCCATTGAATTTCCTCTCTCAAAACATCTATCAATCCATTTAAATAATCATCTAATTATTCAAATAATTAGAATAATCCAAATAAATCAATTATTTAACACAAATAATTAATCATTAAAAATTGGGTTGTTACAACTCTCCCCCACTTTAGGAATTTTTGTCCTCGAAAATGTTACCTCTTGCTCATCAATCCGAACTAGCAATGTCTCAACAGTCAAATCCTTCCTCACTTGTACACCATCCACCCGGATGAATGCACTTGCACTTCCTCGATTAGGCATATACCATATTATGTAAATTCACAAGCGACATCGGTAAGACAATCAAACATGATACTTCTCCCACGCTTCCGCTGCGCCCTCTGAGACTAAGCAACAAACCACAGTGTGTGCTTCCGAGTCTTCAAAGCTCGATCAACACCCGTCACCACTGAAACTCTCAGAACACGTCCTTTCTTAGATCTTCTTGATCTTCTCAGTTGTCTCTTACACAATCCTCAGGTCCGAGCACAACACTCTCGCCTGAATCATACCAATACAAAGGAGTCCTACACCTCATACCATACAACGCTTCAGATCCCTATCTGACACAATATTCGACGACACCTCATACAACTTCATCACCTCAGCGATATCCATCTCAACCAGCTCCAACATAGAATGATTAATCCTCATTGGTAGGAAAAAAACCAATCTAGCCATTCCATCCAAAATCACTCGATTAAAATCATACTCCTCAAATTCTTCGGAAAACCCAACGCAAAATCCATGGGAATGCTATCCAATTTCAACTCTGGAATATACAACAGTTACATCAGACCCAACAGTCTCAGACGTTCATTCTTTGACTTCGGACAAGTCTAACCAACACATACAACTAAACCACTTCTCTCTTCATCTATGGCCATCAAAATAATTTTCTTAAATTCAGTTACATCTTTATAGCACTAGGATGGATACTCCATCTACCACAATACTCTTATTCCACTTAATAATCTCTAGAACACAACTCTATCACGACATCTCATGATACCATTCTCATTAATACGAAAATCAGTCCTTCGACTTAATTCATTAAATTCAACCATCATCATCAGTATATACCAAATCTTAAATCAATGCATCAGCTACCGCGTTGCTCTACCCGAATGGTAATTCAATCCAAAACTATAATCCCTCAGAAGTTCCAATCGTTTTCCTCTGCCTTATATTCAATTCTCCCAATTCAAACCAATACCTTAAGCTCTTGAGATCACCAACTGTTACAAATCTCACACTAACCAATTTGAGCCTCCAACTCAGGCACAAACACAATAACAACCCACTCTAAGTTACTTGTCAAATAATCCCTCTTATATGTTTTAAATTTCCTCTAAGAAATTAAACTTGCTGATGTTGCACTTAACATATCTCCCAATCATACCCCTATGGTATTCCACATCTTACTTTCCTTAATAATCACCGAAAGTCATTATCCACCTTTATACTCTACTCCACAATCAGTTGCCGTAGCATACACACCAGACACAAGTCTCAAAACTACTCAATCAATTTTAATTCTTTGATCATCTAAACAGACATACCATATGGAGCTCTCAATATCTGACTAGTTTCTGCAACTAAGTCGATCACAACTCCACTTCACGTCCTGGCTGTATAACACTTATCTTGTCAGTATAACTCTCAGGCAACCACAATAAAACGATAAACCACCAACTTCCCACTTTCATTAATACTCAAAATTTCCGTCAAAATTAAACATCTCATCACTGTCCTGCGCCGACTCATCAAAACAATTCTTAAGCACTCGGCTTCACTCAAAACAATTCACTGCACCACGCCATCTAAACTTGCAAGACACGTCTATCCCACCCAACACAATCCCAACTACTATCAACAAGAGATTAAGGGTGATCAGTTCCTCAATTTGTCAATAGACAGCTGAAATCATCATGGGGTATAAACTATCTTTACCAAACTATAAGAGCATCCAACCACACTGAGCTACAACTCTACACTTGTAGCAACCTGGAGAAGCACAAGTTTCTCTCCCACTTTAATCATTCTCACTCCTTGCAGACAAAGGTTAGATAACCAACACGTACCGACAGTGTTTCACACACATGTCGCATACAAGGAAACAACTAACATTAGACAACTTGGCCGGATGGACCGACCTGCTCTGATACCATTAATGTAACACCCTTCTAACCCCACATGAAAATAAATAAATAATCAGAGTAAATTAACATGCTTTCACAAAAGGGCATCACACATAATTTCAAAACATCAAAACCACCTGTCATGCTTTAAACACTCAAATAAAATAATCATGCTTTTCAAAGTTCACTTTGCATGTAGCAGCGGATTCAATTTATATTCATAATTCTTTTCACATAGCATTCATGTTCATCTCATAATTCAACAATACTTGGGCACTAAGGCCAACATCACAATATTTCGATACATTTAAAACACAACTTAAAATACATAAAATATCTCTAAAGCAAAAACCCAAACGATCCCAGTGTTACATAACCAGAGCACGACTCGACCTAACATAATTAAAATACTAAACGACTACACCAGCAGAGATCTTGCAACTACTAGCAGTACAACTCCAAGATACCTGCACGATGTCATAAAGGACATCATTCCAGCAGAAGGGTGAGAAATATTACCATAATAATCAAAGCACATAATCATATATAAATGCGCAAGTACAGAATACATACATTTCGCATTTTCTCACCACAATGCATATTAAGACAATAACCATGCACATAATATATATCCATAGCATCAAATACACATATTATACTCCTCACCACAATACCTCACATACCCACTAACATACATTACAAAGCATATATGTATAAAACCAAGCATTTCATCATGCATACATTCACAATTACAATTAATCCTCACAAACATACACGTTATGTTTCATTCATCACGAATCATATAACATACGCCATCATGTTTAATCATCAATTCATTATTCAATATCTTTCTCAATTACTCAATCTCAACCCATAATTCAACAATTCATACTCACATGCATATTTCATATAACACTCATAACCATGCCATGTGACTCACTTAAAACTCACCCAATATCACCAATCCCCTTTTTAGGATTATGGGTACGTCACTTATACCCTACCTGGAATAACACCTCAGTTATTCTACCCCAGTAATTACTCCACTAGGAACGACACATTGCCATTCTACCCCAGTGAGTACAAATCTTTCACATAAACATTATTATCTATATTACTCTCATATTTACCAATCATTACCTATATACATGTACTATTATATTCTCAGGCATTATTCACAATTCATCACATACATCACACTGCATGTGTATATATATATATATATATATATATATATATATATATATATATATATATATATATATATATATATATATATATATATATATATATATATATATATATATATATATATATATATATATATATATATATATATATATATATATATATATATATATATATATATATATATATATATATATATATATATATATATATATATATATATATATATATATATATATATATATATATATATATATATATATATATATATATATATATATATATATATATATATATATATATATATATATATATATATATATATATATATATATATATATATATATATATATATATATATATATATATATATATATATATATATATATATATATACACACACACACACACAACTAAGCATACTCATCAATCATGCTTCTACAATTCACATCATTTTCACACAAACATTTATAATTATATTTATTCATACATCTCAATCATTCCATACATCGCAATGTTTCCATATAAGTATCTATATATAAATAGAACATAAAGCATATACAATATGCATTCACCAATGTTTACATCAATCCATGTAAACCCACATATATATACATATCTTCAAGCATACTCACTCATGCCATTATCGCAATTCGCGTTAGTTCACATAAACATACACAATATGTTTATATCATCACCATTTCACATAAGCATTCATATACATGTTTATTTCACCAATGCATCATATAAAGATGAATTATGAAACTCATAGAGACCGACTCACGACTCTATGCAGATGCAAATGCGGTACCGACTCAATTCAGCAGGTTCAATTGAAGAACCAAATGGAACCATCGCTCGTTACCGAAGTAACTCCCCGTCGGGCCTACGATGTTCACCCATTCCTCACACCCCACATGGGCACACAATCCGATTGCTCACACCCCACAAGGGCACACAATCGTTCTGCAGATTCTACGCGGAATCAAATATAGACCATCGCTCACACCCCACATGGGCACACGATGTCTCTGCAGATCCTACACGGGATCAAATATAACCATCGCTCACACCCCACATGAGCACACGAGGTTCTGCAGATCCTACACGGGATCAAATAACACAAATGCATATCATGATGCTTCACATGCAAACATGACTCAATCAACTATAAACCATCGTTCACACCCCACATGGGCACACGAGGTTTCTGCAGATCCTACGCGGGATCAATCAACACAAAATGCATACATGTTTACAAACATACTCATGCATCTATCACATTTCACTGCATACATTTATTATGCATTCAGAACATATATATCATAATGCAAATATATATATTCATCATTTATTTCACACCATTTCATACATGGTTCTCATACAAAATGACTCAATCAGTTATAGACCATCGCTCACACCCCACATGGGCACACGATGTCTCTGCAGATCCTACACGGGATCAATCAACACCAACTGCATACATATTCGCAAATATATTATCATGCATTCTTCACACATCAACACGTACAATCATCATGCACTCACAATGTGTATTATATTCATCATTCATCACAATTGCCATGCATTTTTATTCAATTCTAAACAATGCATAATTTGCCCAAAGCCTATGATTCAAAATCATATTCATACACTAGGATTCACGCCTTACGGCTACCCACAACACAACAATTAATAACACACAAATTATCCTTACGAGACGAGACCGATCGCAACCGGACGCTCTAGCTACTATAAGCTCTTCTCACTCAAAATCATTAATCCCGACTAATTGTTAAAATCGGCTAAAAGTTGGCTAAAAATAATATTTCTTTTCACCAAGTTGTAGAACATATTATTAGCTTTAGTTTGATATAAATAACATCAAAATCCGATAAACGGTGAAAAAGTTATGAATTTTCAAAGTTTTGAAAAATAATATTTTCTCACACTTACATTGTTAATCAGTTAACGATGACGGTGTTATTTCCCTGTAGTGATGACAGAGTATTACCCGTAGCAATGGCAGTGTTGTTTACCCGTAACGATGGCGGTGTTATTTTCCTGTAGTGATGACAGAGTATTACTCGTAGCGATGGTGGTGTTCTTCTCCTGTAGTGATGACAAGATTATTTCCCGTAGTGGTGGCGGAGTATTTCCCGTAGCGATGGCGGTGTTATTTTCCCAGAGTATTACCCGTAGCAATGGCGGTGTTGTTTACCTGTAGTGATGACGGTGGTATTTTCCCAGAGTATTTCCCGCAGTGGTGGCGGTGGTATTACCCGCAGTGATGACAGTGTTATTTTCCCAGAGTATTTCCCGCAGTGGTGGCGGTAGTATTGCCCGTAGTGATGGCGGAGCTCTTTTCCTGTATCATTGGCAGAGTTATGTTTGTTGAAAGAAGTACTTCCCCAGTGAAGTCGTCCAGGTTCAATGGATGGATGGGGTTCCTCAAGCAGTGGTGCAGTTTATTTCTGTGGTTGGCAAATTTCCGGGTTCTTGGTATTCAACCGTCTCGTACCTCGAATGTTTGAAGGCCTTTCGCTCTTCACCCAGTCGGGTCCAAGTCGCTTGAATAGGGGCAGCTGTTGCACCCTAAAATTTGCTCAACCTATTTCACTTGGTTTATGTTTCAATTGCATTGTCATTTGCATACTAAGTCATGTACATAGTCTAATCATTTGCATAACATAGCATAACAAGGCATATAACAAGGGATCAAGTGCCATTTTCATCAGAAAGAGGCCCATCAAGGGGTTTTATTCAAGATCAAGACCATCCAAGTAATCAAGAAATGAGTTGAAGCTTTGAGAAGTTTGAAGGTCAACCAGTAGATTTCTCTCCCAATCTGGGGGATATGTTGAAGATCATCAATGAGTGTGTGAGCCATGGAAGGTGTACAAAGATCATGGAAGACCTAGAGTGTCATTTTGAAGATGAGACAAATCATTAATACAAGTACCAGAGCTACAGTTGAATGCAGTCAACTAGGGTTTCATCTGGGTCAACCCTAGGTCAACCCTAGGTCAAATGGTTGATTGGAGGGCATCAAGGCCTACTTGGAGTATGTGGAATTCATGAATTGGTATGTGGATGCATGTGTGGTGTTGTGCCAAGGAGAAATCAAAAGGAATCAAGAAGAAGAGGAGTTACTAGATTAGGGTTTCAGTGTAAAAAAACCCTAATTCAGGCCTAACTTCCAAGCCAGATAAGTCAAAATGCAAGTTTCAAATTAAGTCTTGGTCAAAATGAAACTTGTAGAACATCTCAATAGCTTTAATTTGAGTACTATAAGTCTTCAAGGAGATTTATAGAACTCAAGTTATGGTTCTTGCAAGTTATGGGTCCCCAGAGGATACTGAAATTTATCTGTGAAAGTCACTTGACTTCCAAGCAACTTTTTCCCATCAAGGAGTTTTCAAATAGATTCTCGGCCAACATAAGAGTTGTAGATATTGATCTTAGCTTTAATTTTAGTACTATAAGTCCTCAAGAGGATTTGTAGAATTCAAGTTATGGTCTTGGCAATCCAGGGGTATTTTGGGAAAGTTGAATTACAGGTCATTTTTGAGCATAAGTCAAAATCTCCATGTTCCACTTCTCAAATGAAAAATTGTTCAACATGGAATGTTCTTAAAATGATATTTTTAGGTCAAATAATTCATCATGGTGGATTGATCGGCTTATTTCAAAAAAGTCACTTAAAATGGCCTAAAAAAAGGGAATAAGTCACATAAAGTTTGGTGGGAAAAATCAAATTTTGGGTTAGAGGTCACAAACAAGCCATATGACATACCAATTTGATTGTAAAATGCATTTTAAAGACAATGACATTGCCACAATTTTGAATTGAGGGTTATTTCAAGGACTTGCTTTGTAAATGGGCTACTTGCATCATAAGGCACATATGCAAAACCACACTTCCAAGCAAATGCAAGGCTCCTTTCCATCCATACACCTCCAATATCTCATTTGGAGAGAATTTAAACTCATAACCAAGTGAATTGCAAGCCAAAACATGAGATGGTATGTGCATAGCATAAGAAGAGATTTTCATGACATGAGAAGTTGATTTTCTCATTGGATCAATCTAGAACTTTCTAGGGTCTTCAAATACATTCTATATATACTTGTGAAGAGGTTCAGAGCAAGAGTTGGTGATTCATTTGTGCAAAAACCATAGATTGACATTGGAGTTTGGAAGAGAAAAAGTGAGAGATCAAAGTTGGATTCAAGGCATTTTCAAGAGTTATCAAGAATTTAATCTTCTCCAACAAACTTCAACAAAGGTTTTCCGCGCTTTTTGGCAAGAAAAAACGAGCTCCAACTACTCTGTTTCGACGCTCCGAAGCCGGTATGTGAAATTCACTTTTTCTATGATTTTAGGACGAATTAGATTAGATTATTCATGTGGTTAGGATCTGGAAAATGTATAGATGAAATTAGGATCAAGAAATTAAGGATTAGAGACTTTTTTGGATGAGTATGTTTTCTTGATGATGATATATCTCTTTGATCATGGAGTTTTGATGGAATCCAAGAGCGTATTTGGAATCCTTGATTTTTTTCCTTCAAGTTTGACTAAAATTTCGTGCGAAACGGTTAAGAATCGATGGAGTTATGTTGCTCGGAAGTTACCGAAAAAATGTCATCGCCGGAACAGCTAAAGTACCGCGCGGGTACTGTTCCCACCCCCACTCGCGAGGCCCACACGGACATTGCTTTGGAATTCTGTTGTTCGCACCCCTGGCCCAATGCACATTAACTTAGTTTAATTCATTTTCGTTATTTTTTTTCTGTTTTAATAGCTGTTTGAATTAATTGCGTTAAAAATAGTAAAAATGATCGAAAAATTATGAAATATTTTTATGTAGATCTTGATTGTCTTAAGAAACTGTAGTAGTTGAGTTTGTATTTTTCGGATTTTATTTGAATTAGTTACGAATTTTCTTTTGTGCTAATATCCATTGTTATGCATAATTGATATTGCTGTTTGTTTAATTTTGTTCTGTTTGATGCTTTATTCTTTTGAGCTGATTCTTTCGATATGATTTGGAGGACATCCATAGGTTTCCCCTGGAATTTTCTTAGATTTTTTAAAATTGATTAGATTCTGTTTTAGGTGTGTAGTTTAGAGCCTTCCCTAATAATGGTTTCCCGTGACCAAATTTCATTTAGGAATTGTTTAGATGATCTAGAAATTGATTTAGGTTCTGATTCTGGAATTTTAGAATGTTCAAACACGCATGTTCACATGGGAATTTTATTAGAATTTTACAATTTATTTTTCTATTTCTTTTGGGTTTTGCAAATGATTGTTGCTTTCGGTGTTCTCTCTTGAGTGCTTTGCCTTGTTTGGAGCATTTGGTGGACTTGGAGCTTGAAGACTTTGGATTCCTTTTTAGAGGAGCTTCTGGACATGATGAAGATGCTTTTGCTAGAAGAGTGGGGCTTGGAGTGGAGCTTTCTTTCTCTTTTAAGTTTGTTTCAGGAGTTGGTAGAATTAGGCTTTCAGGGAGAGCTTTTGTAGAATTAGTTCATTTCTTCCATCAAACATAGAATGCATTGTTTGCTTCTATTCTATCCTATGATGCAAAGTCCTCTTAGGGAAGTTCCATCTCTCCTTTGGAGGGAAGTGGGGCATACCCTAGAGAGTAGAAGATGGGATCTTGCCTGAAGGTGTTGCCGTCAACTTTTTTGCTGTTAATCACCTGTAGCTGCCAGAGCTAGTGTTGTTTGATATGCTTGCTGTAAGAGCTGGTGTGGCTGTCTGAGCTGGTATTGGGTGTGATTTTATTTGCTGTATTGTCTGTGGATTTTCCCTTAGGTTTGAGGTGAAGATGTTTCACTTTGCCTATTGTGTTCCCAGGTTCGAGGTTGAGTATGATTCCTTTGCCTCGCTTGTTTTGCTGCATCTCATGCATTTTACTGTTTACTGTATATCTGCTGTTTCTTTTCCGTTTATCCCCTAGGATCTATGATTTCCTCTGTGCAGGAGGGAATTATGACAAACATTAGGTGTTAATCCATGCATGACAACATTAGGGTAGTTTTGATTCCCCTTTCAAACCCTAGGTTTTTTTAGACTTCTCTTCTATCTCAGAATAATTCAAAACACAATAATAAGGATAATCGATGCCGTACGCTACGAGCCTTAAGCTATTTGAGAAAGGTTGCTGAAGGGTCACTCTTCAGTAACCTGATTACGTAGTGTGTTACCCTTAGGGTGACATACGACGTAGTCATCCTCAAATCATAGTCTCTAGTGCGTCAGAGATTGCAAACATCATAAAAGACAGTTCTTGCGTAAAAGACTGAAAACAAACATCAGAGTGTCATTTTTGTCCGCTTGGACTCTTAATCAAGAAAAACCCTTTCATAAGGAGATAAAAAACAGTCAGACAAGCTTGTGTCTTCCGTGGCCCGAACTACGTTTGCTCTGATCTTTCATGCTGTATGAAAGTACGTAGGCATAGGATGCGATATCCTAGCGAGCAACCTTCCCCTCCTTTCCCGTAGGTAGGAGAACTACGTTGACTCTGTGATTTCTCGTTTCAGACGGGAATACGTAGGCATAAAGTGCGATACTTTGCCGAGTCATTTTATTTTCTTTTAACCCCAGACCTGTAGAATAGATAGAATAACAATCCGTACTAGAAAACAAGTGTGGATCCCGTCGAGTACGACGAACGTGAGGGGTGCTAATACCTTCCCCTTGCGTAACCGACTCCCGAATCCAGGATTTGGTTGCGATGACCATTCCTTTCCCGTCTTTGCGGTAGGTTTACTTCGAGCGTTTCCTTTCCCTCTGTTGGGATAAATAACGCACGGTGGCGACTCTTCTGTTCATCCGGCGCCGATTTTCACAGTAGCGACTGCTGGCGACTCTGCTGGGGACTTGAATATCCCCTATGCGAGTCAATCCTAGCGCTTGTTTTCCCGTCATGGGTGTTGTGTAGATTTACTTTTCTGTCTTTACTTTCCGCCTTTTATTATCAGCCTTATATTATTATTGCTGTTGTGGGAAGGGAAGATTTGTTGAGAGATAAACCGGACCTGGGCTTGAGGTTACACATAGACTTAGAAGTAGAGAGTAGTGGTTAGCCTGCTTGCTTAGCTCGCACCAGCTAGCCGCTAAATTTACGCTCGGACGAGATTCTCTTTGATGCTTCTTGCCTGGCCCTTAGGGCTCGACAAGTTGCCTGACCCGAGGATTGTCGACTCTGGGAACCTATCAATTGGGATTCAACTAAGTGAGGCCGCTTCAAGGGATGATGATGCCACACCTTCTGGGTATCATATCATCGCTCTTGAAAGTCTGTGACGTTGAACCCGCATAGGATGCCGTACCTCGTCTGCGAGTTAAGTACATACCTGTGAGGGGTAGGTGGGTCTGTTTGCAGGAAACCTTTGACCTCAGAATACCTGGTTTATCTCTTTCAGTGAGATGTGGTTACAAGGTTCATTTGAGTGGTTGATTTGGTTTGAGATAAAGATTGGATGGTTCTCAAGCTTCAGTACAGAGCAGCCCAGTCTATTAGCATTGCACTTGGTCCCTTGTTTGCATATGCATGCGCATTTTCATGATTGCATTTCATTAACATGTATTTATGTTGCAGGTGATCATTTCCCTCTGATTCTAGTATACCTTCTAGCCAGACATGGAGTCCCTGAAGAGGACAGTTGCTTACCTGTTGCATTCACCAGATATCAGTTCATTGCTGGGTTTAGTTGCTCTGGCAGATGAGAGTGTGAGGGCTGAGTTCAGAGTATCTTATGGGAGATTGCTTAGCTTTTTGTACAGACCTTCGGCATTTGAGACGACTGGGGTGTATACTTTATTGCAGTTTTATGAGCCGCAGTTGAGATGTTTCTTATTTCCAGACTATATTCTGGCACCCACTTTGGAGGAGTATTCTGCGATGTTGGGAGTTCCTGTGTTGGACCAAATGCCCTTTGTACATGTTGATGCTGAGCCTGAGTTGGCTACACTCACTGAGATTGTCAGCTTAGACGCCGCTGAGTTTCCGGGAGGCTTGGTTAAGCTGAATGGAGCTTATGGTTTTCACCTATCTGTCCTAGTTGAGAAGGCTACGCAATGCGCGAAGAGTGGATGTTGGGTTGCCTTCAGTGCTATTCTAGCTGTCTGCATCTACGGGATTGTCTTGTTTCCTAATGTACCAGATTTTGTCGACTCAGACGCCTTCCTGATTCTTGCCTCGAAGAATCCAGTTCCTACTCTCTTGGGCGATGTTTATCATTCCATTCATTACAAGAATGAGAAACGTCGTGGCAAGAACATTTCCTGCTGTCTTCCTCTCCTGTACAGGTGGTTCCAGGGGCACCTTCCAAAGAAAGGACCTTTTATGGATGTTGTTGATACTTTGGATTGGTCTTCCCGGTTGATGGGACTGTCTGCGGAGAATATCATTTGGTTTGATCGGAGTATGCTTGGTACTGATATTATATATAGTTGCAACGACTTTCCGAATGTTCCCCTGATTGGACAGAAAGGCTGTATCAACTATAATCCTTCATTGCTGGTACGACAGTTCAGTTACGCTTTGAGGGACACTCCTATTGAGAAGGAGATACAACAATCTCTGTATCTCACGGGCTTATCGGACACGGCTGTTTTGATCAGATTGAGACATGCATGGGCTAACATCCATAAGAGGGGGAAAGATTTGCTCGGTAAGAGCAACAACAAAGCTTATGATCCGTATTTGGCTTGGGTCCGCGAGAGAGCTAGTATTTCTTTGATGCCTTATCCTGCTGTGGAACCCCTGTATCTTCCATTGATTGAGGTACCTCCTTCGGAAGAGAGCGAGAAGTATAACAAATTGTTGGCTGAAAACGAGGAACTGAAGAAAGCCAATGAGGAGTTAGAGAAGGAGATCTTCCAGTTACGTCGTGAGAAGAAGGAAGCCACCTTCACTGTGAAGGAACAGACTGAATTGATTAACAGGTTGGGATTGGAGCTGACAGAAGAGACCAACAAGAAAGAGAAAGTGGGGATAGCCTTAAACGGTGTTAGCAAGGTGCTTACTTCCAAGAAGGAACTTCTAAACAAAGCTTATGCCCGTATCAGCAAGTGGGAAGCTTTGTGGAATGCCACGCTTACCAAGCGGAAGGATCAGGAAGACGAACTGAAGCTGCAGATTGCCACACTAGAGGCACAGGTTAGAGCCCAAGACGCGAAGATTGCTGAAGCGACATCACTTAGGAGCACTGCTGAGCTCAGGGTGAGTGACATTGACGAGAAGCCGAGAGGATATGAAGAGAAGGCCGGTTCCAAGAGGTACAGGTTTGACGAGAGTTCTGGCAAAGGAGCCTACCAGGATGATGCCAAAAAGCTGAGATCCACTACCGAGCGACATGCTTTACTGATACAGGAGCTGATCTCCCGACTAGGGCACTCGGAGACAATGGGGATTTTGGAGAACGTCAGAGCCCGCCATTTGGCCTGATTTATCTTTGCCTTGCCTTTGTTATTTGTACTTGTATTTGGACCATCGCCAGGCTTGTTGGTCGAGGTCTCTTCAGTTGTATTCAGTTGTACTCTTGTACTCAGCCTCTTGGCATTTGTTATATATGAGGATTTTCTGATTCCTTGCTTGCTGGATAGGGACTCCATTGTCGTAATGGCTTTCTCTCCGAAACTAGAATCGGGGGGAATATAACATGTAGCATATTTACATATTTGCATCTGCATTCATATTGCATAACCGGTATTCTCGAATCTGTATCTTATTCCTTGCATCCGCAGGTTTCCAGGATTGACGAACAAAGAGTTCACCGCTATTCAACCCGAAATAACTGCAAGAGAATCATGGATCAAGTCCAAGTAGAGATGCAAGAGATTCGCGAGAAGTTGAACCTGTTCATGCAGGCAATGGAGAGTATTGCTAAAGGCCAGGAGAATCTCCAGACATTGGTGCAGCCGCTGCTGACGCGGGCTAATTGGAACGGAAACAATGACCACAATTCGGTGCACGTCGAAACTCTTCATGAGGATGGGCCCCCTACTCCTGTGGTTCCTCCTGTGGTGACCCCACCTGTCGTGGTTGTAAACAATGACGCTGGCGCTGGCAACGGTAACACAGGAAATGGAAATGAAACTGTTATTAACAATGTCGGATTTGGAGACGCCAATCTGGGCGGTGGTAACTTCAATGGTGGTAATGGTTTTGGTAACAATGGGTTCGGCTATAATGACTGTCGCTACTGCGAAAATCGGTACCGGCAATACAGAAGAGTCGCCACCGTGCGTTATTTATCCCAACAGGGGGAAAGGAAACGCTTGAAGTAAACCTCGCAAAAAAACGGGAAAGGTATGGTCATCGCATACAAAACCTGGGTTCGGGAGTCGGTTACGCAAGGGGAAGGTATTAGCACCCCTCACGTCCGTCGTACTCGACGGGATCCACGCTTGGTGTTTATAAGGAAAAGGGTGTGTTTATCTATCTACACTAATGGTCAGTCTGAAAAGAAAAGAAAAGGACAGGACTCGACAGAACATGCGGTGTTCTGGGCCTACGTACTCCCTCGTGCAATGGGAAAGTCAGAGTGAACGTAGTTCGACTACCAACGTCTAGACGGGGGGAGGTTGCTCGCCAGGACATCGCATCCTGTGCCTACGTACTTCCACACGGCATGGAAGATCAGAGCAAACGTAGTTCGACTAACTACGGCTAATCTGGGTGTTCTCACACAGCAGTGAGAAATTAAATCTGGTTTTACAGGTACGGGAACCTATGGGACAAACTACGGTCTGGTCTCAAATGCACTTGGGCAAGATAAAAGGATAACATCAGTCGTCAGCGGGAAAGTCTCGATCGCACAGCAGCGAGAGAACAAAAGGTTAGTCGTTAGTGTGCTTGCTAGGATATCGCATCCTATGCCTACATATTCTCGTCTGGTACTAGAAATCAGAGTAGCTGTAGTTCGGCTACGGAAGAAATGAATTCACTTTTGTTTTATCCTTTATTAAGTGTTTTTCTGTTGTTTTGAGAAAGGAAAGAGACACCCTAAAACTATGGTTGAAAAGGGGAATCTACCTAATGTTATCATGCCTGGTTGACCCACCTAATGTCTATCATAACCCCTCCGCAGCGGAGAAGTTAGAGCTCCTAAGGGATCATGGCAACAGGACTAAACAGCAAACAGGAATCAACTGCAAAGTAAAGAAATACTGGAAATATGCATGAATGCAACAACCAAACAATCAAGGCACAAAGGCCGCAAACCCTAGAGGTAAGGGAGCTCAGCTCTACCAAATACCAGCAAGCAAAGCCACTCAATAACAAACAAGCAGAAGGAGGACCACCTCAACTTCTCATGCACACAAAGCCTACTTCTAAGATGCACCTACCTCAGAAATATCTAGATGAGCCCCTAAGTCTAATGCAGCACAACACCACACAAGTCAAACAACACAAAGAGAAGGCTAGCCAACCTGACAAACCCCTATCCCAAAACAAGAAACTACCCCTGAGCAAGACCCTGAATAACCCTAAAACAAACCATAATCTACCTCTGAGCAAAGCCCTAATCAAAACCCTAATCAAATCTCTAAGCAAAACCCTAAGCAAAACCCCACACACAAGAGAAATCAATCCCAGTCTTCAAGCTTCAAAACAAGCTTACCAAAGAAAGGGAGCTAAGTAGGCAGACTCATAGTGCTCTCCTCAGGAAAGTACTAGGAGGCTTATACTTAGGACTCATATCCCATGCGGCTCCACAACTGTGATCGGTTTACATTCCTCCTCGGGAGAAACTAAACTCACATGAAGGCTCCAACATCATTGGATACTTGAGAAATCCTACATGAACTAAGGGAACTAAGTGAACAGACCCATAATGCCTTCCTCAGGAAAGTACCAGGAGGCTTCCACTTAGGAATCATATCCCATGTGGCTCAACAACTGTGATCGGTTTACATTCCTCCTCGGGAGAAACTAAACTCACATGAAGGCTCCAACATCATTGGATACTTGAGAAATCCTACATGAACTAAGGGAGCTAAGTGAACAGACCCATAGTGCCTTCCTCAGGAAAGTACCAGGGGGCTTCCACTTAGGAATCATATCCCATGTGGCTCAACAACTGTGATCGGTTTATATTCCTCCTCAGGAGAAACTAAACTCACATGAAGGCTCCAACATCATTGGATACTTGAGAAAGAGATGAGAAGAAAGAATGAAAGACATCCATAGTGCCTTCCTCAGGAAAGTACCATAAATTTCCCTCAAACTTCGGGATCTCAAACCTCACAAACAGAGAGAAAGCTCCTAGACTAGGCCTCAATCCATGCACCCTTGCAAGCTCCATCAAGACTTCATCCAGCCTCCATCTTCCAGAAGAAACCACAGGCCCTCAAACCAAAAGAAACTACCTCTAAAGTTCAACCACAGTTGAACTTCAAAGTCAGAAGCCCTCAAGACTTCTCCTATTCTCAGGCTCAAACAAAAAGTAACAGGACACCATATAAAAATCTACCAAAAATCTAGGGGAAACCTACATGGCTCTATGATCCCAAGATCAAATCTCAAAGCCTAAGTCAACTTCTAAGGCTACTAAACAATCCCTAACATATGAATGGTCAAGGGTTAACCAGCAAGTTATGAGGTCTCTATTCTCTAACCCTAAAACAACATCAATCAAGCTCTGAAAAATCTATGAAAAATCTATGGGGAGCATGCATTAGTCTAGTATAACATACTAAAAAACTAAAGCAAAATTCAATACCAAGTGAGAGAACTAAAATCAACAAAGCAGACACATCACAAACCAATTATTCAGTATCAATTAAAATACAAAAATGCAAACAAAAATGAAAATGCATGACCTATTTAATATTTTTGCACTATAAAATTCTAAATTGAATTATGAATCTACAGAAAAAAGAAGGGAATCAATTGGACACTCCTACTATTTTTTATGGATTATTTTCTAACACGATACAAAATGAAGAAATTTAAAAAAGGAAAAAAAGAACCAGGGGGGTGCAGCGATAGCAAAACCTAGTTGTTAATACTGAATGAGCCAGCGGTGGGGTGGTGCAGCTATCAAATGTGCTAGGCCCATTATGTTCAGAAATTAAATCAAAAAAATTAAAAGAAAAAGAATGGACGCGCAGTGTGAATAGCAAGAGGTCACAGTTTATTTTCATTGGGCTTGGTTTCGAGGGTGTGAATAGCAATGTTTTGTTCCAGGCCCAGGGGATGTTTTAAGTGAAACGCAGCGTATTGCTGCATTCACTTTCCCTCCGTTTCCAGCTTTGAATGGCAGCCACTGGATCAGGTCATGAGTCAATGATTTCCAACTTAATCTAACGGGTAAAAAGTCATCTTCCCCAAATGAATTAGGGTTTTCAGAATCGAGCTCCCATGCAAGAATCTTCTACCTCATCGTACTCTCTCATTTGGCCATGGATTTCAATCCTGTAAAAATCAAAAACACTCCATTCTCTCTCCTGAACACAGCCATGTCTTTAGTTTTTCTTAAAACCTCCCCTAGTGTGAAACCCGATAGCTAGAACTCCATGATCCACCAACTGTACTCATGATGGAACCTTCTCAATTCTTGCAAATCTTGGCACTAAACTACTCATCACCTCTCCCTGGTTATTTTAAGCTAATATACTAAGATTAAAACTAAACCTACACCAAGTTCTTGATCACTAAAGTTCCACTGCCCTAAGGTCAATCTTCATCAATGGAGCCCTAAGTCTCTGAAAATCATCTTCTACCTATCCCTAACAATTCTAGCCTAGCAAACTCAACTACCAGGGCATAATTAATGGTGTAGAGAGCAATATGCATACCTGCACTTTTTGTTGAAACAGATGAGAATTGGCTTGATTCAGTGCTTGCAATCCTTCACAAATGCTCCTCAGATGGTGATCTTGTTTCTGTTTGCAACAAACTAGATGTAGGATGCTTGTAGGGAGGGATTCGAATCTGGTATAGATTCTTGCAATTTCAACTCCAACTCTTCAATCCTCCATTGATAGGTCCCTGAATCAGCTTGTATGTACTCAATAATGCCAATGGATTGTGAATGGAGAAGAAGGTTGAACAGAATTGATGCTGAATATGGAGTTTCACTCTTGCTTGCACTTGAAGCAACAATGGAATCCTCGCTTTTCTCTCCCTCTATCCACCAACCTTTTTCACCAATGATCCCAATCCAATATATAGGAGAGGATGGAAAGATCTAGAGGCTTCTAGCTCAATCTAAGATGCTTCTAGAAACTTCAAGAATTTCTCATGATATGGTATTTTGAAATCTCATGATATCTCACCTTAATCTCTTTGCAACCCCTTGAAAATCTCATTATATGACAACATGGATGTGTATGGATGCTCATTTGCTGATCCCTTGCATTTCTCTTCATTTTACAAATGTGCCTTATTTTGCAAGTAATAGAATTACAAAGCAAGTCCATTTTTAAAGCCCTATCTCAAAATTGTGGCTGAACCAATGTCTCTAAAATGTTGTTTAGACTCAATTTGATATATTACATGACCCATTTTGGATTTATAGATTGCCCAAACCAAATTTCCATTTGAACTTTTTCAAGTTATATGCCATTTTTAAGCCATTTTCACCACCTTTTGTCAATTCTTGTTCCATGCATTTCCAAACTTCCATGACCTCTTTTCTAGGCTTAAAATGTAATTTTGAACAACTTTGATGTTGTGAAGTTTTTCATTTGAGGCTTGGAAATAGGAGATATGGCCTTTGCTTAAAATGACCTATAATCACCAAATGACCAAAATACCCTTGTCTTGTACAAACTATAAGTTGAGTTATGAAAATCAGATGAAGTCATACCATACCTTTTTGGAAAGGGGAGACCATTAGGAACAACTCTTATGTTTTCCAAGAATTCATTTGAAAACTCCTTGAAGGTCAAAAGTTGCTTGGAAGACAGACAACTTTCACAGACAAATTTCAGTGCCCTCAGATGACCTGTAACTTGCAAGAGCTATAACTTGAGCTCTGTAAATCATCTTGGTGACTTCCACCACTCAAATTAAAGCTATGAAGATAGTATACAAGTTTCATGTGGACCAGAAATTCATATGAAGCTTTCATCTTGAGTTACACTGCTTTGAAGTTGGACCTAAATTAGGGTATTTTACACTGAAACCCTAATTTGGTAACTCCACTTCTCCTTGACTCCTTTTGATTTTTCTTGGGCACAACACCTCATCCATATCCACATATCACATAATGAATCCAACATCCTTCAAATGAGCACTGATACCTTTCAAATCAAGCCTTTGACCTAGGGTTGACCTAGATGAAACCCTAGTTGACTGACTTCAACTAAGGCTCTTGCAATCATTCCAATGACCTGGCTCATCCTCAAAGTGATCATCTAGGCTTTCCATAACATCCATACACACTCCATGCTCTTGGCTTATAGCTCATACACCCTCTGATGACCCCCAAACAACCTCAAGATAGGAGAGAATCCAATGAGTGATCTGTCAACACTTCAGGGCTCAAATTCTTCTCTGATGACCTGAGTAGTCTTGAATATGAATGAAACCCCTTGAATATGCCTCTTGAGACAAGAATAGCACTTGATCCCCTGATTAAGATATCATGCTCATGCTATGCTATGCATATGAATATACTATGTACATAATGATAATGCAAATGACTATGCAATTGAACCATAAACCTAGGCTAAAAAAGGTTGAGCAAATTTTGGGGTGCAACAGCTGCCCCTATTCAAACGGCTTGGACCTGAATGGGTGAAGAGCGCTCAGCATTCACACATTCAAAGGTAAATGACGGTTGAATACCAATAAACCCGAAAATTTGCCAACCGCGAGAATATACTGTAAAACTGCTTGGGGAATAAAATCCAGAACCAAACCCAGTCGTCACGGCAACAAGTTGATCAATCATCTGGTAAAGAACTCTTGATTTTAACGCCAATTACCTGTGTGATACCACTGATAACAAACCCGAGGGTTGCAACAAAATACCTGATCTTCTCACATCGTCTACTGATAGACAGGAAGAGAAATATACTCACATCGTCTAAGGATAGACGGAAAGACACCCTGATCCACGGAAAACTTCAATACTCACATCGCCTAAGGATAGACGGGAAGACACCCAAAAATCCATACTCACCTCGTCTAAAGATAGACGGGAAGACACCCAAAATCCATACTCACATCGTCTAAAGATAGACGGGAAGACACCCAAAATCCATACTCACATCGTCTAAAGATAGACGGGAAGACACCCAAAATCCATACTCACATCGTCTAAAGATAGACGGGAAGACACCCAAAATCCATACTCACATCGTCTAAAGATAGACGGGAAGACACCCAAAATCCATACTCACATCGTCTAAAGATAGACGGAAAGACACCCAAATCCATACTCACATCGTCTAATGATAGACGGAAAGACACCCAAATCCATACTCACATCGTCTAAAGATAGACGGGAAGACACCCTGAATCCATACTCACATCGTCTAAAGATAGACGGGAAGACACCCTGAATCCATACTCACATCGTCTAAAGATAGATGGGAAGACACCCTGAATCCATATTCACATCGTCTAAAGATAGACGGGAAGACACCCTGAATCCATACTCACATCGTCTAAAGATAGACGGGAAGACACCCTGAATCCATACTCACATCGTCTAAAGATAGACGGGAAGACACCCTGAATCCATACTCACATCGTCTAAAGATAGACGGGAAGACACCCTGAATCCATACTCACATCGTCTAAAGATAGACGGGAAGACACCCTTACGGACTTCAACACCATCCATCAAATTTCAGAATCCTTTCGTCTACGGGAATTGATGGAAAGAGCGATATCCTTAAAGAGGCCACATCACCAGTAAGGACCGACGGGAAGAAAAACCACCTTCAAATAGCCATGTCGTCAATGGGAATCGACAATCAGGAAAACCGAACATTCTTCAAAAAGCCTCGACGTCAATAAGGATTGACGGTCAGAAAATCCTTCTTGAAATGTCATCTCATCCGATAAACAGAAAGAAAACCACTATCTGAAAGATCGCTTTGAAACCCCTCAACATCTAATGATAGCTGGAGAAGACTCGCTGGGGAAACACACCATCCATATGCTCTGACGATAAGAAACCCGCTGAAAAAACCTGAAACTTCACATCGTCTACTGATAGACGGAAAGAACACCACTTAGAGAAACCCCATCTTGAAACCCCACTGGAAAATTAACCGAAACTTCACCTCGTCTGAGAAACCCCAACTTGAAACCCCATTGGAAAATTATCACCCGAAACTTCACATCGTCTACTGCTAGACGGAAAGAAAGCCACTTTCGCACTCAAGACGTCTACTGCTAGACGGAGAAATCCACTTATTGGGGGAACACATCGTCAGTATGAACTGACGGGAAGAAAAGTCTGTCGATACCAGATGACTGATTGATCAAAACATAACTGTTGCATGATCTGAAATACGAATAACTTGTTGAATTGCCCGAACACTGCTGTTGGATGAATGCCCCTAAACTGATCACTGAGTAGTTCCCGCGCCATACGAGGCTGATAGAAAACCTGGCTTATGCTTCGCATGCATATGCGTATGCTTGAATTTTTCTATGGCGTAATGCTTCATTCAGGATGGAAATGCTACGCATCTTGAAAATGAAATGCAAGTATGATGCAGATATGATGATATGCAACATGCTAATGCAGGCTCGGGCTGCTGGAGAAAGTCGGGTACAGAAAACCACTTCAGCAAAATAAATGCTGAAGACGACGCCAACTCTGCTGGGGATAAACCGAATATCACAGAATCACTCCAGCAAAATAAATGCTGGAAGAGTGAAATCCACTCCGCTGGGGAAACTGGGAACTTAACCAAGCACCTCGACGAAGTAACACCCTGCTGGGGAATATAACTCTGCTGGGGAATAGCAGATGTGTCAAGTATGATTGGACTTCTCTAGGGATAGCTTACCCGCGCCAATGAAAAATTGGACTTTGCTGGAGAAAATAGTCGGAGTCTTCCTGCGTACTGATGAAGAATGGATTTGGAAACTGATGCGCCAACACGGATGGGCCTCACAGTGACCGCCAACATGGATTCGGTCTTTTAGGCTATCTGTGATGGGTCAGGTACAACTGACGCTGGAAACATTCTGCATGAATACACAGTTTTCTGGTTGAAGAGTCAAGGGATAGCAACACGACTTCCCGACATTCGTCTCGCACTCGGAAATGGGCTGAATCTGCTCGAGTAGCTCTGAATAATTCTGATGATACGGAGAAGAACAATCCCTTCGCTTCTGATATGCCCCAGCCTGTGGGACCTCTGTGGGGATAGTCCTCAAAAGGAAGTCTGAAAATCTGTACCTTGATGGTCTGATATGAAATGCCCCAACATTCTGAACCTCGGAGAGATACTTCTCATCAAATGCTTCTCGAATAAAGAATAACTCCCGCTCTTAAGATGGTCTGCCCCTGACTGCAATGACTTTGCCCCTGATTATCCGATTCAGAGTAGTGCCCCTGACTACGAGATATTTACCGAATCTCAACTTGACTGCCCCTAGGATAACTGACTTCGAAAGGCTAACCTGACTAGGAATCACTGGATGATAGCTTGCCCCTGCTCTCGGAACATTCGGGCGCTCTGCATTCTATCCTGACCATACCTTCCATTGTAGAAAACTTTCCTGCTGTCAAGCGCTTACTCGCAAGTAAAACAAGTTGTTCTGCGTAAAAGACATATCAATGCAACACATATGACAGCTTTGACATCCAATCTGTTCACTGGGAATAGGAAAAAACAGTTTATGGCATATAATGCACAAAACACTTATCAAGAATATCAACATCAGTACCAACATGGTAAGAGGAACCCTTTTAGGAGTCAGAATCGACGCGATCTTTACCGAAGTATGCTTTTGAAATAACCTGCTTCAATTAGGACTTTTGAAGGTTGTAACGTGGTCAGGTTCATGGTTTTGAAAGAAAGGATAAAGGCTCAAAGTTTATTTTAACCCACCCATTCTCCTTGATGTTCTCCCATCCTACGTTCAGCTAATTCGACCTTAGCGCTCACCTCTCAGAGGCTGAAAGATAGGAGTGATAGTTCGAGAAACCACGAGTTTTTGGAGTGACAGCCACTCACTCTTCGTCTTTGACATTTAGGGTCACACGACTCGTATTTGTCCGAGGATTTTTCTTTTGTCATCCTTTCATCTTTTTCTTATCCCTAACTTTTGCCTGGACTGGCTCCTTTTGAGTTTCTTTTGATTCTTTTAGTCCAGCGGGATGCCCTCATTTTTGCCTAAGTCATTTGTTTTGAAGCTTCGACTTAGCGGGCTTTTGATCTCTTTTTGCTTTCTCTTTTTCCGAACAAGTCGTGTGACGCTGGTTGCCTGACTCCTTGGAGAATGATGTGACTGTCTCACTCTTGATTTAACCACTGCGGCTTTTTAGGCACGACCTCCAGAGGTGTGATTGATCCTCGAACAAACACTCCCTTTGCAACTTGAATGCTCGGCCAAATTAGCTAACACCTACCCTGCCCCAGGTTAAAGATGGAGGGTTTTTCATTTTCAGAAAGAAATCCTACTACTAGGCTCAAAGGGGTTGACAAGGGATTATCTTCCTTATATCACCGGTGTTTAGGGATTCGAAACAATGCCTGTACATCATCAACAGGTTTTATTTCAAAAGCATACAATATCGGAAGTTGCCTGTCGTTCATTTTCGTCATCCTCCTCAGATCCTTCTTGACCAAGCATTGGACATTTGTAAAAACAATTAGTGAACACGAATGGATTTAATCAAAACATGCATATTTATTTCATTATCATCAATTGAATGAAAACAACAAGTTTTACGAACAAGATTGCAATTTAAACAGGAAAGACACTACAAACGTAAAGAAATGACAAGATAAAACAAAGAAAAAATGCCAGCTTCCGAGAACCGGGCTTTCACATCTGCTCTGCTGCTGAACCAGCTATCTTCACAATCGGTTATTAGAGGCAACTCGAAGTTGTCCTGATCTGCTTTCAACGACCCAAACAAATTATAGAGCCCTTCCTCCTCATTTAGATGATTTTGGACCCTTCCTGCCCGAAGTTGATTGCTGCACTGTCAAGTAGGTCCTGCACCTTGTGCTTGAAGGCCAGACAATCTTCAATGTTGTGCCCCGGTGCTCCTGAATGGAAATCACAACGCTCCTTGATATCATAACCTGCTGGAGGCGTACCTGTCAGCGGAGCTAACTTCCTCTTCTCAACCAACTGTAATCGTAGCAACACCTGAAGAAGTTCGGCATATGGCATCGGAGGCACACTAAATACCCTCAACGGCCTCTGATTTTGAGCTCTTCGCTGATTGGGATGCTGCTGCCTTTGCCACTGTTGAGATCGTTGCTGTCGTCGCTGGTACCGGGTTGACTGTTGAACCACCTTCGTAGTAAATACAACATCGGTTTCTTGACTTTCACCGTACTAATTAAGGCACTCCTTATGCTTAGCCATTTTCTTTCTCAGATCTGCCCCAGGGATAGGCAACAGTTGTGGGCATGGAGATTCTGACACCATGGAATCCAGGATACGTTTCTGACCTACTGCAGCTTTAGAAACATCCATCATCTTAGCATCAACTGGGATAGGAGCAATACGTACAGCTACACCGCTTGGCGTGAATTCAATATCTTCCGAGTCAATCAGGTCTTGAACATTGTGCTTAAAAGCATGACAACCCTCGACGTCGTGTCCGAGTGCCCCAGAATGAAATTCACATTGCTTACTGGTATCGTACCCATAAGGAAGCGCTCCTGTGGGTAGTTCCATTGTTCTCTTCTCAACCAGATTAAACCTCAATAAAGTCTGAAAGAGCTCAGCATATGTTGAAGGTGGCGCCTCAAATATCCTCTTTGGCCTCCCCTCCTGAATCCTCTGTTGAGCCGGATGCACCCTCTGTTGCTGTTGTTGCTCAGGTTCCATAGGCACAGGTGGCACGAGCTTCTTCACTGCGGCTTCGGATAGTTGATCATCCTCTTTCCTAAGCACCTTCTTGACTACTTCCATGATCAAGCTCATTTGGGTCTTCAACTGACTATTTTCCTCTTTGAGGATCTTCTGCTCCAGACGCATCTCTTGCATGTCTCTCATCATCTGCCCCAGCTGGCTTCGGACTTCAATCAATTCAACCTGATTCTGTTCCATATCTCTGAAGGAATTCCTGCAACAAACTGGATGATGAGGAAATAAGACCCACGGTTCTGATGTACCTGTTAAATGATAACGCAATGCAGAAAGCAAACACATATTCAAAACAAGACAAAGAGGAACTCAAGCTATAAGCACCCGGACGAACAACTCCCACACATGTACAACTAACAAAAGCAGCACGTAAGCACAAATGAGTACGAATACAATGACCCCAGCCAACAATCCTGGTGGTGGTCAGCAAACACTAGTGCACAAAAGCTAAACGGGTCAGCAGAGAAAATAGATGCGACACCCGGCACCGAAACCTCTAGAAACTTCTCCTATATTCAACTGAACTCTCCGTTTGACATTCTTCAGAACACACACTTCCCGTGGAGTCTTCCATGACATTAACTGACGAACCCACACAACTGGATGACGGAGAATCGTTAATCTGAACAAAACCCTGGGGCGCGATGAAAATCCGGTTAGAGTCTAACAGATCCTGAACCTGGCTTCTAAGCACCTTACAATCATTCGTTGAATTCCCCTGTGCCCCAACATGGTACTCACAGCGGGCGCTGGCATCAAAACCTGGAGGATATGGTGGAATCATTGGATTAGTCTCTTTCGGCACTATCAATCCACTTCTGACCAGATCTGGCAACAACTGACTGTACGACACCGGTAGCTGAGTAAACTGCCTTTCAGGTTTCCTTGGTCTTCGTTGGGCGTGCTGACGCGATCGACGACAGGATGACCGTTAACTTGAAATGTCTGAAAACCGATCTTGAGATGCTAGAGATTCTGAGACGACGTCATTTCCTTCTTCCCACTCTTCTTGAGAACTGACAACTGACTCATTCTTATCAACTGGGATATAAGGAGCATCTCGAAGCTTTCCACTCTTGAGTCCTCTCTCAACAAGCTCCCCCATTCTCATCAGGCCCACAAAGCTTGTGCAACCAAACAATTTGTCATAATAATGGCCCTTCAGAGTACCCAAGAAGAGGTCAACCATTTCTCTTTCCTGAAGCGGTGGTTGAACACTAGCAGCCAATTCTTTCCATCTTTGCACATACCCTCTGAATGATTCATTCTCCGCCCGAGATAATTCTTGCAGATGTACGAGACTAGGAGCCGTATCCAGGTTGTACTCGTACTGCTTCAGGAAAGCTCTGGCTAAATCCACCCATGATCGAATCTGATTACTCTATAACTGCACATACCATCTCAAGGATGCCCCAGTCAGGCTATACTGAAAGCAATGGATCATCAATTTGTCATTTCACACAAACGAAGTCATTCTTCGACAGAACATCCTCAAATGCTGCTTCGGACAGCTATCTCCCGTGTACTTTTCAAATTCCGGCATTTTGAACTTGTAAGGCCACACCAGGTCAGGAACCAAACACATGTCTGCAGCATTCAGGTTAACAGCATCTTTGACCTCCAAAGCTTTAACTCTTTCTTCCAATCCTCGGAACCTTCTATCACCTTCAAGAGCTCTTGAGTTTACAGTCCTGGCTACCGGGATATCTCTGCGTGGATTCCTCTCAGGGAAAACAGCACCTTGATTGTTAACAGGAGGAGGACGTTCATTTCGGGCAACAAACTGCTCATGTCGATCTCGGTTCTCAACAGTAGGCTGTACAACTTGGTCTGCAGTAACGTTGTTCGCTTGCGGGAAGTCTTCCATAGAATCGTACCGAGGGCTAGACGTCATAGTAAACCCTGCCAAGGTGTTAGGAGACTGGAAATTGCCTTCAGACATAGCTATCAATTACCTTTAACTGACTACACTACTTGATCCTCAAATCTGCTCAAGTCTGCTTCAACCCCTTGGTCGTCTTCAACACTCCACACTTGCCTCGAACATCCCCGAGAATCACCCTCTGGAGAGCAACAAAGGCGGGATAAGTGCTCTGGCCAGCTAGAGAAATGCTATGCAATATGATTTATGTAGACAGAATACAAAAAATGCTAACGTGCATGTATGCATTGGGGATATTTCCCCTCCAATTCCAGTGTCAAGGTAGCAAGACAAGAGAAACCATAAAGATAATATTTGGAAAAAACCCTCATATATTTATTGGAATAACAGTCTCGTCAGGGCGTTACACAACTATGTTCCATACAACTGATATGATAAAGGAGGATCCCAACCAACATGCCTGGTGGTGATCTCAACACACAGAATATAAGAGAGAAATCAAGTGCGGGTACGGTCGCAGAAATCCTCGAACAACTTCTTCGTCTCTGCATGATCCGGTCGATAAATCAAGCCTTCTATCAACTGATCCCTTTTCCTGACCGTTCCATGGATGTCTCTGACAAAATCTTCCCAAGCCTTATCCTGGGCGCCATCCTCAGGTTTGGGCCTCTTGATGTCTGCTCTGCGCTGACAATCTTCCAGATTCTTCATGGCATCAATCAGTTGGCGTTCGGCCTCGTATCGACGGCATGCTTCTTCTTCAAGCTCTTCAGTCTTCACTCTAACCTGTTCTCCCAACTGAGCAACCTGTGTCTTTAGCTCTTCTTCCCGTTCTTTGCGTTTGGCCAAAGTAAGGTCCCAATGCTCTTTGAACTTGGCTAACTTCGTGTAGGCCCTTTCCAGCTCTTGTTTCTTAGTAGCCAATACACCGCTAACTGAGTCTACATCTAACTCCAGACGCTTCTTGGTTTCAGTCAACTCCAATAAAGTAGTCTTCAGATGTTTCAAAGTCTCGGCCTGTTGCTTGGAAAAATATCCTGTTTCAATCTTTTCATGACGAAGCTGGGCATTCTCTTTCTCTAAAGCCTCTTTAGCCTTTGCTAACTCTTCTTTCTCCGCCATCAGCTGCTTGTATACCTGTATGTCTATAGTGGTGGGCTCCTCCACCGGAGAAGGATACAATGGCTGAACTGCAGGATAAGGCATAAGGAATTTCGTAGCTCATTCACGAATCCATTCCACATACGGACCAAGAACTCGAGTACCCCCTTTGCTACATGAAGGCTTCCCTCTCTTATGCAGGTTCATCCATGCTTTCTCAAGCTTGATCAACATCTCTTCCTCTATTGCCCCAGTGAGATACAGAGATTCCTGTATCTCCTCGGGCTTCGGCGCTTCCTGAGGTGCATACCCAAACTGCCTGATTAATAAGGAAGGGTTGTAATTGACACACCCTTTCCTTCCTATCAAAGGAACAATAGGGAATCCTTCGCATATGTATATGACCTCAATTCCGAACACCTCCTCATTAACCCACACCACATTCTCCGAAGTCAACCCCATCAAGCGCTCAGGCCATCCTAAAGAATCAATAGAAGTGACAAAAGGCCCTGACTTCGGCATGTGACTAGTAAACCACCTGCACAGTAGAGGTACACAACAAGAGACATTCCTTCCTCGTCGCTTTTCATTTTGGTAGTGAGTGGAATGGTGGATATCTCCCAGCAAGGTCGGAACTGGGTTCTTTGCAGCCAGAATATAGAAAGCATCTGCATCAACAAAATCAGGAATGTTTGGGAACAATACAATGCCATAAACACACACAGCAAGGATGGCGTCAAAAACAACCCAGCCACCCTTCTTGGCATACTCCCGAGCCTTCTCCACCAAAACATCCAACAGAAATCCCCACACATCTCCTCTTCTGATCATCTTCCTTGTCAGCTCAAACTCTCCTAAGTACAGAATAGCAGAAAGCTCAGCCAGATCAGGCTTAGCGTCCGTGTGGTAGAAAGGCATCTGCTCGCGAATCGGTATATCCAAGAGTGCAGAATACTCCTCCAGGGTAGGAGCTAAGATAAAGTCAGGAAATACGAAACACCTGAGCTCAGCATCATAAAACTGCAACAGGGTGTAAATGCCGCTGATCTCATAAGCCGAGGGCTGGTAAACATAAGTCAGGATCCTCCCATATGTCTTCTTGAAATCTCCCATCACCTTCTTCCTAGCAATAGTAATTAACTCTGACAACAGAATGATATCTGGAGACGGGAATTTGTAGGGTAACACTCTCTTCATGGCTTCCATGTCTTGCTAGGAAACAAACACCGGAACTGGGAGGGGAAATATGTACCTGCAATACACACACGTTAGTTGGATGCAAATGGTAATGCAATAATGCAATATGATAAATGATGCAATCAGTGAACACAGAGGCCGTGCTATAGCCTGAAGAGGAACATCTCCGTGATATCAAGAACAGAAAACCACCACAGTCACCAGAACTTCATGACACTAACTATCATCTGATACTCAAAATACCAATCCCCTGGTAAGAAATCCATCTGAACCTCTGTATCTGACGAGAAAACCATCTGATAATAGTATCAACCTCAAACAAGAAACCCATCTGATCCAGACAACACACCTGTTAACGAGCCAAGAAAACTGTCTGATAAATACTGAATCATGGTTTCTGAAGGCCAGTTTTCCTGCAATAACCCAACCCCCTCACAGGTATGGACCTAATCCACAGACAAAGGTACGGCATCCTATGCGGTCATCAGCGTCACAGACTTTCATGAGTGACGATACGATTCCCAGAAGGAGTGGCATCATCAAGTCATGAAGAGGCCTCACTTAGCTGACTTCCAAATGATCGGTCCCCAGAGTCGACAATCCCCACGTCTGGACTCCCCTCAGATCCTCAGGACCGGAAAGGAGCACCTCGGCGAGAACCTCGTCTGAGCGCAGATTTCGTAGGGAACTGTGCCTGCTCAGCAGACAGGTTCATCTACTACTCTCCGCAACTATGTCTAGGTGCATACTCAAGCCCAGGTCCGGCTTCTCACTCATAGTAACCTCCCTCTCCCACAACAATAATCATAATAATATAGTGGTGAAAGTAAATGCGGAAAGGTAAAGGTGCGGGAAAGTAAAGTGCGGAAAGATAAAACACATATGCACAACACCCAACAGATAAACACCCAAGCGCTAGGATTGACTCGCGTAGGGGATGGGAAACGGTCCCAGCATAAGGGATGGGAAAAGTCCCTAGATGCTACAAGGTCCCCAGCAGAGTCGCCAGCTGTCGCTACTGCGAAAATCGACGCCGACAATACAGAAGAGTCGCCACCGTGCGTCATTTATCCCAACAGGGGGAAAGGAAACGCTCGAAGTAAACCTCGCAAAAAAACGGGAAAGGTATGGTCATCGCAACCAAAACCTGGGTTCGGGAGTCGGTTACGCAAGAGGAAGGTATTAGCACCCCTCACGTCCGTCGTACTCGACGGGATCCACGCTTGGTGTTTATAAGGAAAAGGGTGTGTTTATCTATCTACGCTAATGGTCAGTCTGAAAAGAAAAGAAAAGGACAGGACTCGACAGAACATGCGGTGTTCTGGGCCTACGTACTCCCTCGTGCAATGGGAAAGTCAGAGTCAACGTAGTTCGACTACCTACGTCTAGACGGGGGGAGGTTGCTCGCCAGGACATCGCATCCTGTGCCTACGTACTTCCACACGGCATGGAAGATCAGAGCAAACGTAGTTCGACTAACTACGGCTAATCTGGGTGTTCTCACACAGCAGTGAGAAATTAAATCTGGTTTTACAGGTACGGGAACCTATGGGACAAACTACGGTCTGGTCTCAAATGCACTTGGGCAAGAGAAAAGGATAACATCAGTCGTCAGCGGGAAATTCTCGATCGCACAGCAGCGAGAGAACAAAAGGTTAGTCGTTAGTGTGCTCGCTAGGATATCGCATCCTATGCCTACATATTCTCGTCTGGTACGAGAAATCAGAGCAGTTGTAGTTCGGCTACGGAAGAAATGAATTCACTTTTGTTTTATCCTTTATTAAGTGTTTTTCTGTTGTTTTGAGAAAGGAAAGAGACACCCTAAAACTATGGTTGAAAAGGGGAATCTACCTAATGTTATCATGCCTGGTTGACCCACCTAATGTCTATCATAACCCCTCCGCAGCGGAGAAGTTAGAGCTCCTAAGGGATCATGGCAACAGGACTAAACAGCAAACAGGAATCAACTGCAAAGTAAAGAAATACTGGAAATATGCATGAATGCAACAACCAAACAATCAAGGCACAAAGGCCGCAAACCCCAGAGGTAAGGGAGCTCAGCTCTACCAAATACCAGCAAGCAAAGCCACTCAATAACAAACAAGCAGAAGGAGGACCACCTCAACTTCTCATGCACACAAAGCCTACTTCTAAGATGCACCTACCTCAGAAATATCTAGATGAGCCCCTAAGTCTAATGCAGCACAACACCACACAAGTCAAACAACACAAAGAGAAGGCTAGCCAACCTGACAAACCCCTATCCCAAAACAAGAAACTACCCCTGAGCAAGACCCTGAACAACCCTAAAACAAACCATAATCTACCTCTGAGCAAAGCCCTAATCAAAACCCTAATCAAATCTCTAAGCAAAACCCTAAGCAAAACCCCACACACAAGAGAAATCAATCCCAGTCTTCAAGCTTCAAAACAAGCATACCAAAGAAAGGGAGCTAAGTAGGCAGACTCATAGTGCTCTCCTCAGGAAAGTACTAGGAGGCTTATACTTAGGACTCATATCCCATGCGGCTCCACAACTGTGATCGGTTTACATTCCTCCTCGGGAGAAACTAAACTCACATGAAGGCTCCAACATCATTGGATACTTGAGAAATCCTACATGAACTAAGGGAACTAAGTGAACAGACCCATAGTGCCTTCCTCAGGAAAGTACCAGGAGGCTTCCACTTAGGAATCATATCCCATGTGGCTCAACAACTGTGATCGGTTTACATTCCTCCTCGGGAGAAACTAAACTCACATGAAGGCTCCAACATCATTGGATACTTGAGAAATCCTACATGAACTAAGGGAGCTAAGTGAACAGACCCATAGTGCCTTCCTCAGGAAAGTACCAGGGGGCTTCCACTTAGGAATCATATCCCATGTGGCTCAACAACTGTGATCGGTTTATATTCCTCCTCAGGAGAAACTAAACTCACATGAAGGCTCCAACATCATTGGATACTTGAGAAAGAGATGAGAAGAAAGAATGAAAGACATCCATAGTGCCTTCCTCAGGAAAGTACCATAAATTTCCCTCAAACTTCGGGATCTCAAACCTCACAAACAGAGAGCAAGCTCCTAGACTAGGCCTCAATCCATGCACCCTTGCAAGCTCCATCAAGACTTCATCCAGCCTCCATCTTCCAGAAGAAACCACAGGCCCTCAAACCAAAAGAAACTACCTCTAAAGTTCAACCACAGTTGAACTTCAAAGTCAGAAGCCCTCAAGACTTCTCCTATTCTCAGGCTCAAACAAAAAGTAACAGGACACCCTATAAAAATCTACCAAAAATCTAGGGGAAACCTACATGGCTCTATGATCCCAAGATCAAATCTCAAAGCCTAAGTCAACTTCTAAGGCTACTAAACAATCCCTAACATATGAATGGTCAAGGGTTAACCAGCAAGTTATGAGGTCTCTATTCTCTAACCCTAAAACAACATCAATCAAGCTCTGAAAAATCTATGAAAAATCTATGGGGAGCATGCATTAGTCTAGTATAACATACTAAAAAACTAAAGCAAAATTCAATACCAAGTGAGAGAACTAAAATCAACAAAGCAGACACATCACAAACCAATTATTCAGTATCAATTAAAATACAAAAATGCAAACAAAAATGAAAATGCATGACCTATTTAATATTTTTGCACTATAAAATTCTAAATTGAATTATGAATCTACAGAAAAAAGAAGGGAATCAATTGGACACTCCTACTATTTTTTATGGATTATTTTCTAACACGATACAAAATGAAGAAATTTAAAAAAGGAAAAAAAGAACCAGGGGGGTGCAGCGATAGCAAAACCTAGTTGTTAATACTGAATGGGCCAGCGGTGGGGTGGTGCAGCTATCAAATGTGCTAGGCCCATTATGTTCAGAAATTAAATCAAAAAAATTAAAAGAAAAAGAATGGACGCGCAGTGTGAATAGCAAGAGGTCACAGTTTATTTTCATTGGGCTTGGTTTCGAGGGTGTGAATAGCAATGTTTTGTTCCAGGCCCAGGGGATGTTTTAAGTGAAACGCAGCGTATTGCTGCATTCACTTTCCCTCCGTTTCCAGCTTTGAATGGCAGCCACTGGATCAGGTCATGAGTCAATATTTCCAACTTAATCTAACGGGTAAAAAGTCATCTTCCCCAAATGAATTAGGGTTTTCAGAATCGAGCTCCCATGCAAGAATCTTCTACCTCATCGTTCTCTCTCATTTGGCCATGGATTTCAATCCTGTAAAAATCAAAAACACTCCATTCTCTCTCCTGAACACAGCCATGTCTTTAGTTTTTCTTAAAACCTCCCCTAGTGTGAAACCCGATAGCTAGAACTCCATGATCCACCAACTGTACTCATGATGGAACCTTCTCAATTCTTGCAAATCTTGGCACTAAACTACTCATCACCTCTCCCTGGTTATTTTAAGCTAATATACTAAGATTAAAACTAACCCTACACCAAGTTCTTGATCACTAAAGTTCCACTGCCCTAAGGTCAATCTTCATCAATGGAGCCCTAAGTCTCTGAAAATCATCTTCTACCTATCCCTAACAATTCTAGCCTAGCAAACTCAACTACCAGGGCATAATTAATGGTGTAGAGAGCAATATGCATACCTGCACTTTTTGTTGAAACAAATGAGAATTGGCTTGATTCAGTGCTTGCAATCCTTCACAAATGCTCCTCAGATGGTGATCTTGTTTCTGTTTGCAACAAACTAGATGTAGGATGCTTGTAGGGAGGGATTCGAATCTGGTATAGATTCTTGCAATTTCAACTCCAACTCTTCAATCCTCCATTGATAGGTCCCTGAATCAGCTTGTATGTACTCAATAATGCCAATGGATTGTGAATGGAGAAGAAGGTTGAACAGAATTGATGCTGAATATGGAGTTTCACTCTTGCTTGCACTTGAAGCAACAATGGAATCCTCGCTTTTCTCTCCCTCTATCCACCAACCTTTTTCACCAATGATCCCAATCCAATATATAGGAGAGGATGGAAAGATCTAGAGGCTTCTAGCTCAATCTAAGATGCTTCTAGAAACTTCAAGAGTTTCTCATGATATGGTATTTTGAAATCTCATGATATCTCACCTTAATCTCTTTGCAACCCCTTGAAAATCTCATTATATGACAACATGGATGTGTATGGATGCTCATTTGCTGATCCCTTGCATTTCTCTTCATTTTACAAATGTGCCTTATTTTGCAAGTAATAGAATTACAAAGCAAGTCCATTTTTAAAGCCCTATCTCAAAATTGTGGCTGAACCAATGTCTCTAAAATGTTGTTTAGACTCAATTTGATATATTACATGACCCATTTTGGATTTATAGATTGCCCAAACCAAATTTCCATTTGAACTTTTTCAAGTTATATGCCATTTTTAAGCCATTTTCACCACCTTTTGTCAATTCTTGTTCCATGCATTTCCAAACTTCCATGACCTATTTTATAGGCTTAAAATGTCATTTTTAACAACTTTGATGTTGTGAAGTTTTTCATTTGAGGTTTGGAAATAGGAGATATGGCCTTTGCTTAAAATGACCTATAATCACCAAATGACCAAAATACCCTTGTCTTGTACAAACTATAAGTTGAGTTCTGAAAATAAGATGAATTCATACCATACCTTTTTGGAAAGGGGAGACCATTAGGAACAACTCTTATGTTTGCCAAGAATTCATTTGAAAACTCCTTGAAGGTCAAAAGTTGCTTGGAAGACAGACAACTTTCACCGACAAATTTCAGTGCCCTCAGATGACCTGTAACTTGCAAGAGCTATAACTTGAGCTCTGTAAATCATCTTGGTGACTTCCACCACTCAAATTAAATCTATGAAGATACTCTACAAGTTTCATGTGGACCAGAAATTCATATGAATCTTGCATCTTGAGTTACACTACTTTGAAGTTGGACCTAAATCAGGGTATTTTACACTGAAACCCTAATTTGGTAACTCCATTTTTCCTTGACTCCTTTTGATTTTTCTTGGGCACAAAACCTCATCCATATCCACATATCACATGATGAATCCCACATCCTTCAAATGAGCACTGATACCTTTCAAATCAAGCCTTTGACCTAGGGTTGACCTAGATGAAACCCTAGTTGACTGACTTCAACTGAGGCTCTTGCAATCATTCCAATGACCTGGCTCATCCTCAAAGTGATCATCTAGGCTTTCCATAACATCCATACACACTCCATGCTCTTGGCTTATAGCTCATACACCCTCTGATGACCCCCAAACAACCTAAAGATAGGAGAGAATCCAATGAGTGATCTGTCAACACTTCAGGGCTCAAATTCTTCTCTGATGACCTGAGTAGTCTTGAATATGAATGAAACCCCTTGAATATGCCTCTTGAGACAAGAATAGCACTTGATCCCCTGATTAAGATATCATGCTCATGCTATGCTATGCAGATGAATATACTATGTACATAATGATAATGCAAATGACTATGCAATTGAACCATAAACCTAGGCTAAAAAAGGTTGAGCAAATTTTGGGGTGCAACAATGACCAGGGGTTTGAGTACGGCAATCAGGGCGGAAAGTTCGGCTTCAACACTCAGGGTTTCGGCTATGACGGTTTCGGTAACGCTAACCAGGGTTATGGTGGAAATGGTGTTAGATTGATTCCTGTCAACACTGGTTTCGGGCAAGGTTATGGTCATGGGGGACAAGGTCCCATGACTAATCCGCAAGGGTTTGGTCGCAACACTGGTTATAACGGGTACGGAAATGAAAATGTGAACTGGGGCGAAGACTATCAAGAGGACGCCTTTTCTGGAAGAGGCATGGGATTTGAAGGACCCGTTGACAATACTCAGAGAATCAAAATGCTTGAAGAATAGGTGAAGGGTATGGCTAATCAGAATTCTACCGGACTAGACATGACTACTATGGGCTTGGTGCCCGGGCTGAAGGTACCGTTGAAGTTCAAAGCGCCCACATTCGACAAGTATAAGGGGGACACTTGCCCTAAGGTTCATGTCCGCGCTTATTATAGAAGGATGTCGGCGTATTCAGACGACGAAAGGATGCTTATGCATTTCTTTCAAGACAACCTATCAGGGCCGTCACTCGAGTGGTACATGGGGTTGGAGCCCGCTCAAATCAAAACCTGGAAGCAATTGGCGGATGCTTTCGTCCTGCATTATAAATATAATAGTGATCTGGCACCGAACCGAGTTCAACTGCAAGGCTTTTCACAGAAGAAAGAGGAAAGCTTTAAAGAGTATGCGCAGAGATGGCGCGATATGGCGGCAAGAGTACATCCTCCGTTGGCTGAGAGAGAAATGAATAACATGTTCATTGGGAGGTTTACAGGGATATATTACAAAAAATTGTTTAATGTTTCATTGAGCAGTTTTTTAGATTTGATTCTCATGGGTGAGATGGTCGAAGACAGTATTAAGGTTGGAAGATTCCACGCAGGTGAGTCTACCCCCGCAGGAGGTACAAGAAAAGCATTCAGTGGTAGACGGCAAGGTGATTCTAGTGCTGTGTTTGGCGGCAGGGGCCGGGGAAAAGGACGAAGTCAATATGCTCAGCATCAACAGGTCGCTAGTGTTACCATCCCTTTTCCACAACAACAACAGCAACAGCAGCCGCAGCAACAGCAACAACAAAGGCAACACCCCGCCCAACGCAGAATCCTAGAGGGCTAGCCCAGGCGAGTATTTGAAACGCCTCCTTCCACGTACGCCGAGCTGCTTCAAACATTGCTAGGATTAAAGTTGGTCAAGAAAAGGACCATGGCACCGTTAACGGGAAATCCTCCGTTTGGTTATGATGCTGGTAAGCACTGTGATTTTCACTCCGGGGCGCCCGGACATGATATTGAAGGCTGTCATGCGTTTAAACATAAAGTCTAAGACTTGTTGGATAGCAAAGCTATTAACTTTGGACAGGCGGGTCCAAATATAGTACAACAGCCTATGCCCAATCATGGGGCAAACGCCATCCTGACCGAGGAGAGTTTGAATCTAGTGACGGATGTCAATGAGCTGAAGACACCGTTGGGTGAGATCAAAAGCAGGTTGTTAAAAGGGGGTGTATTCCCGGGGTGCGACGAATTTTGTTTGGATTGTTGGGTACAGCCAGAGGGTTGTAATGAGTTGAAACAGGGTATTCAGGCGTTAATGAACGAAGGAACATTGCAGTTTGATAGAACCGCAGTTGAAGAGCCGGTGGAGGCATTGTGTGATGAGCTGAACGATGTTGCTACGGTAACGATTCCAAGGAAAACAATAACGATAACGGCGCCCGCCAGGCGGCCGACGATCACTATTACTAAAGCAGGACCGATCCCTTTTGAAAGTACTAAAGCAGTACCATGGACTTACGGGTTGGAGGTATATTGCGATGGTGAGAAAATTGAAGTAAATAAACAACCAGCTGGGGTTGTAGATAATGTTGTTGGAACAGGAGGTATAACCAGAAGTGGGAGAATCTTCACATCGCCTGAGGTAAAGGCAGAAAGATTGGCAAAGGGGAAAGCCAAGGTAGACGAGAGTGGCCCCTCGCAGATAAAGGAAAAGGAAACATCACTTAAGGATGTGGAAGAGTTTATGAGGCTCATCCGTAAAAGTGATTACAAAATTGTAGAGCACCTTCAGCAAACGCCATCAAAGATCTCGATCTTATCACTACTATTATGTTCTGAGGCTCATCGGAACGCTTTGCTGAAGATCCTAGACACGTCATTCATTCCCTAAGACGTTTCGGTTAATCAATTAGAAGGGGTGATGGCGCATGTTAATGCAGGTCATAGTTTGGGCTTTACGGATTTTGATTTGACCCCAAGGGGGAGAGAGCATAATATGGCGCTGCACGTCTCAGACGAATGCAGGGGCACGGTCATGTCCCATGTTTTAGTGGATACGGGGTCTTCCTTGAATGTGCTTCCGAAGAAAGCAATGATGAAGTTGGATGTCAGAGGGATTCTCTGCACGCCTAGCGACCTAGTGGTAAGAGCGTTCGATGGAACGAGGAGGTCAGTGTTCGGATCGATAACATTACCATTGCAGGTGGGGCCTGGAGTATTTGAAACTGAATTCTATATAATGGATATCCAGCCAGCGTATAATTGTCTTCTTGGACGACCATGGATCCATGCCGCCGGGGCAGTCACATCCATGTTGCACCAAAAGTTGAAGTATATGGTGGGGGATAGTGTCGTCACCGTTTGTGGAGAAGAAGATATTCTGGTTAGCCATCTGTCTTCATTCAGATATGTGGAGGTCGACGGCGAAATCCACGAGACACCCTGTCAAGCATTTGAAGGGCTAAAGATTAAAGACAAAGCTCCAGTACCCAAGATATCAGATGTAGCAGTGTCTTCGTACAAAGAGGCTCAGGCTCTAGTATAGGCAGGCGAGACCAAGGGCTGGGGTCAGGTGTTGGAGATTCCCGTGAAGAACGACAGGTTCGGGCTCGGATATCATCCTTCGTCATCAGCATCCTCTTCCGAAGCGCCCAGGTTCAGAGGGCCAATAACCATAACACAGAATGGAGTATGCTACGAGATTATCAATGTTGTTTCCAATTCTGAAGAAGGAGATAGCGACTGTGATATGGACGCATGGATCAAGCCAAGCGTGCCAGGACAAAGTCTCTGCAATTGGTCTATCCAGGAAACTGTTCCTGTGACAACTAAACAATAATGATTTATTTTTTTAATTGTTGAATAATCCTGTGCCCTACTTGGGGCACAATGATTTTGCTTAGGGCCATTTGGTTATGTACAGTACATTGTTTAATCATGAATAAAGGCATTTTTCATATATAAATATTGTGATCCTTGTTTTTCCTGTTTTTATTTTTTACAATAAAATGGCAACGTGGTTATTTGCTTTGTCTGTGTTTTGAAGCATTTAACCATTTCCTTTGCAGGATTACTATTTCAGATGACATCTATGAACCGCCTATGACTCATTTTGACTTCAGCACCCGATATTTCAGGCTGAGGAAGAGATTGTGGAAGATGGCGACGTACCAGAAGAGCTGACCTGGTTATTAAAACAAGAAGAAAGGATCATTCTGCCTCATGAGGAAGTCATTGAGATTATCAATTTGGGGTCGGAAGGGGTTGAAAGGAACATCCGTATAGGGGCTGCGCTGCAAAGCGACGTCAAGCAAAGGTTGATTGACATGCTCAAAGAGTACAGTGATATTTTTGCCTGGTCGTACGAGGATATGCCTGGGCTGGATACGAATATGGTTGTTCATCGTGTGCCATTAAAAGAAGAATGCCCGCCGGTTAAGCAGAAACTCCGAAGAACTAGACCGGACATGGCTGTGAAGATTAAGGAGGAAGTTCAAAAATAGTGGGATGCTGGTTTCCTGGCTGTTACAAAATATCCCTCATGGGTCGCTAATATTGTGCCAGTACCAAAGAAAGACGGTAAAGTGAGAATGTGCGTAGACTACCGTGACTTGAACAAAGCGAGCCCGAAAGATGACTTTCCACTTCCTCACATCGATGTGCTGGTTGATAACACTGCTCAATTCTCCGTATTCTCCTTCATGGATGGCTTCTCGGGCTATAATCAGATTAAAATGGCGCCAGAAGACATGGAGAAGACTACCTTCATTACTCCCTGGGGAACATTTTGTTACAAAGTGATGCCCTTCGGATTGAAGAATGCTGGGGCAACATATCAACGTGCTATGACGACTCTCTTTCATGACATGATGCATAAAGAGATCGAGGTTTATGTTGATGATATGATTGCCAAATCCCATACGAAGGAAGAACATTTGGTGAATCTGCTGAAACTATTCAAGAGGCTTAGGAAGTTCAGGCTGAGACTGAACCCTAACAAGTGCACCTTCGGGGTGAGATCGGGTAAACTGCTGGGGTTTATCGTGAGCGAAAAAGGAATAGAGGTTGATCCTGCGAAAATAAAAGCAATACAAGAAATGTCGACGCCTAAAACAGAAAAAGAAGTACGCGGATTTATAGGGAGGTTGAACTATATCGCCCGGTTCATATCTCACTTAACCGCAACATGCGAGCCATTATTCAAGCTTATAAAGAAGGACCAGGCTATGACTTGGAATGAAAATTGTCAAAAGGCGTTCGACAAGATAAAAGAATACTTGCAGGAACCTCCTGTTTTGATACCCCCAGCGGCCGGGAGACCATTAATTATGTATTTGACAGTTCTTGAGGAAAGTATGGGTTGTGTTCTCGGTCAGCACGACGAGACAGGACGTAAAGAGCATGCGATTTATTATTTGAGTAAGAAGTTCACAGACTGTGAGTCCAGATACTCAATGCTCGAGAAAACGTGTTGTGCGCTAGCCTGGGCCGCCAAATGTTTGAGGCAATACATGCTAAATCATACAACCCTGCTCATTTCGAAGATGGATCCTATCAAATATGTATTTGAAAAGCAGGCACTCTTTGGAAGAATTGCCCGATGGCAGATGGTGTTAACCGAATATGACATTCAATATGTTTCTCAGAAGGCTATTAAAGGTAGCGTGTTGTCAGAGTACCTTGCGGAGCAGCCTGTGGAGGACTACCAATCGATGAGGTTTGATTTTCCTGACGAGGATATCATGTACCTAAAGATGAAAGATTGTGAAGAACCGTTGTCGGACGAAGGACAAGAGTTGGGTTCCAAATGGCAGTTAATATTTGGTGGAGTTGTGAATTCCTATGGTAGCGGAATAGGTGTGATCATTACTACTCCTCAGGGGTCGCACATCCCATTTACTGCTCGATTGACCTTTCCGGTTACCAATAATGAAGCTGAATACGAGGCTTGCATCATGGGTCTGGAAGAAGCTATTGATTTGCGAATCAAACATCTGGATGTATACGGAGACTCAGCTCTAGTAGTGAATCAGATTAAAGGAGAATGGGAGACACGTCAGCCCAACTTGATACCATACATGAATTATGCAAGGAGATTATTGCCTTTCTTTGACAAGGTTGAATTGCATCATGTGCCGCGAGCGGAAAATCAAATGGCTGACGCCCTGGAGACATTGTCTTCCATGTATAAAGTTAACTTCTGGAACGAGGCTCCCCGGATTGTTATCTCTCGGCTCGACAGACCCGCCTTCATATTTGCTATTGACGAAGCATCTGATGATAAACCCTGGTACTTTGACATCCAGAATTTCCTGAAGAACAAGGAGTGTCCGGCTGGGGCATCCAGTCGAGATCAGAAGACTCTCAGGAGATTGGCTGGCAATTTCTATCTAAATCCGGATGATGTACTATACAAGAGAAACCAAGACTTGGTGTTGCTACACTGTGTAGACGAGAAAGAGGCGAAGTTGCTCATGGAAGAGATACATGAGGGTACGTTTGGTACACATGCTGGTGGGAATGCTATGACGAGAAAACTTCTGCGGGCAGGTTATTACTGGTTAACTATGGAAACAGACTGTTTCAAGTTTGCAAAGAGGTGTCATAAATGCCAAATTTATGCGGATAAGGTCCATGTACCCCCAAGTCCTCTGAATGTGATGTCATCACCTTGGCCGTTCTCGATGTGGGGAATTGATATGATTGGAAAGATCGAGCCTACGGCATCAAACGAACACCGGTTCATTTTGGTGGCAATTGATTACTTCACCAAATGGGTGGAAGCCGCGTCATATGCCAATGACACCAAGCAAGTGGTCGCCAGATTTATCAAGCGAGATATTATCTGCAGATATGGAATCCCTGAGCGGATTATCACTGACAACGGTTCGAATTTGAATAACAAGATGATGAAAGAGTTGTGCCAGAATTTTAAGATCGGACATCACAACTCTTCTCCTTACCGACCCAAGATGAATGGCGTTGTTGAAGCAGCCAATAAGAATATAAAGAAGATTGTTTAGAAGATGGTTGCGACGTATAAGGAAGGGCACAAGATGCTACCTTTCGCTTTGCACGGTTATCGTACGACGGTACGCACATCAACCGGGGCAACCTCGTTCTCGTTGGTATACGGAATGGAAGCAGTGTTACCGCTGGAAGTTGAGACTCCTTCCTTGAGGGTTTTACGCGATGTCCAACTTGACGAGGCAGAATGGGTTAAAGATAGGTTGAATCAGCTGAGCTTAATGGATGAGAAGAGGCTAGCTTCTCTAGCATACGGTCGGTTGTACCAAAGCCGGATGAAGAAAGCATACGATAAGAAGATATGTCCGCGAAGCTTTCAGACGGGCGACCTTGTGCTGAAGAAGATCCTCCCACCACAAACAGATCACAGGGGCAAGTGGACCCCTAATTACGAAGGACCATACGTTGTCAAAAAAGTCTTCTCAGGAGGAGCATTGTTGTTGTCCACCATGGACGATGAAGACTTTTCGTCTCCTGTGAATTCGGACGCAGTTAAAAAATACTTTGCTTGAAAGTGACCCGCTGGACAGTAAAAAGAGAGTCCAGGCAAAAAAGGGGCATCCCGGCGAACCAAAAACAGAATAAAAAGGTTCGGGGAAAAGTTAGGGATAAAATTGAAAAGATGTAAACCCGCGAAGTCGAAAACCTACATTGGGCGACTTCGGCAAAAAAGGGTATCCCGGTGAATTGAAAACCCGCAAAGGGCGGTTCACGCAAAAGTTAGGGATTTAAAAAGCAAATGACTGCGGTCCGAATTTGATACCTGCATTGATCAGTGGTTTGGGAGCACCTGAGGGTTCGTTTATCCAACACAATCTCTTCCGAAAATTGAATACCGGGAATGCGCCAGAGTCGGGCGAGTCATAGGAGGATTAGCTCACGATGTTTGTCTGCACCATGTTGCCGACATGTGTACAAATTTGAGTTGTATTTGTATTTTTATGCTTCTTGTGCATATATGTATGTGTGTGTACGTAACTTCCTCTTTTCAGGAGTTGCATCCGATGTACAAAACTTTGCCTATTCAGAGGCCTGTTATTAATAAAACATGTTATTTAGTACTTGATGTTTGTGCTTTACTGTTTTGTATATGGAAAACGCCGATGTTTTGATGAATTTGCATGTGCATAACTTTGCTGGCCCTTGCGAATAATTGATAAAACTTCGAATTGACTGAAGTAATGTCACGGACGCTAACCTGAATAGATTTGGTTGTGTAGATTTTGTCTTGTCTCGTTTGTGTTTTGTAGGGTTCTCACCTTTAAAATGAACGCTCAGAACTTATGGCCCCCAGCCGGAGGTTCGTGGTGAAAGACTTGATTTTGTATGATGCTAATCCCCATGCAGGTCGCATTTCATCCCCAGAGGGATCAATTTCCCCAACTGGTCGCAGCTTATCCACAGAGGATATCCCCATCCAGTTAAAATCAGTATCCCTTGCAGAGGTTGCACTCCCCAGGGAGTCGAGTATGTGAACAATCAATCCCCAGTTTTGAGGGTTCCCGCAGAGTTTAGCCAAGTCATAGTTGATTCAGAAGGTTTATTCCCATAGAAGATGGTTTTCTTCCCACAGGTCGTCATGCCTTCGTCAGGATGATTATCCCCAGCGGAGCGGTAACTCCGAGTTTGTAAGCTGTGTCCAGACAACATGGTTTCCTCCATAGGGATTTCATCGTTCCCCAGCTGAGTCGTTTCTTTCTCAGTCAGTTTACTTTCCCCAAGAGAGTCGATTCTTCCCCAGTGGAGTTACTCTCCCCAGCAGGTGTTATTTCCTCCCAGTGGAAATTAAAGTTTAATCTCCTCGGCAGAGTTGGTTGTATGCCCGACATTTATTTTGGCCGGAGGACTTTATGATACCTGTTCATCCCCAACATGGTGATATTCGCTCTCAACAGCTGTGTTGAAGCAAGCTTGTCAAAGTTTCCCCAGCAGCTTGAGCCTGCATTTGCATTTGCATATAGTGTCATATTTGCATCTACCCAAAAACGCGTAGCATATCCGTGCTGTACGGAGCATTACGCCATTGTCAAACATGCGCATTTTGAAACAGAGGCCAGGTTGGTTAACCTTTGGTATCCAAGTGTTGTTTCCCTTGCAGGTGGAGAGAGCTCTTGCTCAGATCAATTACCAAATATTAAATGTCTCAGCATGAGACACGTGGCGATAATGTTTGCCTTGTCATTATTCCCCACATAGTTGCTTGGTTAAGTTTCTCTTACCCCTCCAGCGGAGTATTTCTTCAAGATTGTTGTTATGACGTTATCAAAAGGTTTCGCGAATCAAGTTGTAGAAGCTGCCGCCTATGTCGAAGTAGGTGTCTGGCAGTCTGAGTTCAGAAAATCCCCAGTAGAGTCCTTTTCAAATTTATTGCCATGTCAGCGTTAAAGATTGAAAGATTGGACCATTATGTGTTACCCATTTGACTGATGGAGTTAGCTACTGCAAAGATAGGCAGAGGAGCTGTATTCAAGAGTATTTACTCGTAGCGATGGCGGTGTTATTTCCCTGTAGTGGTGACAGAGAGTTATTACTCGTAGCGATGGCGGTGTTATTTTCCTGTAGTGGTGACAGAGAGTAATTACCCGTAGCGATGGCGGTGTTATTTTCCTGTAGTGATGGCAGAGTATTACCCGTAGCGATGGCGATGTTATTTTCCTGTAGTGGTGACAGAGAGTTATTACCCGTAGCGATGGCGGTGTTATTTTCCTGTAGTGGTGACAGAGAGTTATTACCCGTAGCGATGGCGGTGTTATTTTCCTGTAGTGGTGACAGAGAGTTATTACCCGTAGCGATGGCGGTGTTATTTTCCTGTAGTGGTGACAGAGAGTTATTACCCGTAGCGATGGCGGTGTTATTTTCCTGTAGTGGTGACAGAGAGTTATTACCCGTAGCGATGGCGGTGTTATTTTCCTATAGTGGTGACAGAGAGTTATTACCCGTAGCGATGGTAGTGTTATTTTCCTGTAGTGGTGACAGAGAGTTATTACCCGTAGCGATGGCGGTGTTATTTTCCTGTAGTGGTGACAGAGAGTTATTACCCGTAGCGATGGCGGTGTTATTTTCCTGTAGTGATGGCAGAGTATTACCCGTAGCAATGGTGGTGTTGTTTACCCGTAACGATGGCGGTGTTATTTCCCTGTAGTGATGGCAGAGTATTACCCGTAGCAATGGCAGTGTTGTTTACCCGTAACGATGGCGGTGTTATTTTCCTATAGTGATGACAGAGTATTACCCGTAGCGATGGCGGTGTTCTTCTCCTGTAGTGATGACAATATTATTTCCCGTAGTGGTGGCGGAGTATTTCCCGTAGCGATGGCGATGTTATTTTCCTAGAGTATTACCCGTAGCAATGGCGGTGTTGTTTACCCGTAGTGATGACGGTGGTATTTTCCCAGAGTATTTCCCGCAGTGGTGGCGGTGGTATTACCCACAGTGATGACAGTGTTATTTTCCTAGAGTATTTCCCGCAGTGGTGGCGGTAGTATTGCCCGTAGTGATGGCGGAGCTTTTTTCCTGTATCGTTGGCAGAGTTATGTTTGTTGACAGAAGTACTTCCCCAGTGAAGTCGTCCAGGTTCAATGGATGGATGGGGTTCCTCAAGCAGTGGTGCAGTTTATTTCTGCGGTTGGCAAATTTCCGGGTTCTTGGTATTCAACCGTCTCGTACCTCGAATGTTTGAAGGTCGTTCGCTCTTCACCCAGTCGGGTCCAAGTCGCTTGAATAGGGGCAGCTGTTGCACCCTAAAATTTGCTCAACCTATTTCACTTGGTTTATGTTTCAATTGCATTGTCATTTGCATACTAAGTCATGTACATAGTCTAATCATTTGCATAACATAGCATAACAAGGCATCTAACAAGGGATCAAGTGCCATTTTCATCAGAAAGAGGCCCATCAAGGGGTTTTATTCAAGATCAAGACCATCCAAGTAATCAAGAAATGAGTTGAAGCTTTGAGAAGTTTGAAGGTCAACCAGTAGATTTCTCTCCCAATCTGGGGGATATGTTGAAGATCATCAATGAGTGTGTGAGCCATGGAAGGTGTACAAAGATCATGGAAGACCTAGAGGGTCATTTTGAAGATGAGACAAATCATTAATACAAGTACCAGAGCTACAGTTGAATGCAGTCAACTAGGGTTTCATTTGGGTCAACCCTAGGTCAACCCTAGGTCAAATGGTTGATTGGAGGACATCAAGGCCTACTTCGAGTATGTGGAATTCATGAATTGGTATGTGGATGCATGTGTGGTGTTGTGCCAAGGCGAAATCAAAAGGAATCAAGAAGAAGAGGAGTTACTAGATTAGGGTTTCAGTGTAAAAAAACCCTAATTCAGGCCTAACTTCCAAGCCAGATAAGTCAAAATGAAAGTTTCAAATGAAGTCTTGGTCAAAATGAAACTTGTAGAACATCTCAATAGCTTTAATATGAGTACTATAAGTCTTCAAGGAGATTTATAGAACTCAAGTTATGGTTCTTGCAAGTTATGGGTCCCTAGAGGATACTGAAATTTATCTGTGAAAGTCACTTGACTTCCAAGCAACGTTTTCCCATCAAGGAGTTTTTAAATGGATTCTTGGCTAACATAAGAGTTGTAGATCTTGATCTTAGCTTTAATTTGAGTACTAGAAGTCCTCAAGAGGATTTGTAGAATTCAAGTTATGGTCTTGGCAATCCAGGGGTATTTTGGGAAAGTTGAATTACAGGTCATTTTTGAGCATAAGTCAAAATCTCCATGTTCCACTTCTCAAATGAAAAATTGTTCAACATGGAATGTGCTTAAAATGATATTTTTAGGTCAAATAATTCATCATGGTGGATTGATCGGCTTATTTCAAAAAAGTCACTTAAAATGGCCTAAAAAAAGGGAATAAGTCACATAAAGTTTGGTGGGAAAAATCAAATTTTGGGTTAGAGGTCACAAAACAAGCCATATGACATACCAATTTGGTTGTAAAATGCATTTTAAAGACAATGACATTGCCACAATTTTGAATTGAGGGTTATTTCAAGGACTTGCTTTGTAAATGGGCTACTTGCATCATAAGGCACATATGCAAAACCACACTTCCAAGCAAATGCAAGGCTCCTTTCCATCCATACACCTCCAATATCTCATTTGGAGAGAACTTAAACTCATAACCAAGTGAATTGCAAGCCAAAACATGAGATGGTATGTGCATAGCATAAGAAGAGATTTTCATGAGATGAGAAGTTGATTTTCTCATTGGATCAATCTAGAACTTTTTAGGGTCTTCAAATACATTCTATATATACTTGTGAAGAGGTTCAGAGCAAGAGTTGGTTATTCATTTGTGCAAAAACCATATATTGACAATGGAGTTTGGAAGAGAAAAAGTGAGAGATCAAAGTTGGATTCAAGGCATTTTCAAGAGTTATCAAGAATTATCGAAAAATTATGATAAATTATGAATTGCGTTAAAATGAATAGCTGTTTGGATTAATTGCGTGAAAATTATGAAAAATCATTTTCGTTCTTTTTTTTCTGTTTTAATAGCTGTTTGGATTAATTGCGTTAAAAATAGTAAAAATTATCGAAAAATTATGAATGTTTTTTTTTCTGTAGATCTTGATTGTCTTAAAAAAACTGTAGGAGACGAGTTTGTATTTTTAGGATTTTATTTGAATTAGTTACGAATTTTATTTTGTACTAATATCCATTGTTATGCATAATTGATATTGCTGTTTTTTTAATTTTGTTCTCTTTGATGCTTTATTCTTTTGAGCTGATTCTTTCGATATGATTTAGAGGACATCCATAGGTTTCCCCTGGAATTTTCTTAGATTTTTTAAAATTGATTAGATTCTGTTTTAGGTGTGTAGTTTAGAGCCTTCCCAAATAATGGTTTCCCGTGACCAAATTTCATTTAGGAATTGTTTAGATGACCTAGAAATTGATTTAGGTCCTGATTCTGGAACTTTAGAATGTTCAAACATGCATGTTCACATAGAAATTTTATTAGAATTTTACAATTTATTTTGCTATTTCTTTTGGGTTTTGCAAATGATTGTTGCTTTCGGTGTTCTCTCTTGAGTGCTTTGCCTTGTTTGGAGCGTTTGGTGGACTTGGAGCTTGAAGACTTTGGATTCCTTTTTAGAGGAGCTTCTGGACATGATGAAGATGCTTTGGCTAGAAGAGTGGGGCTTGGAGTGGAGCTTTCTTTCTCTTTTAAGTTTGTTTTAGGAGTTGGTAGAATTAGACTTTTAGGGAGAGCTTTTGTAGAATTAGTTCATTTCTTCCATCAAACATAGAATGCATTGTTTGCTTCTATTCTATCCTATGATGCAAAGTCCTCTTAGGGAAGTTCCATCTCTCCTTTGGAGGGAAGTGGGGCATACCCTAGAGAGTAGAACTTTTGAGGATACCTTTCACTTGCTGTGTTAAGGTCTTAATGATTTCCTTGGGTTATCATTAAGCAGCTTAACATTACAACCTCATCTGCTAGTTGATTCTCTCTTGTGAGTGTCTGCATCAAAGTTGGATATATGTTGAAGATCAGGGTTTTGCTGCTGCTTGAAGTTGTTTGTTGTTTGGATTCATTGATTGCTAAAGCTGAAGATTATTGGAGATAAGAGTTTATCTGAAGCTTGAATATCATTGGAGAGTGAAGATGGGATCTTGCCTGAAGGTGTTGCCGTCAACTTTTTTGCTGTTAATCACCTGTAGCTGCCAGAGCTAGTGCTGTTTGATATGCTTGTTGTAAGAGCTAGTGTGGTTGTCTGAGCTGGTATTAGGTGTGATTTTCTTTGCTGTATTGTCTGTGGATTTTCCCTTAGGTTTGAGGTGAAGATGTTTCACTTTGCCTATTGTGTTCCCAGGTTCGAGGTTGAGTATGATTCCTTTGCCTCGTTTGTTTTGCTGCATCTCATGCATTTTACTGTTTACTATATATCTGCTGTTTCTTTTCCGTTTATCCCCTAGGATCTCTGATTTCCTCTGCGCAGGAGGGAATTATGACAGACATTAGGTGTTAATCCATGCATGACAACATTAGGGTAGTTTTGATTCCCCTTTCAAACCCTAGGTTTTTTTAGACTTCTCTTCTATCTCAGAATAATTCAAAACACAATAATAAGGATAATCGATGTCGTACGCTACGAGCCTTAAGCTATTTGAGAAAGGTTGCTGAAGGGTCACTCTTCAGTAACCTGATTACATAGTGTGTTACCCTTAGGGTGACATACGACGTAGTCACCCTCAAATCATAGTCTCTAGTGCGTCAGAGATTGCAAACATTATAAAAGACAGTTCTTGCGTAAAAGACTGAAAACAAACATCAGAGAAACCCTTTCATAAGGAAAACCCTTTCATAAGGAGATAAAAAACAGTCAGACAAGCTTGTGTCTTCCGTGGCCCGAACTATGTTTGCTCTGATCTTTCATGCTGTATGAAAGTACGTAGGCATAGGATGCGATATCCTAGCGAGCAACCTTCCCCTCCTTTCCCGTAGGTAGGCGAACTACGTTGACTCTGATTTCTCGTTTCAGACGGGAATACGTAGGCATAAAGTGCGATACTTTGCCGAGTCATTTTATTTTCTTTTAACCCAGACCTGTAGAATAGATAGAATAACAATCCGTACTAGAAAACAAGCGTGGATCCCGTCGAGTATGACGGACGTGAGGGGTGCTAATACCTTCCCCTTGCGTAACCGACTCCCGAATCCAGGATTTGGTTGCGAGTACCATTCCTTTCCCGTCTTTGCGGTAGGTTTACTTCAAGCGTTTCCTCTCCCTCTGTTGGGATAAATAACGCACGGTGGCGACTCTTCTGTTCAGCCGGCGCCGATTTTCGCAGTAGCGATATCCCCCAACACTGTGTTAATCGGTTAACGTATATGGTTAACTGATTAACACCTGAAAAACTCAGAAAAACAGCTACGGGTTCGGGCTTAAAAGCCCCCAAAAGTCGCCCGATTAAATAGTTTTCACCCGATTAAATACCTATCTATCCTTACTAATCATATACAAATATTTTAGGGTCATAAAACTCAACTTTCACGACATTCGATTTCCACTCAAAATCTTAACCTCAATTTAACCGAAAATGGTGAAACTCACAATATCACCCGATTTTCGCCAAACTAGTTCCAATAATCTTAGTCTAACATATCCCGACTAAGCTACGAAAGTTATTCTCGATTCTAACCTTCCGAACATCGGCTTCTATCGATTTCTATCATTTCGACCTAATTGGAAATAAGGTTGGAAAACAACCAAACTCATCCACACACATACACAATCATACACAATGATTAAGATAGTAAGATTTCACACCCTTACCTTAGATTAATCGAAGCCAGAGGATGTTCTTGATGATTCTCCAAGTTTTCCTCTTTTTCTCCTCTTTTCTCTTCTTCCTCTTTCTTTCTCTTTCTTTCTTTCTTTTCTTTTTCCTTCCACTTTCTCATATATATATATATATATATATATATATATATATATATATATATATATATATATATATATATATATATATATATATATATATATATATATATATATATATATATATATATATATATATATATATATATATATATATATATATATATATATATATATATATATATATATATATATATATATATATATATATATATATATATATATATATATATTTTCCTTTATTTCTTTCCATTGAATTTCCTCTCTCAAAACATCTATCAATCCATTTAAATAATCATCTAGTTATTCAAATAATTAGAATAATCCAAATAAATCAGTTATTTAACACAAATAATTAATCATTGAAAATTGGGTTGTTACAGAACGCAAGCTGGCGACAATTCTTTTTTGTTGCCCTTGCGGACCGAGACGGAACCTGGTGATGATATCATAATCTGAGGGTTTCGAAACAAAGTCTTTAAATATCGTTCCCGATTCAAAATTTTAACACTGCTTTGCTATTTTTGCAGGTTTTGGCGATTCGGAGGCTTAAAGATTTGGAAACGGAGGGCTCAGAAGAATTCCAACTTAGAACTTTAGGACTTTAGAAAATAGGACTTTAATTTGTAATCAATCCGATAAAAATGTAACTTTGTACACTGAAATTTGTAATCCAAAATAAAGTCGTAATTCTGTATTCTTTATGCAATTCGGATGGTGTATGGAAATTGATCTTGACTAAAATAAATTCGCCCTTGTAGCAAAAATGGACTTTATTCCTCCGCATTTAAATTCCAAGTCGTAACCAGCATAGAAAGAAAAATGAACTCTGACTTTGTAATTTGAATCAACTGATACTTGTGACAAAACTAAACTGATATCTATTATAATCCTGATGCAAACCGTGAGTTCCACTGTGCCTCTGAAAATTAACTCGTAATCGGAACAGGAACCAGTGAAATAAAAACTTAAGCTTGCTTAGACCACTTCTCTGCAAATAGTTTTCGAACAAACTCGAATCCCGATCCGTCCAACTTTAACTATCTCAACCCGAAGAAATCTAACATCCACACTTTCATAAATTTCAACAAATTTCCAAACCAATGTCGTGTAATTTGAGAGATAGGAGACCCTAGTTGCTTGGGAATCCTCTAACAATGACCTGGCTCTGTAATCGTTAAAAGGCTGCAAATTGGTGGCACATCTGCACCCACATGAATTAAAGGGCCAACAAGATTATTTTCCAATTTTTTTAACACACCTGCAAAACGAACAACTGAGCAAACCTATTAGCGGTTAGTAAAAATGAAACACAGAATAAAATAGAATGCAAAATGATCACTAATCTAAGGGTAAAATTTGGGGTGCGACAGTTGCCCCTATTTAAATAACATCACCGGATGATTTGAGCAACGAAGGCTCAAGAAATCATGGTGAAAGGGATTTAAATACAAATAACCGAAAATTTTGCCCTTAAATGCAGTGATATGCAAATGCTATGGACAAAACAAAAAATGTTGACAAAGCTGTGAATCTAATATGATGTGTATGATAGCAAATGAGGCAAGAATGCAGGCGAAACGACGACACAGGGGAACAACACGACGAGCAAACACACACTGGGGAAGACAATGCACCGGGGAATAGCACGAGATCGAGGAAATCTAAAGTGATGGACCAACAGGTTCAAGCATGACCATTTGTCACTTTAGAAAGAAAAATAAAAAGAGATCCTCAATGGAGATGGCACCGGCAAGACGACCTCCACTGGGGAAATATCCGAGAGTAGCTGCTCAGCAGGTTTAGGCATGACCATGCTGACACTCTAGGATAAAAGGGTAAAAATAGGATCCACACGGCGGTAGGATCAGGTAAACAAAAATGATGGAGTCTTCAGGCTGAAATAGCATCCAAGCTTTTGGAAATTCCTCGAACGAAGAGATCAAGCGGGATCTTCAGGAACCATCAGAAAATATACAGGGTAAAAACCTGCTGTATGCCAAAATAGATGGACTTCAAAGGGGAAATGCCCTGATAAGCTTCTCGAGAGAGACTGCCACTTATCACTGAAAGGGACTTACATGCCAAAACTGGATAAGCTTCTCAAATAAAGAGACTTCCACTTATCTGAAAGAGATGACAATGATAAGCTTCTCATGGGAGACTGTCACTTATTTGGGGATACAGATAAAAATGATAAGATTCTCTGGAGAGATTGCCACTTATCTGATGAAAATAAGCTTCCATGATCAAGATATGATTCAGCTTCTTCTTTAACTAAATGATTCATTTAGAACGGGTAAATAAACCTCCCCACGTCTCCAAGATTATTATGCCATGAACGGGTCTCAGTTTCTTCTTTTACTTGAAAAGGGTAAAATAAACCTCCCCACGCCTTCAAGGTTTGTGTGCCATGAACGGGTCTCAGTTTCTTCTTTTACTTGAAAAAGGGTAAAATTGTCCACGGCGAGACGCCTACGCATGAGTACGGCGACTCAACGTCTTAAGGTTTAGGGAAATGGAAACAAGCTTCTCGAGGGAGATGGCCACTTGTTGCTAGTCATAATGAAGATAGGATAAGCTCTCAGGCGAGACAGTCGCTTAACGGTGTTGTAAAATGGTGGTGGTAAGCTTCTCAGATGAGACTGTCGCCTATCTGGGTTGTAAAATGGTGGTGATAAGCTTCTTGGAAGAGACTGTCGCCTATCTGGGGTGTAAAGATGGTGGTGGTAAGCTTCTCGGATGATATTGTCGCTTAACTGTGTTGTAAAGATGCAATGATAAGCTTCTCAGGATGAGATTGTCGCTTATCTGCAAATGTAGTAATGATAAGCTTTTCAGGCGAGACTGCCACTTATCTGGAAGAGATAACGGTAAACAAGCTTCTCAGGGGAGATGGCCACTTGTTTCCGGTAGGTAAACTGATGAAATGATAAGCTTCTCCGAAGAGACTGCCACTTATCTTGGGGCAAAACATGATAAGCTTCTCAAGAGAGACTGCCACTTATCTGCAATGAGGCGTTGTAAAGAGCTCTTCTTGAAAGATAATGCAAAATAAATGCACGTCCAGGTAGGTTCGACGATCGACGGGGACCGAAGTTTAATCTAGGATCGAGCTAGAAAGAAACGGTCAAACAAGACTCGATTGAGGGAATGAACTCAAATGAGAATTATCTTATCCAGGCACGGAAAAGATAACCGAAGTAACTATCATTCACGAGGGTTGAACTCTGTGGGGAAACTGGAAATAATAGGTAACTTTATGCTTAAGGTTGACGATTTATTTGGAGAGAATGGACAAACCCAATTACTTGGCGATAACCACAGCCAAAGTAATGACAAAAGACAACAAGGACAATAAACATGCAGATGATGATGCGTATGTCAATGCGTGTGAAAATTCAAATGCAAAGAGTATGCAACATGTTGATGCTTGTGCTCATGAATATGCACATGCTGACAAAACGGACAAAAGGAGGAGCAACGAGAGATGAAATAAATATCTCGACAGGATACCCGACGACCTCTGCACAATACATCTATCAAGGGATAGGAAAGTTGATGGCGGAACTAAATCTTGCTTCAAAGTTCCAAATTCTCTGGGGAGAAAAAAGTTAGTCCACTTGAGGATAAGATACCATGACTTCACTAGAGGGATATCCATCATGAATCTGAATCTGATCCAAGAAAACCTATTCACTGGGAGAGTCATCTTAGGATTAGAGACTTCCGGGGATAAAATAAATATCTGATTCATGGGGAAGTGTGGAGCTAGGAAGCTTCATGGAGAAAGTGTAGCAACTTCCTGGAAAAAGTGCATCAACTTCCTGGGGAAAGTACATTAAGCTTCCATAGGGAAAGTATCTTGACTTCTTGGGAAAATATGGCAATCTCCTAAGAAAAATATGGCAACTTCGGTGAGGACAAGATGATTCCACTGTAAGGGGGCCCTCAAAAAATAAGTGTATCACTTGGAAGATACTGGGGAGATCTCTACAGTTGAAAATCACTGGAGATTACCGGATCAGTCCAAAAGTGTTGTCAGCTTAAGTTTCACTGGGAATTTGTGCTGAGGCAAAGGTTTAAAAGTGCTTATGCAACCTTGAGCCTTACTGGGGAATGAAGATGTCCTTCAGATATTTCCACAAGTCAAAGCAACTTTATATATTTTTCAAATGCGTTTTCAAAAACAGTTTTAAGTTTAAAAACTTTTCACTTTCAAAATTATTATTAACAAATTGCAATTTGCATAACAAAAATGAAAATAGAGATATCGTAAATGGAAAAAATTGAATAGCAATAAGGTTTGATTTTATTGAAGAATGGTAGCTTGCTAATGGCGAAGCTCCATGGAAAAATACAATTGAAATTGGAAAATAGGGAAAGGTTACATTGAATCCAACGACCTCTACTGACCCTAATAACTAAGACTACCCAAAATCCTGCTTCTGACAAGAGCGATTGGATTGGAGTTGATCTTCTGTAAATGTTCTTCGATGATAGGCGTCTTCTGATGCAGTGAAATGCCTTTGTCCCTAATTTTTGCTTGGACCGCCCTTTCGGGTTTTCAATCCACCGGGACACTTATTTTTGCCTAAGCCGCCTTTTCAGGTTTTCAGCTTAGCGAGCTATGTATTTTTTTGTATAATTTTCATCCCTCATTTTTGCTTGGATCTCCTTCATAGGTTGTGATCCACCGGGATACCCATTTTTGCCTAAGTCGCCTTTCCAGGTTTTCGACTTAGCGGGTTATTTTAGGCATAATATTTTTTGACTGCATCAGAGTTCACAGGATGTGCAAGCTCTTCACCATCCATTGTTGTAAGAATTAGCGATCCTCCGGAGAAGACTGACTTCACAACAAATGGGCCTTCGTAATTGGGCATCCATTTCCCGCGCATGTCTTTATGAACTGGCAAGATTTTCTTGAGTACGAGCTCTCCTTGACGGAACTCACGGATTCAGACTTTCTTGTCAAAGGCTCTCTTCATCCGTTTCTGGTATAACTGACCATGGCACATAGCTGTCATGCGTTTCTCGTAGATGAGATTCAGCTGATCAAATCTGTCTTGAACCCATTCGGCTTCATCTAGCTTGGTTTCCATCAATACCTTTAAGGAAGGTAGCTCGACTTCAATGGGGAGGACGGCGTCCATTCCATATACTAATGAGAAAGGGGTTACCCCTGTTGAAGTTCGGTATCCGTGCAAAGCAAATGGTAACATTTCATGCCAATCTTTGTAAGTCTTTACCATCTTTTGCAGGATTTTCTTGATATTTTTGTTTGCAGCTTCAACAGCTCCATTCATCTTAGGACGAGAAGGAGAAGAATTGTGATGTGCAATCTTGAAACTTTCGCACAACTCTTTCATGGTTTTATTGTTCAAATTGGTACCGTTGTCTGTTATGATTTGGCTTGGAATTCCATAACGGAAGATAATCTCTTTCTTGATCAAGTGAGTAACCACTTGCTTGGTTACGTTGGCATAAGAAGCAACTTCTACCCATTTGGTAAAGTAGTCGATAGCGACTATAATGAATCGGTGACTGTTGGAAGCTTTTGGCTCAGTTACCCCAATCATGTCAATGCCCCACATTGAGAAAGGCCACGGTGAAGATAAAACGTTCAACGATGTTGGAGGTACGTGGACCTTGTCAGCATAAATTTGGCACTTATGGCATTTCTTGGCATATTGGATGCAATCTGGTTCCATGGTTAACCAGTAATATCCAGCTCTCAGAATATTCTTGGACATAGCATAACCGTTGGCATGGGTTTCAAAGGTTCCTTCATGAATCTCTTGAAGTAACATGTCTGCTTCACGTTTGTCAACACATCTAAGCAGAACCATGTCGTAATTTCTCTTGTATAGCACATCGTTGCTGATGAAGAACTTGGATGCCAATCTTCTCAGAGTCTTCTTGTCAAGATTAATAGCACCGGCTAGATATTCTTGCTTGAGCAGATAATTATTAATGTCATGAAACCAAGGCATGTCATCAGTTTCTTCTTTAACCACCTGACAGTAGGCAGGCTCAGTCTTGCGTTCAATTTAGATGAGAGTAGCATCATTGAAATATCTGACTTTCCACATTGAGGCTAACATGGCTATTGCATCGGCAATGTGATTTTCAGATCTCAAAATATGCTTGAAAGTGATCTCATCAAAGTATTCAATCCTTTCAACAATGTAGGCTCTGTATAGGATTAAATTCTCATGTCTGGTCTCCCATTCACCTGTAACTTGATAAATAACCAAAGTTAAATCTCCACTCACTTCAAGAATTTTGATTCTGAGGTCAACAGGTGCTTCAAGGCCAAGAATGCATGCTTCATATTCGGCGATATTGTTCGTACATTCAAAGTCTAACCTTGATGTAAATGGGGTATAACCACCTTCTAGATTCATCAAGATGGCGCCTATGCCATGCCCACTGTAATTAGAGGAACCATCAAACATCATCTTCCAACAGAGACCCAGCTCGGGACCTTCACCAGGACCTGGCTCTTTATAATCTTTCACTAACATAATATCTTCGTCAGGAAAGTCAAACTTGAGAGGCTCATAGTCTTCAACTGGATGGTCTGCAAGATAATCTGACAAGATACTTCCTTTGATAGCTTTCTGAGTGACATACTGGATGTCATATTCAGATAACAACATGTGCCAACGGGCAAGTCTTCCAGTCTGAGCAGGCTTTTCAAAAATATACTTTATCGGATCCATTTTTGAGATTAATAAAGTAGTGTGACAAATCATGTATTGCTTGAGGCGTCTAGCAGCCCATGCTAGCGCACATCAAGTCTTCTCCATAAGTGAATATTTGCTTTCATAGTCAGTAAACTTCTTGCTCAAATAGTAGATGGCATGTTCTTTCTGTCCAGTCTCATCGTGTTGACCAAGTACGTAACCCATAGACTTCTCGAGAATAGTAAGGTACATGAAGACTGGTCTTTTAGGAACAGGAGGAATCAAGATAGAAGGTTCTTGCAAATAACCCTTGATCTTCTCAAATGCTTGCTGACAATTAGAATTCCAATCAATAACCCGACCTTTGCAAAGTAACTTGAAGATTGGCTCATAGGTAGCAGTCATATTGGAGATGAATATGGAGATGTAGTTCAGTCGACCAAGAAAACATCTAACTTGGGTTTCAGTCTTTGGAATAGGCATGTTCTGAATGGCTCGGACTTTATCAGGATCTACTTCAATTCCTCTTTAGCTGACGATAAAACCTAGTTTTCCAGATCTAACACCAAAGGTACACTTAGCAGGATTCAGTTTCAACTGGTACTTCCTGAGTCGTTCAAACAGTTTTAGCAAATGGTCCAAATGGTCCTCTTCATTTTGAGATTTGGCAATCATATCATTAACATAAACTTTGATCTCTTTATGCATCATGTCATGAAAGAGAGCGACCATATCTCTTTGATATGTTGCCCCTGCGTTCTTCAAACCGAAAGGGCATAACTTTGTAGCAGTAGGTTCCCCAAGGAGTAATGAATGTAGTCTTTTCTCTGTCGGCAGGATCCATTTTGATCTGATTGTAACCGGAGAACCCATCCATAAAAGAGAAAACTGCAAAACTAGTTGTATTATCCACAAGTGTATCAATATGTGGCAGAGGGAAATCATCTTTTGGGCTTGCTTTATTCAAAACCCTGTAATCTACATACATTCTGACCTTACTGTCCTTTTTGGGCACTGGAACAATGTTGGCTACCCAATCATGATACTTCGCAACTGTTAGAAAACCTGCGTCAAGTTGTTTCTTCACCTCATCTCGAATCTTCAAAGCCATGTCAGGTCTTGTTCTCCGAAGCTTCTGCTTGATAGATGGACATTCTGGCTTGAGTGGTAGCTTGTGAACAACAACATCAGTGTCTAAACCGGGCATATCTTGATACGACCATGCAAACACATAAGAATATTCCTCTAGAAGCTTGACCAATCTCTACTTGATCTCGGCCCCAAGTGCTATCCCAATCTTGACCTCTTTCTTGTCTTCATCAGTGCCAAGATTAATGAAATCTACCTGTTCTTTATACGGTTGAAGCTCAATGTACTCATACTTAACCAATTTTTCCAGTTCAGCGGGTACTTCGAAATCCTCATCACCCTCATCTTCAGCTTGATAAATGGGTGAATCCCAGTCAGGAGTGAAAGCAGGGTCATTGGATTCAACAAGGTTTTGGATATCACTACATGTTGGAAGGCTTATTTTATTAAAATGCACAAGAAGAAATGCAAGAGACAGAAAATGCTCTTTTTTTGTAGTTTGAAAAGATTTGCCAATTTCATTTTAAATGGTAAAAACAAAAAACTCAAATGAAACATATAGAATTTAACAAAATGCATTTATTAATATCCTTTTAAAAGTGAAAAGGTGGCCCTACAAAATAGTCCAGTTGCTTTGGGCATAACTATGGAATTTTGAAAACAGCAAATGAAAACATTAAATTACTTTGAAATGGGAAAAATCACGGGGATCTCTATAGCTTCCCAGTTGCTCAAAGTTGCATTTCTCTTGAATACCAGGTTGCTTAGGTCTTCATCATTGTCATCATCGTTGATAGCATTGACTTGGAAACCTCCGCTGACAAACACTTCTTGGTTAGTCTTCGGACGCCTTTTGACAAATGTAGAAGCTTTATCATGAGTTGGTTTGTAACCCAACCCGTGGCGATTAGTCTTGGTCTTGATGTCGATCACTTCTCCCTAGCCTTCAGGTATGCCCCTGTCGATTGTTGATCTGGTGCTTTTGAAAGATGCAAAAGATGGAGTACTCTGGCCCACTGTTTCTTCCACTTCCAATAGGACAGCATTGGCGATCTCAAGTGCTTGGAAAGAAGTTTCCAAAGTGTCTTCATCGGCCTCAATGTAACGGAAAGAAGATAGGTTACTGACCATCGGATCCTCTTCACCATGTATAATAACCAGTTTTTCATCGACCACAAACTTCATCTTCTGATGCAGAGTTGAAGTTACAGCTCCAGCGGCATGGATCCAAGGTCTTCCAAGTAGACAACTTTAGTTGGGATTAATGTCCATTACTTGGAAAGTGATGTTGAAAATATTGGGTCCAATCAAGATTGGCAACTCCACTTCTCCAATCACAACCCTGCAAGAACCATCGAAGGCTTTGACGATCAAGGAAGTAGGCTTCATCACAGTCTCTTGGTAAGCCAACTTGGTAAGAACTCTCTTGGGAAGGACGTTCATAGATGAACCGGTATCCACAAGCACCCTTGATAAGTTATCCTCTTGACATTTAACTGATATATGTAAAGCTCGGTTGTGATTCTAACCTTCTCTTGGTAGCTCTTCGTTGCTGAAGCTAAGAGTATTGCAGGCCATAATGTTGGCAATAACACTATCAAATTGTCCAGCAGTAATGTCTTGAGCCACATGAGCTTGAGCAATAACTTCTGTAAAGCAGTTCTGTGAGTAGGTGAACTCATCAGCAGAGACAAGATTGAGATTTTGGAAGGAGACTGATGAAGTTGATCAATAACTTTGTAGTCGCTCTTTTTGATGATCCTAAAAAATTCAGCGTCTTCATCATTGGTAACTGCTTCTTTACCTTTGTCTTTGGCAGGCACAGTAGTGGTAGTTTCTTTAGGCAGAGCCTCACTGAAACGGGGAGTATAAATACAACCACTGCATGTCATCTTGCTTGCCCCAGCTATGTTTGTCACATTTTCAATATCAGTCTTCAAATCTTCTCTCGGAATAACTTTCCCAGATTCTTTGTCAATCATGGTCACATCGTATTTCCAGGGTACAACTTTAGGGTCACTGAACTGAAACGGACTAGGCTTCTGGATGATTACCGGCTTCGGCTGATTCAATGTAGGATTAACCGACTTGGATATGTTGAACACAGGCTTTGCAGAACTTGATCTTGGCAAATTAAGCATTGGCATTTTGACATTTGGCTCTGGTAAGTTGAAGACGGGCTCAATCACAACAACTTCATCCTTCTTCACTTTAGTAACCACTTGTAAGAAACCATCATTGATCAATTTCTGAACATTATTCTGAACCAACAAACAGCCCTTAACACTAACATCAAAATCTACACAATTAACATGAGAAGTAGACACTAAACCGACTTCAAATAATCTGGCACGGAAAACCCGGAGAGGAGTCTTGATCTGAGCAACATCAAGGATAAGGATTTCATCGGATATATCATCAATAGCATTAACGACCCCATGAGTAGGCAGAGGATTGCTCTTGATATTCGGCTGAGGATCATCAAAAGACAGGATCTTCTTTTCCATTAACTCTCGGACAAGATGCTTGAGAGCATAGCAGCTTTCGAGATCATGGCCAGGCGCACCCTCATGAAATAAACAATGAGCAGCAGTGTTGTAATTAGCTGGCAAAGGATTTGGAGGTGGGCCCAAAGCTCTGGTAGTAATCAAACCTTGTTGCACTAATGAAGGGTACAACTCGGTTTATGTCATCGGAATTGGAGGGCATGGCTTGTACTGCCTCCTGTTAGGAGCATTCTGACGAGGTGCCTGATTCTTCGATTATTGATAAGCAGGAGCGTTGGGCGCTCGTTGATAGTGGGCAGGAGCTTGTGTAGGCTGATAACCAGGATGTTATTGATAGACGGGAGGCTCATAAACATGAGTCGGTTGCACAGGCTGATAAGCAGGAACTTGTTGATTAAAGGCAGGTGTAACAACAACTACATATGGTTGTTAAGCATACTGAACTGGATAACCTTGTTGTTGAACATAATTTTGTTGATGTTGATAAGGTTGATTTCTTCATCTGCTTGCAGATACAACATTGGTTTCACCCTCTTTATTCTTATGAGAATTGAATGAAGGCTTTTTGGCATGATCTTTAGAGCTTGAACAACCAGCGACACTCGACATTTTACCACTCTTCAGACCCAATTCAACTTTCACACCCACAGCAACAATGTTAGAGAAGTTTGAAGCCACACTACCAACCATTCTCTCGTAGAATTCTGGATGAACAGTGTCAATAAACCAATCAGCTAGCTCTTTATCAGTCAAAGGAGGTTCTACTTGCGAAGTAATTTCTCTCCACCTTTGAGCATACTCTTTAAATGATTCAGAACTCTTATGGGACATACTCAACAGTTGTCTTCTATCAGGAGCCAGATCCATATTATATTTATAGTGTTTGATGAAGGCATCAGACAGATCCTGGAAACACTTGATACGAGACTGATCCAGAGTTAGATATCATTTTCATGAAGCACCTTTCAGACTGTCCTGGAAGCAATGTATCATCAATTTGTCGTTCTCTACATGAGCATCCATCTTACGGTAATACATAATCAGATGACTCTTCGAACAAGTAGCACCTTCATAACGGTCGAAACTTGGAATTTTAAACTTCGGAGGAATAACCAGACCAGAAACAAGACACATATCCCTGGCAGCAGCACCAAAGATTTGATCACCTTCCATCTTTCTCAATCTTTTGTCCATAATTTCAACATTTTCAAGAAGCTTTTCATGTCGCTCATCTTCATCTTCCTTCACATCAGGAATATCATAAACCGGCTCATTGAAAATAGGTTGCACACGAGTGTGAACAACAACTGGTGCAAAAGTAGGAACCATTTGAGGAGCTTCAGAAACCAGCGGAACAACTTGAGGAACCGGTTGAGTAATAGGAATCGCAGGAGGAGGAGGCACAAACCCAAACGGAAGACCATAAGGAGGTACACTTGCAGTAGTGACAGCTAGTTGAGGATCCACAACAGTATTGATAATCTCAGAAACAACAGTGGGCTGAGTATCCATCCTTGCATTGATAACCTGAAGCATCTCCATTATCTGCCCAAAACTTCCCCGAAGGTCTTCAAGTTCACTGCTAACACGATCAAGCTCTTGATTTTGTTCCGCCATCTTTTTCCGAGCTCGGGCTCTGGTGTTGTACTGATGCAGAGGACTCAGGGTGACAGAACTGGAAGCGAGAGAACCGATAATGAGAAACTTGAAGGAAAATGCAAATGCAAAAAACCTAATGCCAATGCAATGCAATGGTTTCAAGGATTTCAACGGTCGATTATAAATATTTTCTAGGAAAAGTTGAAAAAGGTTTTAGACTTTGAATTCAAGATTTTTAAATTTGCAAAGGACAGTTGGATTCCTTGAAACCAGAAATGATATGATGCGGGATACAATGCACAAGCACACAAGAAAACAAAAGGTCCTAGGTTAGAGGAACATGAGCGGAGCCAAGGTCTACCCATCCCGAAAGGTAAGTACTATGGGTTAATTGTACCTGCAGAACAAGGTTCTAAAGAGGTGCCCAAAGTCATTAGTCCGTCTTTCAGATATTATCAATTTCCCGACTACTCGGTGGTTAATAATATTCTCAAGAGAACCTATTTTAAGTTTAGTATCGCATAGCAACTATTTCGGGACTACTCCCTCATAGTCATCGCACTACGTCCTAATAAGGCCAAAGTTGTGTTTAGGTAACTACGGTCCCCAGTATCACAGACTCCAAGTCGAAAATAGTGAATGTTTTCATGACTACTCGTTCAACAATACTAGTTCCAAGAGGGCCTCAACTGAGCGGTGATTCTCAAGTCAGCTTGGTCGGGACTCACTCCATATAAGCCTCATCAAATATATTACCTTCTGTTGCGGTGGAAATAGGATCACAAACTATTAATGAGTTTGAATCGCAATTCAATTCACAACCGCTCTTTGATTTATCCGAAGGAAAAGGTCAAAAGAGGGAAAACCTATTTTGCATCGTAAACACAATGCGGGGAAAGATCTAGGGTTCGGGGGTTGGTTAAATTTAGGGAAGGTATTAGCACCCTAAACTTCTGTAGTACTCTACAGGAACCTTTTGTTCAGAGGTTTACTATTTGCTTTATTTATTTGCTTAAGGTATATGTACAAAGGATTACAAGTGAGAAAAGAGACCTAAGGGGTTAATTCTAAGTTTACTCGGCAAGACATCGCATCTTGTGCCTACGTATCCTTACGGGAATGGAATCAGAGTAATCGTAGTTCCCCTCAAAAGGGAGGTTAGAGACTTCTTGACTGTGGTCAAGGTCTCAAGGGGAATAAACGCATCTTAAGGACACGCTTACGTAGAGTGTAGAAACTCCAAATCTCTACGTTGAAATGTTAAGTTGTAATTAGGGTTAAATTAGGTTAGGTTAGGGATTCCACGACGGGAAACCCTAAAATGAGCGCGGCGGCTCTTTGACCTAATGCTAGGGGTAAAAGTGTAATTTTGTCCACGGCGAGACATGTATGAAAATTTAGGGTTTGTAAGGTTGTAAGGGTTTGAAGTTGAGGACTATTGGCGCGGCGACCAAAAGCTAGACCTAACCTTCGGATGTGTGTACTGTGACAGAATAATAGTGATGAAAGTGTGAGAGATTTAAGTCATGCAAGCGGAAGTAAAATGCGGAAAGTAAATGCGATTATTTGTTCGCGAGGTTACAACCGAGAAGAAGTTATAATAATAATGAAACTTAAATAAAAACATAACGTAATAACAGTAAACGTAAGCTGCAAAAATGAACACACGCGTTAGTAGGCAAAGTCAGACGGCCATCGGGTGAATTACGAAGACAGTAAAGAAAAAAGATGCAAATTTTGGGATTTTGTTATTTTGAAAAAGATCTTGATTTAATTTATATATAGAAAAAAAAGAAATAATGTTAGCTTTAAAAAAAAAAGAACTTAATTTTTATTTTTTTGAAAATTGTTTTAGTTTAATCTACAAAAAAATCAATTTGTATTAAAAAGAGTTTCAAGTTATTTTTTTAAAAAATAATTTCTTCTCTTTATCTAGAAAGAGTTTTGTGTTTTTTTTTAATTATTCATGGAAAACAAAATATTTTCAGCTATCATTATAAAAAATATTTTTTGTTATTATTAAAAAAAAGATTTTTAGTTATTATTTTAATAAGTTAATTTAATTTTTTTTAAAATCATTAAAAAGCAGAAAAATTAACATAAATATTAAAAAAAAAAGTGGGTTGGGCCGGGTACCACTTCCGGACCCAACCCGGTCCGTTAACCCCTCAAGAAAAAAACCAACTTAGGGCAACCCTTATTCCTCTTCGTGGTTGTCCGCGGCGCTGAGCTTCTTCTTGTTTCTCTCGTCTCTCGCTTGCTTCGCATGCCTCCTTTTTCTCTTCATCTCTTCCATTCTCTATGATGAAAACCCTGAAATAAAACACAACAACATCAAATGTGAAATTATCGTGCTTTTCCCGCTTACGTTTTTGGTCGCGATGACGGTGATTGACGAGGCGATGATGTGAACTGAGCCTGGAGAGGGAATTGCTCGCCGTTGATGTGAACGGCGCCGGCGAACCCTCCCTTCTAGATCGGTCCGTTTATGTTCTGACGAAAAGCTTCGATGGAGTTCGTCTTTGTATCCTTTTCGCTAGCTCGTTGTTCTCTGCTTGTGACCCTTCTTCGTTTTTCGCAGTTAACCCGTTAGGGTTTCAACAGGGTGAGTTCGTTCCTTTTATATACTTTCTGATTCTCTTTGATATGTGGGCTTGGACTTGAGTTTGATTCTCGTTATTATTGTGATGACCTGAGATTTGATTTCTTTGGATTTGATTGAGGTTTCACTTGATATTGATTGGATTTTTCTGATACGATTTGGTTTGTTACAGATTTGATTGCATTTGGGAACTGATAGATTTGGATATCCGCTTCTGATATAATTTGATCAATGAGGGATTTTCGGATCTTCTCAGATATGGACTTTTGTGATTCGCCTGTTGATATGGATTGATCTGTTCTGATAAATCTGGTTTTACTGATATAATCCAGTTTGACTTGTGATGAGTTTCGCGTTATTTGGGAAGTACACTGATTTTCTCTCTTCTGCTTTCAGGTGCAAACAAGTTCGGAGGCTGCCGGTCTTGTGCCATTGGCGAGAAAGGACATAATGGTGATGACGACTTAATGGTCTGAGCCATATTGGGTTGTCGGATGTAGTTGCCTTGCGAATTACATTGAATTGTTCGAAACAGTTGCCTTATTTCGATTTTCGATGCTCGGTAGGGAGTTTGATAATGGCCACGGCCATAGTCCTCCTGGCTGCTCGAGTCTCATGCCCGATGATGAGTTGAGCTGAGGGCCGAAGTTAAATTTCACTCCCCTTCAGATTATCAGTCCTGTAGTTCATTTGTTAATAAAATGCCTTGACTTTCTATTTCCCCGAAACATCATGCCAATGCCTGATTTACCAGTTTTACGCACGCAGAGACAAAGACTTGTTGCTGGCTGATGATTGCATCCTTCATCATAAATGCAAGTCAGGCAGATATGCTCAAAGCCGTGTCGATAGCAGTTGGAGCTGCATCTTTGTGAGTTGCCACTTGGTCACATCTCTCAAGTTTACTCGCCTGGTGTATCATACAAATGCAGGACGTTGCAGAATTTGGAAAAGGTGTAACAGTTTTGCTTCGCTAATTTGACCCGTTATGCCTGTTATGTTGTTATTGTTGTTGACTAATCTTGGCTGTTTATGATTTATGCCCGATGTAGGTTGTAAGCTGTAGTTGTGGCTTATGCAGTTGGCAGGGGTCTGCATTCATACATTCAATTTACGCACTGATCATTGGGAAAGTCTGCTCCAAAAGCTGCAGATTATCATCAGAAGCTTTAATTGAGCTGTCAGATTTCCAGCATTGGGTAGTATTCCATTGATGGGAGTTTTCATGTTTATTTCCATATTGGTGTTGGGCTGATTGGGGAATAGACCCGTTTGTCTGATGCGCTTGGGATGCTGGCTGTTGCCAATTCGTGCGTAAGGCATTGTGCCCGCTCACTAACTTTCTTAGTGCAGAACATGGTTATCAGTTGGGTGTGCAATGCACATATGTCCTGCTGTATAGAATCCTTGCCTTCTTTGATGCAAGCCTGATAAGTTACCTGCTGATATGTAGCTGATGTGCTGATACTGCTTGCGAATAATGATGCTGTTACTGCTACCTGTTATTGTGTTAGTGGTGATGTTATGCTTGTAGGTGATGGAGAAATGGTTCAGACCTGTCGGCATCCGGGTTTGAACCTGAGCTGGCTAGTGTTTACCTTCGTGTTGGTTCATAATTAATGTGAATTGATGAATAATTGTGGTTCAGATTTTAGTTCAGTTTGGTTATCAATTTGGAGAATTTACTTGATGAGATGATGCCTAGTATTGAATCCAAAGTCGCGTGAATCCTCTTTCGGCCCAAAACTTCTTTTATCTCTTTCTCTCTCGGTCACCTCTTAAGATAAGAACGAAACTACCTGATCTGATGCCAATGGCATGGATCGGTAACGGGAGTAGGATGCGGCTTTAGTCGTGCCCTCCCGACACTCGATGATGATAATGTTCTGAGAGTGTCAAACAACTTCTAACCTCTTTTCCTGTTGTGTTTTGTTTATCTGTTTTTTTTTTTCAGGCAACCGGGAGCTTCGCGACATGATTCAAAGGAAGGCTCATGAAGAACACTTAGAGTTTTTCTTTTTAGGACTTTGGGGCCTAGAATAGATATTCATTGTAACATATAATCCTTTTGTAAATGAATGATTATCCCTGAATAAAAATGTTCTTCCGATTCCATTGTGTTTTAATATTTATGAAATAAAATTCCAATAAATACTCATATTTACTTTCTCAACTGTAGATTGAAATCTCCATGAATAATAAATCACAAGTTATTTAGATTCACTTTTAAGTCGTAACTCATGAGTACTTGTGGATAAAAAATCCCAAAATATCTAAAACTCACTTCTCCTTTGCCTAAACGATATCCCGTAACAAATCCAAACTAAAATCCTTTTGGTCACGTGATTTCTCAAACCATGTCTAACAACCTTCCTCTCATTTTCAATTCAATCTTAACTTGTTATGAGGGCCTAAGCTACTTGTCAAATATCTTTGACATAATCAATACATGCAAATAAATGTCTCAGGAATAATGTCTCATTTGTCCCAAAATTATGACATTTGCTTGAAATGACCAAAACGCCCCTGGGGTATTTCCTGCAAAACAAAACGTACTTTATGACTGGTTAGTGGTTAGCAGATGCACAGATGAGATGCTATGCGAAATGACTGACTAAATATAAGGGTAAAATTCGGGGTATTACAGTTGCCCCTATTTAAATAACTACACCGGATGATTTGAGTGACAGAGACTCGAGGAATCGTGGTGGAGATATTTAAATATAGATAACCGAAAATTTTGCCCTTATATGCGACGATATGCGATGCTATGGACAAAACTGGAACGACTTAATGCAGATGATGCCATGAATATGATACGCTGCGTATGCTGGCGAAAATGCTGACGAAACACGACGATAACGGTATAGACACCCTGAGAAGAACTCACTGGGGGAAACGACGCGCTGAGACACAGTACAACACTGGGGAAATCTAAAAACGATAGTCAACTGGTGCGAATGACCAATTGTCACTTTGGGGACGAGATTCGCAAATGGAAATGACATCTGTGAGACGGTCTCCACTGGGGAATCTAAAGGATAAAAACTGGATCGCGTACGATTGCAAGATCGCTTATAGAATGCTTGGAGTATTGAGCAAAGAATAACATCCGAGCTTCTGTAAACTATCTCTCGTGACACGGACTTTTCGGGAATCCGTAGCAAATATACAGGGTAAAACTGACTGTATGCCACAATAAATGGACTTTGAGGGGAACTGCCCGGATAAGCTTCTCGAGGGAGAACGGTCACTTATCGTTGGAAGGGACTTATATGCAAAAATGGATAAGCACTCAAATAAAGAGGCTGCTGCTTATCGGATAAATAAATCTTCTCGCATTTTAAGGTCGGCGCCTGGAATGCGATTCTGATTTTTCTCTTACTGAAGAATAAATAAACTGCTCCAAGATCGTGCTCTCTTGAACATGAAACGGGTAAACTGAACTTCTTCATACTTCAGAATCGTGCTCTCCTGAATATGGAACCGGGTGACTGAATATACTCATACTTCAGGATCGTGCTCTCCTGAATATGAAACTGGATAATCGAACTTCCTCATAACTCAGAATCGTGCTCTCCTGAATATGATTCGGCTCCTGAAATTTCTTCATTCTTCAGAATCGTGCTCTCCTGAAAAACGGCCAAACTGAACTTCCTCATAACTCAGAATCGTGCTCTCCTGAATATGATTCCGCTCCTTCTTTTACTAAAGGATAAATGAACTTCTTCATAACTCAGAATCGTGCTCTCCTGAATATGAAACTGCTCAAACCTCCCCGTAACTCAAGATCGTGCTCTCCTGAATACGAATTGGTTCGTACCTCAAGACGGCAGGGAAATGGAAGCCCAACTGCTCCATGGAGATGGCCATTTGCTGCGAGTCATAACGAGGATATGATCGACTTCTTAGGTGAGAAATGTCGTGTGTTGATGCTGTAAAATGTAAAGTGTAAAGGGTTGTAACATGTAGGATTGCAAAGTGTTGTACTGATATATTTTCCGGCGCGTACTGGCGTGTATCTGTAAAGGATTGTAGTTGATTTTCTTGAAAGATAGTGCAAAATAAATGCACGTCCGGTTGGGATTGACGACCGACATGACTGAGGTTCAATCTAGGATCGAGCTAGAAAGAAAACTGGTAATCAAGACTCCATCGAGGGAATGATCTCGGAGGGTAAATATCTAATCCTGGCGAGGAAAGATAGCTGAAGTAACCGTCATCCACGAGGATCGAGCTCTGTGGGGAAACTGGAAACAAGTAAGTATTTTATGCTTAGGGCTGACAGTCTATTTGGAGAGAGTGGATGAACCCAGTTACTCGGCGGTAACAACCAAATGATGGTGAAACATAATGAACCTGTGAATGCTACTGCATATGTTGATGCATATGTTAATGTGAATATATGTTAATGTTTATGTATGCAAGATGTTATGAAATGAGTATGTAATGAGTATGTAATGAATATGTAATGAATATGAAATGAAATAGGCATGTGATGCTTATGCCCCTGCGTATGTTGACGAAACAGACTAGAGACAGGACGAGAGACGAAATAAACATCTCAACGGAGATACCCTGCGTTCTCTGCAACCAATACGTCAATCATGGGTAAGAAAGATCAATGGTAGAATCAAATCTGGTTTTAAAGTTCTGAATTCTCTGGGGAGAAGATAATCTGCTTGGGTGTACAGTATCACATCTTCACATGGGGAGAAGAAAACCTGAGGGACACTTTTGAGTTACCCAAGAAAAAGTTGTCAGCTTATAGTCTCTCTGGGGACTATCACTGGGCACTGGTTTGAAAGTGCTTCTGCAATAATGATATTTCCGGGGAATGAAGAGATCCTGTCGGAATTTCCACTAGTCAAAGTAATTTATTACATTTCAAATTTGTTTTGTTTTTTTGAAAAACAGTTTTGAAAAATCTACAATGCACCTTTCATTTTCAAATTTTAAGAATAAACGCATTTTGCATAACAATAGAAAATAAAGAGCAATGCACCAAGGAATGTAAGTAACGAGCTGGTATCTTTTATTAAAGGGTGGCTGCTTGCTGAAGGCATAGCTCCACAGATGATTACATTTTGAAATTGGCAACATGGGAAAAAGGTTACATCGAATCCAACGACACCTACTGACACTAATAACTAAGACTAATCCAGAATCCTGCTTTGGGCAAAGATGAAAGAACTGAAACATGGCTCTCATGCGAAAAGTGTGTTCGAGATAATCAGTGTCTTCTGATGCAATGAAATGCCTTTGTCCCTAACTTTTGCCTGGACCGCCCTTTCGGGTTTTCAATCCACCGGGACGCTCTTTTTTGCCTAAGCCGCCCTTTCGGGTTTTCACCTTAGCGAGCTTTTGTTATTATATTTTTTTTTTCAACCCTTACTTTTGCCTAAGTCACCTTTTGCAGGTTTTCGACTTAGCGGGTTTTTAGGCATAATATTTTCGGACTGCATCAGAATTCACGGGATGTGCTAGTTCTTCACCGTCCATTGTCGTAAGTATTAGAGACCCTCCGGAGAAGACAGTCTTTACAACGAACGGGCCTTCATAATTGGGCATCCACTTTCCACGCATATCTTTGTGTACTGGCAAGATCTTTTTGAGTACGAGCTCTCCTTGACGGAACTCACGGATACGAATCTTCTTATCAAACGCTCTTTTCATCCGTTTCTGATATAATTGCCCATGGCACATGGCTGTCAAACGCTTCTCGTCAATGAGATTCAACTGATCCAATCTGTCTTGAACCCACTCAGCTTCCTCAAGTTCAGCCTCCATTAATACCCTTAGCGAAGGTATCTCTACTTCGATGGGGAGCACGGCGTCCATTCCATATACCAGTGAGAAAGGGGTTGCCCCTGTCGAAGTTCTCACCGAGGTTCTGTATCCATGCAAAGCAAACGGTAACATCTCATGCCAATCTTTGTAAGTCACAACCATCTTTTGCAGGATCTTCTTGATATTCTTATTCGCAGCTTCAACGGCCCCATTCATCTTAGGACGGTACGGAGAAGAATTGTGGTGAGTGATCTTGAAATTGTCACACAACTCTTTCATAGTCTTATTATTCAGATTGGTGCCATTGTCAGTTATTATCCGGCTTGGGACTCCATAACGGCAGATGATTTCTTTCCTGATGAAGCGGGCGACCACTTGCTTGGTCACGTTGGTGTAGGAGGCAGCCTCTACCCACTTAGTGAAATAATCTATAGCAACGAGGATAAAACGATGTCCATTAGAAGCTTTCGGCTCAATTGCCCCAATCATGTCAATGCCCCACATAGAGAACGGCCATGGTGAAGACAAAACATTCAACGGTGATGGAGGTACATGCATTTTATCCGCATAAATTTGGCACTTATGGCATTTCCTAGCGTATTGGATGCAGTCGGCTTCCATGGTTAACCAGTAATACCCAGCCCTTAACATCTTCTTGGACATAGCATAACCATTGGCATGGGTTCCGAAGGTCCCTTCATGAATTTCCTGCAGTAACATGTCCGCTTCCCGTTTATCAACACATCTGAGCAGGACCATGTCGTGATTTCTCTTGTACAACACACCATTACTGATAAAGAATTTGGACGCCAATCTTCTCAATGTCTTTTTGTCCAGACCAGTAGCACCATCGGGATATTCCTGCTTGACGAGATAGTTCTTGATATCATGAAACCAAGGCTTTTCATCCACCTCAACTTCTTCGACCAACTGACAATAAGCGGGCTCAACTTTGCGCTCAATATGGATAAGAGGTGCTTCATTAACGAATTTAACTTTCCACATGGATGCTAACATGGCTAAAGCATCAGCTACGTGATTCTCGGATCTAGGAACATGCTCGAATTCTATCTCGTCGAAATGCTTGATCAGCTCAATAATATAGTCTTTATAAGGGATTAACCTCTCATTCTTCGTTTCCCATTTGCCCTGTACTTGGTAAATAACCAAGGCTGAGTCACCACTTACTTTAAGAAGTTTGATTCGGAGGTGAATTGCTGCTTCGAGGCCGAGGATACATGCTTCATATTCTGCGACATTATTAGTACACTCAAAGTCCAACCTTGCTGTAAATGGAGTGAATCCACCCTTTGGGTTCATCAAAACGGCGCCTATACCATGCCCATTGACATTTGAGGAACCATCAAACATCATCTTCCACCAAAGTCCTGGTTCTGGACCTTCGCTCGGATCTGGCTCTTCACAATCTCTTTTAATCAACAAAATATCCTCATCAGGAAAATCGAGCTTAAGAGGTTCATAATCTTCAACTGGCTGGTCTGCAAGATAATCAGATAAAATACTACCCTTAATCGCCTTCTGGGGTACATATTGGATGTCATATTCGGATAACAACATGTGCCAACGGGCTAGCCTCCCGGTTTGAGCAGGTTTTTCAAAAATATACTTGATCGGATCCATTTTAGAAATCAATAACGTGGTATGACAGACCATATACTGCCGAAGGCGCTTAGCGGCCCATGCCAATGCACAACAAGTTTTCTCCAATGGTGAGTATCTGTTCTCGCAATCAGTAAACTTCTTGCTCAGGTAATAAATCGCATGTTCCTTTTTTCCAGTCTCATCATGTTGTCCAAGCACACAACCCATAGACTTCTCGAGAACAGTAAGGTACATAAACAACGGTCTTCCCGGTACGGGCGGGATCAGAATAGGGGGATCTTGCAAATAACCCTTAATCTTCTCAAACGCTTTCTGACAATCAGGGTTCCACTCAACTGTCTGCCCCTTGCAAAGCAACTTGAATATCGGCTCACAAGTAGCGGTCATATTAAAGATAAGCCTGGAAATGTAATTCAGACGTCCCAGAAAACCCCTAACTTGCGTCTCGGTTTGCGGAGCCGGCATATCTTGAATGGCTCGGACTTTGTCAGGATCCACCTCAATCCCTCGCTGGCTAACAATGAAACCAAGCAATTTTCCGGATCTGACACCGAAGGTACATTTTGCAGGATTCAATTTCAACTGGTATTTCCTGAGTCGTTCAAACAGCTTCACCAAATGGTCTAAATGCTCCTCTTCATTCTGAGATTTGGCTATCATATCGTCCACATACACCTCAATTTCTTTGTGCATCATATCATGAAAAAGAGTGGTCATAGCACGTTGGTAAGTTGCCCCTGCATTCTTTAAACCGAAGGGCATGACTTTGTAGCAGAAAGTTCCCCAAGGAGTAATGAAAGTAGTCTTCTCTCGATCATCGGGATCCATCTTGATCTGATTATAGCCAGAGAAACCATCCATAAATGAAAACAACGCAAAACTGGCTGTATTGTCTACAAGTGTATCAATATGTGGCAGTGGGAAGTCGTCCTTTGGACTTGCTTTGTTCAGATCCCTGTAGTCTACACACATCCTAACCTTACCGTCCTTCTTGGGCACTGGCACAATGTTGGCAACCCAATCTGGATATTTCGCGACTGCCAAGAAACCTGCATCCAACTGCTTTTTAACCTCATCTCGAATCTTCAAAGCCATGTCGGGTCTCGTTCTACGAAGCTTTTGTTTGATAGGCGGACAATCTGGCTTAAGCGGCAACTTGTGAACAACAATATCCGTGTCTAGGCCCGGCATATCTTGATACGACCACGCAAACACATCGATATACTCTTTTAACAACTCAATCAACCTCGGCCTAATCTCCGTCCCAAGCATTGCACCAATCTTGACCTCTTTCTTGCTCTCATCTGTACCGAGATTAATTAGGTCCACCCGCTCTTTATGCGGTTGAAGCTCTGTGTACTCGTACTCAATCAATCTTGTCAGTTCCGCGGGTACTTCAAAATCTTCTTCACCCTCGTCCTCAGCTTGATTGATGGGTGCATCCCAGTCAGGAGTGTCAGTAAAGTCATTGGATCCAACAAGGTTTACGATATCTCTGCATGATGGAAGGCTTACTTAATTAAAATGCTCGAAGATATGTAAGAATGAAATGCTGTTTTTTTTATCATTATTTGGAAGAAAAGGTTGCCAATTTCATTTTTAAAGGTGAAAACGAAACACGCAAATGAACCAAAGTAGAATTGAACAAAATTCTTTTATTAATATCTTTTTAGAAATGGAAGGTGGCCCGACAAAACGACCCTATAGCCTTGGGCAGAGCTACAGATTTTTATTTGAAAATGTAAATGAAACTTAAAAAAATACAATTACTTTGACAAGGGGAAAATAACAGGGATCTCTATGGCCTCCCAGTTGTTCAAAACTGCATCACCCTTAAACACCAGGTTGCTCAGCTCTTCATTTTCCTCACAATCACTGATGGCATTGACTTGGAAACCTCCGCTGACAAATACCTCTTGGATAACCTTCGGACGCCCTTCGACAGTTGTGGCAGCTCCATTCTGAGTTGGTTTGTAACCCAACCCAGAGCGATTAGTCTTGGTCTTGACATCAATTACCTCTCCCCAGCCTTCAGGAATGCCCCTGTCAATTGTTGCTTTGGTACTCTTCAGAGATGCAAAAGATGGATTACCCTGACCCACTGTCTCTTCGACCTCCAGCAGAACAACATTGGCGATCTCAAGTGCTTGAAAGGAAATGTCTAAAGCATTCTCATCAGCCTCGATGTGACGGAAAGAGGACAGGTTACTGACCATCAGATCCTCCTCACCGTGTATAATAACCAACTTTCCATCGATCACGAATTTCATCTTTTGATGTAACGTTGAGGTCACTGCCCCAGCGGCATGGATCCACGGCCTTCCAAGTAAACAACTGTAATTGGGATTAATGTCCATGACTTGAAACGTGATATTAAAAATTTGCGGACCTATCAGGATAGGAAGCTCAACTTCCCCCATTACCGATCGACGGGAGCCATCGAAAGCCTTGACAACCAAAGGAGTAGGTTTCAACACAGTCTCTTTACAAGCCAACTTATCGAGAACCCTCTTGGGTAGAACATTCAGAGAAGAACCGGTGTCTACTAGCACTCTCGCTAAATTGTCCTCCTGACATTTTACCGATATATGTAAAGCACGATTATGGTTCGGACCCTCCTTCGGTAACTCTTCATTGCTGAAACTGAGGGTGTTACAAGCGGTTAAATTGGCAATCACACTATCAAACCGACTGGTGCTAATATCTTGATCCACATGTGCTTGAGTCAAAACCTTCTGCAAGGCCATCCTATGAGCGGGTGAACTCATCAACAGAGATAAAATCGAAATCTTGGAAGGAGTCTGATGAAGTTGATCGATAACTTTATAGTCACTTTTCTTGATGATCCTCAAAAATTCGGCATCTTCATCATTCGTGACGGCTCCCTTACCTTTGTCTTTGGCAGGCACAGGGATATTAGTGGTCTCCTTAGGTGGATCCTCATTAGAATGGGGAGTGTACACACGGCCACTGCGAGTCATCCTGCTTGCCTCTGCGATATTGGTCACCGTGCCCTTAACCTCTTCATTTGGAATAACCTTCCCGGACTCCTTGTCAATCGTCGTCACGTCATATTTCCAAGGCACAGCTTTAGGATCACTGAAAGGAAACGGACTCGGTCTTCGAATAACTATAGGCTTAGGCTGATTCTCTTCAGGGATATATGACCTCGGCATATCGAACACGAGATTGGCGGAGCCTGCCCCTGATAGATTAAACACTGGTACCTTACCCTTTGATTCAGGTCGATGGAAGACAGGCTCAACCACAGCGACTACATCTTTCTTGGCTTGGCTTGTCACTTGTAAAATACCCTCATTAATTAACCTCTGAACATCATTCTGAACCAACATGCAACCCTTAATACTGGCTTCACAACTTACGCATGCAACGTGGGAAGTATCTACTAAACCAGCTTTAAACAGTTTCGAATGGAACATCTTGAGAGGAGTCCTAATCTGTTCAACGTCAAGGGCATAACCATCCCCCGAATCAATACTAACGGCATTGACACTCTCATGGTTAGGAAAAGGGTTCTTCTTAACATTTGGTTGAGGATCTTCAAATGACAAAATCTTCTTTTCCAATAGGTCCCTGACAATATTTTTGAGAGCATAACAATTCTCCAGATCATGGCCAGGCGCACCCTCGTGAAATAAACAGTGAGCGGCGGCGTTGTAATTGGCGGGTAGAGGATTAGGAGGCGGACCCAAAGCCCGAGTAGTGATTAGACCTTGCTTGACCAAAGAGGGATACAACTCGGTAAAAGTCATCGGGATCGGCGGACAAGGTTTATACGTTCTTCTGTTCGGCATATTCTGGCGAGGAGCCGGACTCTTTGGCTGTTGAGGAGCAGGAGTATTGGGTGCCTGTAGGTAGCTGACAGGAGGCGGATAAACAGGGGGTTGTTGCATAGGTTGATACATGGGAACCTGTTGATTGAAAGAAGGTGTAATAGCTGCCACATAGGGTTGTTGAGCATATTGGACTGGGTACCCTTGAGGTTGAGCATAACCTTGCGGATGCCGATAAAAGCGTTCCCTTGGTCTACCAGAGGATATAGCATTAGTCTCACTCTCCTTCTTTTTCTGGGAGCTATACGGAGGTTTCTTCGGCTGATCCTTAGAAGCGCCATGATTATTTGTCATTTTACCACTCTTCATACCCAATTCAATCTTGACACCCACAGCAACGATGTCGGAGAAATTTGAAGTCACACTACCCACCATTCTCTCGTAAAATTCTGGACGGACTGTGTCGACAAACCAATCAGCTAACTCTTTCTCGGTCAAAGGAGGTTCTACCTGCGAAGCAGTCTCTCTCCACCTTTGAGCATACTCTTTGAATGACTCAGAATTCTTTTGTGACATACTCAGCAACTGTCTTCTGTCAGGAGCCAGATCCATATTGTACTTGTAGTGTTTGATGTAAGCGTCAGATAAATCTTGAAAGCTCTTAACGCGGGATTGGTCCAAAGTTAAATACCACTTGGAAGAAGCACCCTTCAAACTGTCTTGGAAGCAATGAATCATCAGTTTATCATTCTCAACATGGGCAGCCATTTTGCGATAATACATGATCAGATGACTCTTAGGACAGGTGGCACCCTCATAGCGATCGAAGTTCGGAGTTTTGAACTTCGGGGGAATAACCAAACCCGAGACCAAACAAACATCCCTTGCAGCGGTCCCAAAAATTTGATCACCCTCTACCTTTTTCAATCTCTGGACGATGGTGTTTACTTCCTCACGAAGCTTATCATGTTTCTCATAACCCTCAACATTCTCCTCAAGATTATCAAAAACTGTCTCATTGAAGTACGGTTGCGCACGAGTGTGTACAACAGGTGGTGCAAAGATAGGAGCCCCCCTAGAAACTTCAGAAAACAAGGGCACGGCTTGCTGAACAGGTTGATTAATCGGAACAGTGGCTTGAGGAGGCACAAAACCTGGAGCAAGACCATAAGGTGGGTCCTTTGCTACGGTCACACTTGGTGGAGGGTCCACAGTAACACCGGTAATCTCAGAAACAACAGTGGGCTGGGTATCCATTTTAGCATTCATGACATGTAACAATTCCATCATACGCCTCATACCCCCTCGAAGGTCTTCGAGTTCATTGCTAAGGCGATCAATCTCTTTTGCCTGATCCTCCATTCTTTTCCGAGTTTGAGCTCTGGTGTTGTATTGGTGCCGAGAACTCAGGGTGACGAAACTGGAAGGTGAGAGAACCGAGTGTGAGAAATCGGGAGACACATGCAATGCAAAAAAGTAAATGATGCTAAAATGTGGATGAAGATGAAGATTTCATGGAATTCAAAACATTTACTAATGTCGTGGGGTACCAAGGAAATCTTTTTTCTTGTTTTTTCATTTTATTTTTTTATTTATTTATGGTATCCCGCGATATCCATAAATGATGTTTGAACTCCATGAAATACAATGCGATGAGATGCTTTATGGATGCAATGCATGAAAACACACAAAGTCCTAGGTTAAAGGCTTGCATGAGGTTCAAAGGCAAATACCCTCCCCTGAAGTTAGGTGGTTCATCCTGTCCTACAAAAGTAACCAGGTTCTAAGGGATCTCAATATCATTGATCCTTCACAAGGGTGGTTGTTCAGAAGGCAACTTACTTACCAACCAAAACCCTCCAAGTTTAAGATCTCAATGAGCGTAGTATCGAGTGTCAACCAACTTCAGTCTGCACCAAAGCCGGTTACCTCACTACCTTCTAAAGGCCAAGATGAGTTAACTAGGGTTCTAAAAGTCAGTTAGCGCATTGACAACATATGGCAGCCTCAATATTATCCTCAACTTGACTTAAGGAATATAAGCACCAACCAAGAAGTCGCACTAACTATGGCCACCAGATCAACCGTATCGATATACGTCGTACAGTTTCCTTGGTCTATTGCCATTTACCTAAGGTACACTAGATCCGGGTGTAGGACTCATCTCACAGCACAAGGAACAGTCCCACAATCAAAGCACAAATATATACATGCAAATGAGTAATAACACAGATAGTAATAAATATGAACAAGTTAGGGATGACCCTCAAAAGTTAGGATTCCCCAGTGAAGTCGCCATTTTCTGTTGCGGTGGAAATAGGATCACAAACTATTAATGAGTTTGAATCGCAATTCAATTCACAACCGCTCTTTGATTTATCCGAAGGAAAAGGTCAAAAGAGGGAAAACCTATTTTGCATCGTAAACACAATGCGGGGAAAGATCTAGGGTTCGGGGGTTGGTTAAATTTAGGGAAGGTATTAGCACCCTAAACTTCTGTAGTACTCTACAGGAACCTTTTGTTCAGAGGTTTACTATTTGCTTTATTTATTTGCTTAAGGTATATGTACAAAGGATTACAAGTGAGAAAAGAGACCTAAGGGGTTAATTCTAAGTTTACTCGGCAAGACATCGCATCTTGTGCCTACGTATCCTTACGGGAATGGAATCAGAGTAATCGTAGTTCCCCTCAAAAGGGAGGTTAGAGACTTCTTGACTGTGGTCAAGGTCTCAAGGGGAATAAACGCATCTTAAGGACACGCTTACGTAGAGTGTAGAAACTCCAAATCTCTACGTTGAAATGTTAAGTTGTAATTAGGGTTAAATTAGGTTAGGTTAGGGATTCCACGACGGGAAACCCTAAAATGAGCGCGGCGGCTCTTTGACCTAATGCTAGGGGTAAAAGTGTAATTTTGTCCACGGCGAGACATGTATGAAAATTTAGGGTTTGTAAGGTTGTAAGGGTTTGAAGTTGAGGACTATTGGCGCGGCGACCAAAAGCTAGACCTAACCTTCGGATGTGTGTACTGTGACAGAATAATAGTGATGAAAGTGTGAGAGATTTAAGTCATGCAAGCGGAAGTAAAATGCGGAAAGTAAATGCGATTATTTGTTCGCGAGGTTACAACCGAGAAGAAGTTATAATAATAATGAAACTTAAATAAAAACATAACGTAATAACAGTAAACGTAAGCTGCAAAAATGAACACACGCGTTAGTAGGCAAAGTCAGACGGCCATCGGGTGAATTACGAAGACAGTAAAGAAAAAAGATGCAAATTTTGGGATTTTGTTATTTTGAAAAAGATCTTGATTTAATTTATATATAGAAAAAAAAGAAATAATGTTAGCTTTAAAAAAAAAAGAACTTAATTTTTATTTTTTTGAAAATTGTTTTAGTTTAATCTACAAAAAAATCAATTTGTATTAAAAAGAGTTTCAAGTTATTTTTTTAAAAAATAATTTCTTCTCTTTATCTAGAAAGAGTTTTGTGTTTTTTTTTAATTATTCATGGAAAACAAAATATTTTCAGCTATCATTATAAAAAATATTTTTTGTTATTATTAAAAAAAAGATTTTTAGTTATTATTTTAATAAGTTAATTTAATTTTTTTTAAAATCATTAAAAAGCAGAAAAATTAACATAAATATTAAAAAAAAAAGTGGGTTGGGCCGGGTACCACTTCCGGACCCAACCCGGTCCGTTAACCCCTCAAGAAAAAAACCAACTTAGGGCAACCCTTATTCCTCTTCGTGGTTGTCCGCGGCGCTGAGCTTCTTCTTGTTTCTCTCGTCTCTCGCTTGCTTCGCATGCCTCCTTTTTCTCTTCATCTCTTCCATTCTCTATGATGAAAACCCTGAAATAAAACACAACAACATCAAATGTGAAATTATCGTGCTTTTCCCGCTTACGTTTTTGGTCGCGATGACGGTGATTGACGAGGCGATGATGTGAACTGAGCCTGGAGAGGGAATTGCTCGCCGTTGATGTGAACGGCGCCGGCGAACCCTCCCTTCTAGATCGGTCCGTTTATGTTCTGACGAAAAGCTTCGATGGAGTTCGTCTTTGTATCCTTTTCGCTAGCTCGTTGTTCTCTGCTTGTGACCCTTCTTCGTTTTTCGCAGTTAACCCGTTAGGGTTTCAACAGGGTGAGTTCGTTCCTTTTATATACTTTCTGATTCTCTTTGATATGTGGGCTTGGACTTGAGTTTGATTCTCGTTATTATTGTGATGACCTGAGATTTGATTTCTTTGGATTTGATTGAGGTTTCACTTGATATTGATTGGATTTTTCTGATACGATTTGGTTTGTTACAGATTTGATTGCATTTGGGAACTGATAGATTTGGATATCCGCTTCTGATATAATTTGATCAATGAGGGATTTTCGGATCTTCTCAGATATGGACTTTTGTGATTCGCCTGTTGATATGGATTGATCTGTTCTGATAAATCTGGTTTTACTGATATAATCCAGTTTGACTTGTGATGAGTTTCGCGTTATTTGGGAAGTACACTGATTTTCTCTCTTCTGCTTTCAGGTGCAAACAAGTTCGGAGGCTGCCGGTCTTGTGCCATTGGCGAGAAAGGACATAATGGTGATGACGACTTAATGGTCTGAGCCATATTGGGTTGTCGGATGTAGTTGCCTTGCGAATTACATTGAATTGTTCGAAACAGTTGCCTTATTTCGATTTTCGATGCTCGGTAGGGAGTTTGATAATGGCCACGGCCATAGTCCTCCTGGCTGCTCGAGTCTCATGCCCGATGATGAGTTGAGCTGAGGGCCGAAGTTAAATTTCACTCCCCTTCAGATTATCAGTCCTGTAGTTCATTTGTTAATAAAATGCCTTGACTTTCTATTTCCCCGAAACATCATGCCAATGCCTGATTTACCAGTTTTACGCACGCAGAGACAAAGACTTGCTGCTGGCTGATGATTGCATCCTTCATCATAAATGCAAGTCAGGCAGATATGCTCAAAGCCGTGTCGATAGCAGTTGGAGCTGCATCTTTGTGAGTTGCCACTTGGTCACATCTCTCAAGTTTACTCGCCTGGTGTATCATACAAATGCAGGACGTTGCAGAATTTGGAAAAGGTGTAACAGTTTTGCTTCGCTAATTTGACCCGTTATGCCTGTTATGCTGTTATTGTTGTTGACTAATCTTGGCTGTTTATGATTTATGCCCGATGTAGGTTGTAAGCTGTAGTTGTGGCTTATGCAGTTGGCAGGGGTCTGCATTCATACATTCAATTTACGCACTGATCATTGGGAAAGTCTGCTCCAAAAGCTGCAGATTATCATCAGAAGCTTTAATTGAGCTGTCAGATTTCCAGCATTGGGTAGTATTCCATTGATGGGAGTTTTCATGTTTATTTCCATATTGGTGTTGGGCTGATTGGGGAATAGACCCGTTTGTCTGATGCGCTTGGGATGCTGGCTGTTGCCAATTCGTGCGTAAGGCATTGTGCCCGCTCACTAACTTTCTTAGTGCAGAACATGGTTATCAGTTGGGTATGCAATGCACATATGTCCTGCTGTATAGAATCCTTGCCTTCTTTGATGCAAGCCTGATAAGTTACCTGCTGATATGTAGCTGATGTGCTGATACTGCTTGCGAATAATGATGCTGTTACTGCTACCTGTTATTGTGTTAGTGATGATGTTATGCTTGTAGGTGATGGAGAAATGGTTCAGACCTGTCGGCATCCGGGTTTGAACCTGAGCTGGCTAGTGTTTACCTTCGTGTTGGTTCATAATTAATGTGAATTGATGAATGATTGTGGTTCAGATTTTAGTTCAGTTTGGTTATCAATTTGGAGAATTTACTTGATGAGATGATGCCTAGTATTGAATCCAAAGTCGCGTGAATCCTCTTTCGGCCCAAAACTTCTTTTATCTCTTTCTCTCTCGGTCACCTCTTAAGATAAGAACGAAACTACCTGATCTGATGCCAATGGCATGGATCGGTAACGGGAGTAGGATGCGGCTTTAGTCGTGCCCTCCCGACACTCGATGATGATAATGTTCTGAGAGTGTCAAACAACTTCTAACCTCTTTTCCTGTTGTGTTTTGTTTATCTGTTTTTTTTTTTCAGGCAACCGGGAGCTTCGCGACATGATTCAAAGGAAGGCTCATGAAGAACACTTAGAGTTTTTCTTTTTAGGACTTTGGGGCCTAGAATAGATATTCATTGTAACATATAATCCTTTTGTAAATGAATGATTATCCCTGAATAAAAATGTTCTTCCGATTCCATTGTGTTTTAATATTTATGAAATAAAATTCCAATAAATACTCATATTTACTTTCTCAACTGTAGATTGAAATCTCCATGAATAATAAATCACAAGTTATTTAGATTCACTTTTAAGTCGTAACTCATGAGTACTTGTGGATAAAAAATCCCAAAATATCTAAAACTCACTTCTCCTTTGCCTAAACGATATCCCGTAACAAATCCAAACTAAAATCCTTTTGGTCACGTGATTTCTCAAACCATGTCTAACAACCTTCCTCTCATTTTCAATTCAATCTTAACTTGTTATGAGGGCCTAAGCTACTTGTCAAATATCTTTGACATAATCAATACATGCAAATAAATGTCTCAGGAATAATGTCTCATTTGTCCCAAAATTATGACATTTGCTTGAAATGACCAAAACGCCCCTGGGGTATTTCCTGCAAAACAAAACGTACTTTATGACTGGTTAGTGGTTAGCAGATGCACAGATGAGATGCTATGCGAAATGACTGACTAAATATAAGGGTAAAATTCGGGGTATTACACCTTCCTATAAAAATTGCACTCAAGTCCGGGTGTAGGACTTATCTCACAATAATGATGCCCCAACCAAGGTACAACCTAATATATACAAGCAAATAATAAAGCAAATAGCAAACATAAAAAACAAGATATGGATAACCCTAAAAAGATAAAGACGTTTTCCCCCAGTGAAGTTGCCATTTTCTGTTGCGGTGAGAATAGGATATCAAATTATTGATTAATTTGAATCACAAATCTTTAATTCACAACCGGTCTTTGATTTATCCGAAGGAAAGGTTAAAGAAAGGAAAAAAACCTATTTTGCATCGTAAACACAATGCGGGGAAAGATCTAGGTTCGGGGGTTGGTTAAGCTTAGGGAAGGTATTAGCATCCTAAACTTCTGTAGTACTCTACAGGAACCTCTTGTTTTAAATATGCTACTTGCTGTGGTTATCTACTTAAGGGTAATGCTAAAGGGTTAAAGGTAAAGAGAAGGACCTAAGGGTTAGTCCTAAGTTTACTCGCCAAGACTCGCATCTTGTGCTTACGTATCTGAGGTAGAGGGTAGAATCATAGTAATCCAAGTTCCCCTTGAAAGGGAGGAAGAGGAACTTCTTGATTGTGGTCAAGGTTTCAGGGGGAAGTAAATGTTCATAGGTGTCGCAACTGCAAAAAACAACCGGCGGAAAAACAAAAGAGTCGCCACTTTTGTTAGTTATCCCACAGAGAGGGAAAGGAAACGATCGCAAAAACCTAAAGAAAACAGGAAAGACAAGGTCATCACAACCATGCCTGGATTCAGGAGTCGGTTACGCAAGGGGAAGGTATTAGCACCCCTCACGTCCGTCGTACTCGACGGGATCCACGCATTGTTATCTATCTAAAAAGGGTGTGTTGATACTATCTAGCTAAAGGCTTAAGGACAAAAGAAAAACAAAAGAGAAGTGACTCGGCAGAGCATCGCCGCTCTGTGCCTACGTACTCCCTCGTGGAAGGGGAAAGTCAGAGTCAACGTAGTTCGCCTAACTACGGCTAAGAAAAGGGAAAGGTTGCTCACCGAGACGCCGCCTCTCGTGCCTACGTACTTTCGTCTGGTACGAAAGATCAGAACAAACGTAATTCGGGCTAAAAAGGACCACAGATTGGTTCAACAGTTTTTAGGCCCGAGTAGGGTTAACAAATAGTTCTAGCAGTTGGTGTATGCAGCTCGACCATTGGAGACTTAGGCGTTACCGTTTGCGGTAAAACTAAGAGTTAACAACACTCTTTTTGTGAAAATATTTTCCTGATTAAGAACCCCAAAGGGTGAAAAAGAGTTTGAATTGTTTTTGTGTTTTTTAGAGAAGAAGTATTTTGAATTTAATTTTCACCTCATGTCGCACTAGAGACTATGACCTAAGAGCGAATGCGTCGTATATCACCCAAAGGGTGTACACTAAACACTCTAGGTCCTTGAGAGGAGGCCCCTCAATTACCATTTCTCAAGTAGCTTAAGGCTCGTAGCGTGCTACACTTGTCATTCCTTATTAAGTGTTTTATGAATGTTTGAAGATGAGAAGAGAAGAAGGAACACTAATGGGAGACTAGTCAATCCTAAAAGTTGTCATGCAAAGTGGACTTAAAGTTGGGATTCAAAAGGAAACTACCTAATGTTATCATGTATGGTTAGGCACCTAATGTCTATCATAACCTCAAGAGGTTAGAGACCTTATGGGGAGCATGGCAAAGAAAAGCAAAAGAAGAAGAAGAAGAAATGCATATGCAAATGAAAATGCAAACATAGAATGCACAAGTAGAATGATAGTGGGAGGAAAATAGTGTGGGGCAGTAGCCACCACAAGCTCATCTCAACCAAGCATGCATATGGAAATGCAAGAAAAGAGAAGAAGGAGAAGAGCACAAGAAGAACAAACCACACAAAGATGCACACAAAAAAAAGGGATGAAATGACCTAAGTCAAGCAACATCAACCACACCAATAAAATCAAACCAAAATGAAAGGTAAACAAACCTCAAAGCCAAGTGAGGATGGGAGACCAAATGAGGGCATCAAGGACCCCATAATAGGTACTCAACCATAAGCATCACTTATCAAACACAAAGAAACACCAAAAGTGTCCTCAAGGATTCATCATTCTAGGTATGCTTCAAATACCTCCAAAGGAGGGACCAAGCCACCTTAAATGACATTCCAAGGTCATTGGACAGAAGGGAGATGAAGAGAAGAAATCTTACAAGCAATACCAAAACAAAATAAGAAGAAATGCAAGCAAAAGCACAAAGGAAACAAGCATGCATCACATAGGAGTTCAAGTTGAAAGCACAAAAAGAAAGGCATCAAGCAACAAGCAATGAACAATATTTTGACCTCAAAATGAACATACAGAGAGTTCAACATGTCTAAAATGTGAAACAAGAAGAGTTGAGAACTTATTGGATCCACAAAGGTCATTTCCAATCCAAACTAGGTCAAGCACTTGTGTGAGCTGTCCTATGAGATGACCTAATTTGCAAGTCACTTCAAAAATAGGAAAAAGGCTAAAAAAAATCAAATAAAATACACAAAGAAGGTAAACAAGTTGGCAACCAAAGGCCCATAAATCAAGACAAATGTCCTCTCAAAGCACCATCAAAAGAAGGGATTCATTTAGATGTACCACTTTGAAATAGGAGAAACAAGAGCAAGAAGAAAAGCCACAAAAGTCAACCACCAGGGGCAAAATGGTCCTCTAAAATTGATCAACTCATCATTGAGATGAGGATCAATTTTTAATCATTGGATCAAAAAGGAATGAGAGAAATAAATGCAAAAGCAAACCATGTCACAATTCAATTCAATTAAAACAACTCCAATACTTAATTCATTTTTTAATTGAAAATAAAATGGAAAAATAAAATAAAAATATCCAAAAAAAAATAGACATCTCAAAGTTGATAAAAAATATTTTTGGTGAATTTTTAATGTATTGGAGCTATTTTAATTAATTAAAATTATAAACAGAAAATACAAATAAAAAAACAAAAGAAATAAAAGAGAAAATAAGAAATGGTCATGGCAAATAGCAGACAATAGCAGTTCAAAATGGGAATTGGGCCCATCTGGGGGTGTGGATAACGCATGCGTGCAAGGCCCAACAGACAAGTTTAAACAAAACCAAACAAGTCTGGCAATTACATGCAACGAGTCAAACAAAGCGTATCATGGGCACTCACTCAGAACCACGTGATCAAAAAGTAAGCCATCAAAGGGCCATCATAACGCTAGCACATTAATGAAAGTTTAAACGTAATCACATGGATCCAGTCAACTAAAGCCTACCGTATGTCTTAATCAGAGCCATTAGAATGGAAAGTATTCACATCAAATGAACCTGGGCGTGACACCTCATCATCCCTTACCTCCAGAAACCCTAAAACACACCAGCTGGCCGGAGATCACTGTTCATCATCTTCTCCGGCCAAGCACCACCGTGAACAGAACCAACACAACACATATCCTCAAAACTTCACCAAAACGCATGAATTTTATACCAAAACTCATCTAGAGATCAAGAGGATCTCATTTCTAGCCTCAAAAACCATTAATCATGCGTGAAACTCCAAACCCGAAGCCAACAAGCTTGAACATCAAAATCCATAAGTTCATCAAAACCTCCCCAATTTGATCTAAAACTCATCTAAAAGTCATGTAGGTTATAGATCAAGTGTCAAACAAGCCAAAGCACGCATAAACAAGCCAAAACAGATCCAAACATTTTTTATCACCATCCAACAATCACAACCAATGCCAGTTCGTTTTACATTTTAATGCTCTACATTGTTCCTACGTCTCAAATATGCAAAAATGGCAGTGAATTGATGCTTATCAAGAGTGTAAGGTTGAATTTCAATTACCTAGTGGAGAACTTCCACTGAGCCTTCAAATGGAGCTTAAGCTTGAAGATAATTGCCCAGAATCGTTCACTGATCTCTAATAGAGCTTTCTCAATTCACAATTTTGCTTGAAATGTCCTCAATCTCCAAATTCGAAATTCGAAATTCCACCACTTTTTCAAAACTGAACTTGCTCAATTTGGCTCCAATTTCCACTTTTGATCATTTGTGAAGGTTGAAAACTTTATATATGATGGATCTTGATGATAATTGAGCCCAAACTCAGCCTCTAACAACCCATATCAAAATGCAAAGAATTGAGTTTTTTGAAGCTTTCATGTACACGAATTTCACTCAAAATTGGCTCCAAAATGGTTAAAATAGCTTGCTGGTACCACATGGAGTATGAATGGTCAGGATTAAGACCTTAATTGATCTCAATGGCTCATGTTGGTTGTGTAACTTCATAGTGAAGAAACCTTGAAAATGGCTCATTTAAACACCTCAAATTCAAAATGTAAAATTGCCAATGTGTTCAAAATGTAATTTGCACTAAAAAAATGCACTTATTTGCACCAAAATGATCTATAATGAAATAATTCCAATTTTGCCCTTTCAAACCTTCTTCTATGAAAATTCACATCTCAATTCTTCAAACCAAACCAATTCCTTGACTTCTAAATGCTTGGCTACATAAATAACACCATTTGGAACAAGTTTGATTTTGGAAAAATCTTCATTTGAAGTGTGCAAGTTGGTGAAATGGACCTATAATTTTATGACCTGTAATCTTACTTTCCCAAAATACCCCTGACTTGTAACCCTCATAATTTGAGTTCTACAAATCAGATGAAAGACTTCTAGTACATTTTGGAAATCTAAGACCAAGACCTACAACTTTCATGTTGGCCAGAAGTTGAGGAGAAACATCCTTCTAGGTCAAAAATGGCTTGGAAGTTGGTTGACTTTTGTTGACCAAAATCACATCCCTCTAATGACCTGTAACTTGTCTGGATCATAACGTGAGTTCTATAAATCCAATCAAGGACTTCTAGTACTCAAATTAAAGATAAGAACATTCTATACAAGTTCCATGTTGGTCAAAAGTTGAGATGAAACTTGTATCTTGAGATAGGTGGTCTTGAAGTCAGGCACTAAATAGGGGATTTTACCCTGAGAACCCTAATTTAGTAACTTCTCACACACTTGATCCTTGATGAATTGAACTTGAAATGATGTCTCATATATCTTAACACCACATCCCATGACCATATAGACTTCGAATTGAGTTTTAATCTCCTTCAATTTCACAATTGACTGAGGCCTAGCCAGATGAAACCCTAATTGCAACACCTTCACTGCAACTCTTCACAGTTGGTATAAACGCTTGGATGAGCTCCACAATGACCTTCAAGGCACTCAATGAGCTCTCTCAATATCTTATATCCACAACCATGAATTCACAATCCTCTAATGATCTTTAATTGGCCTCCAAGTTAGGAGTTGACCCACATACATCCATCCTTTCTTTCATAAGACCATTACCCACTTCTTGATGACTTGATGACCATTCAATCTTGAGCAACACCCCTTGCTTAGGCTCAACCCTCTGAGTAGACTCCTCTTGATATGCACCAACTCTTGATCCCCTGTTCAATGTTAAATGCTATGCAATGCAAATGCTAGAAAGAAATGAAATGGAACATAAGCCAAGTTAGAAGAAAAAGGTTGGGCAAATTTTGGGGTGCAACAACTGCCTCTATTCAAACGACTTGGACCTGAAGGAGTGAAAAGCGAATGGATTTCACACAATCAAGGTAAAAGACGGTTGAATACCTAAGAACCCGGAAATTTGCCAATCGCAGAAAATAAATCTGCAAACAAGAATCTCCGAAGGTAACTGCTCTGATTACAAACACATTCCACTGGGGAAAAGAGAAACTTAACGAGTAACTCTGCTTGGGGAGAACCCTGAAATAGGGAAATACTTCAAATTGCCGGAATCTAGATATTCAACGAACAAAATGAATCAATGAAATTTTCCGGAGCCTGAACGCTCAATGTAATAGCCGGAGCCTGGACGCTCAACGAAAGATTGACCGGAGCCTGAATGCTCGACGTAAAAACCGGAGCCTGAATGCTCAACGCAAAATAGCTGGAGCCTGAATACTCAACGGACTAAAAAGTACACCATAAACTGGAACCTTATCGGAGCCTGGATACTCAACAAAGTTGGAATCACAAATCAAATACCGGAGTCGGGATACTCAATGCACAAGAGAAATTACCACATATTGGAATTCGGTCGGAGTCTGGATACTCAACATAATGCATTGGGGTCCGAACGCTCAACAAAAACAGACCGGAGCCTGGATGCTCGACAAAATAAACCGGAGCCTGAATGCTCGACGAGAGTGACCGGAGCATGAATACTCAACGGAAAAAAGAGATAATCATCATACGAAAATTACCGGAGTCTAGATACTCGACGGAAACTTGACCGGGGCCTGAATACTCGACGAACCAAATCAAATATTACGAGTCAAAGATACACCGGAATCTGGATATTCAACAGAGAAGGAGTACTATCACAAAACTTACCACAATCTGACTTTACCAGAATCTGGATACTCAGCGGGGAAAGCAGTGCTTCACAAACTGACAAATATACCGGAGTCTGAGTACTCAACGGAGATTGACCGGAGCCTAGATACTCAAGGGACGAGAGGAAGATACCACAAATATACTTATCAAAATTTAACACAACACTGTCTTTACCGGAGTCTGGCTACTCGACGGAGAAAGAACAATAATACCAATCACCGTGGTCTGGCTACCACAACTATCTTTGCCGGAGTCTGGATACTCAACGGAAAAAGAAAGCCCCGTCAACTGGGAAGGGACCAGAGTCTGGATACTCGACAAAACATAAATACCTATCATGATCCTTTGAGATCCAATGATACTGCTGGGTAATAACATGAGTCGGGGTCTGGATACCACGCGGGCTAAGAGAAATCACATGGCCTGAATACCAAGGAAAAATCAAACCTCCGAAGATACACCTGAAACAAAGAGATAACAACCTGGTTTATATTTCACATGCATATGTTTGAAAATGGCGTAATGCTCCATACGAAATGGAGATGCTACGCATTTGGGTAGACGCTATGCACGCATGCAGATGCAACAGAACTGAATAAGCAAGATAAATGCTGGAGGTACAGAAAACACCATGCTAGGGCACGAGAAATAACCCTGTTGAGGAATCAAAAATTCTTCCGGGGATAGAGCGCAAACTTGCTCATGCCAATAACCATTGGACTTATACCGAGAAACAGGCTCTTACTGGCTTTCTACAAAGAGAATACCGACGTGACAACATTCTTCTATCCTGCTGGGGAAGAGAGAACAACACCGCTGGGGAAACCATCCCTTTCAATTCGCTGAGGATTGCTCTTCCAGGGAACGAATCCTAACCAATCTACACAATACTCTGTGGGGAGAAAAATCCAATCACGACTCGTTGAGGAGTACCTACAAGCATGCACCTTGCGGGTATTAAATGTGCATCAACTACCGAAGAATGCATACACGCTACCTGCTCGCTCAAACCACATACAAACTCTACTGGGGATAGAGATGCGAACTTCACCGATCGGGGAAGTAAATTCAAGCTGAGGATAGGACAACTTCATCTGACTCTTTGCCCCAAGGGTAACGACCCTGCAAAACTGAACAAATAGACAAGATATCCTACGCAATGAAATCATCTTAGTCAGCATTCGTGACGTTGTTTAATTAATTCAAAGTTTTAACAATTATTGGCCAAGGCCTGCAAGTTTATGTTAGCACAAGTTCATCAACACATTGGGCGTTTTCACAAACAAAACAGTAAAAGTTAAAACAAAGCACACATACCAAGTACTGAATAATATATGTTTATTGATGATCGGCCTGTAAATAGGCAAAGTTTTACAACATATGCAACTTCTGAAAAGAGGAAGCTGCGCAAAATAAATACAGATATGTACAAAAATATACAAGAGTGTACAACATGTCGGCAACATGGCACAGACAAACACCATGAGCTGATCCCTTTATGACTCGCCTGACTCTGACGCTTTCCCGACGCTTCGTCTTCAGAAGAGATTAATTCGGATGAAAACAGCCCTCAGGTTCTCCCAATCCACTAAGCAATAAAGTCTCAATGTAGACCGCAACCATTTGCTTTTCAATCCCTAACTTTTGCCTGAACCGCCCTTTTCGGGTTTTCGATTCACCGGGATACCCATTTTTGCCAAAGTCGCCTTTTCAGGTTTTCGACTTTGCGGGTTTACATATTTTTATTTTTATCCCTAATTTTTTCCCGAACCTATTTTTTATTTTTTATGGTTCGCCGGGATGCCCCATTTTTGCCTGGACGTTTCTTTTTGTGTCCAGCAGGTTTCTTTTAAGCAAAGTATTTTTTAACTGCGTCTGCGTTCACAGGGGATGTAAAATCCTCACCATCCATGGTGGCTAACAACAAGGCTCCTCTAGAGAAAACCTTTCGTACAACATATGGACCTTCGTAATTGGGAGTCCATTTGCCCCTGTGATCTGATTGTGGTGGGAGAATCTTTTTCAGCACAAGATCGCCCGTCTGAAAGCTTCGAGGGTGCACCTTCTTATCGTAAGCTTTCTTCATTCGGCTCTGGTACAAACGACCATATACAATTGATGCTAGCCTCTTTTCATCCATCAGACTAAGCTGATTCAAACGATTCTTTATCCATTCTGCCTCATCAAGTTTCACGTCGACCAAAACTCTTAAAGAAGGAATCTCGACTTCTAGCGGTAGGACAACTTCCATATCATACACTAGCAAGAAAGGAGTTGCCCCGATTGATGTGCGTACCTTCGTACGATAATCTTGCAAGGCGAAAGACAACATCTCATGCCAATCTTTGTAAGTAACAACCATCTTTTGCACTATCTTTTTGATATTCTTATTGGCCGCTTCAAAAGCGCCATTCATCTTCGGCCGATAGGGCGATGAGTTGTGATGTTCAATCTTGAAGTTCTGGCATAACTCCTTCATCATTTTGTTGTTCAGATTCAAACCATTATCAGTAATGATTCGCTTGAGAATTCCATATCTGCAAATGATGTCCTTCTTTATGAATCTTGCTACCACTTGTTTGGTCACATTAGCGTACGAAGTTGCTTCCACCCGCTTGGTGAAGTAATCGATGGCAACCAAGATGAAATGGTGACCGTTGGATGCGGTGGGCTCAATCTTGCCAATCATATCAATGCCCCACATGGAGAAAGGCCACGGGGACGCCATAACATTCAATGGGCACGGCGGTACATGTATCTTATCAGCATAAATCTGACATTTATGGCATTTCTTCGCAAATTTGAAACAATCTGACTCCATTGTTAGCCAATAATACCCAGCTCGTAAGAGTTTCCGAGACATGGCATGTCCACCGGCATGCGTACCGAAAGTACCCTCGTGGACTTCTTCCATAAGCAACATTGCTTCTTTTTCACCCACACATCTCAACAGCACCAAATCATGGTTCCTTCTGTAAAGCTCACCATCTGGGTTTAGGTAAAAGTTGCCAGACAACCTCCTTAGCGTCTTCTTATCCTGGGGTGAAGCCCCTGGTGGATACTCTTGCTTCTTGAGGAAGTTCTGTATATCGTAATACCATGGCCTGCCATCAGCAGCCTCTTCAATGGCGAATACGAAAACAGGTCTGTTCAAGCGAGAAATGACTATTCTGGGAGCCTCATTCCAGAAATTCACTTTGTACATCGAAGATAGAGTTGACAAAGCATCGGGCATCTGATTCTCCGCTCTTGGCACATGGTGGAAGTCTATACGATCGAAAAATGGTAACAACCTCCTTGCATAATCTCTGTAAGGAATCAGATTTGGTTGATGAGTTTCCCATTCTCCTTCGATTTGGTTAACCACTAGCGCTGAATAGCCATATACATCGAGATTCTTGATCTTCAGATCAATAGCTTCTTCCAGACCCATCATACATGCTTCGTATTCAGCTTCATTGTTGGTGACTGGGAATGTCAATCTGGCAATGAACAGGATGTGAGTACCATGAGGAGTTGTAATAATTGCCCTAATTCCACTACCATAAGAGTTGACAGCACCATCAAATATCATTTGCCATTGAGAACCCTTCTCTGGACCTTCACCATGCAGTGGTTCCTCACAATCTTTCGCTTTGAGAAACATGATATCCTCGTCAGGAAACTCAAACTTCATCGGTTGATAATCTTCGATTGGTTGCTCAGCAAGGTATTCTGACAGAACACTTCCTTTGATGGCTTTCTGAGAAACATACTATTTATCGTACTCTATCAGTACCATCTGCCATCTAGCAATTCTTCCTGAAAGCGCCTGCTTCTCGAAGACATACTTAATCGGATCCATCTTCGAAATCAGCATGGTTATGTGATTGAGCATATACTGTCTCAAACGCTTGGCAGCCCAAGCAAGTGCACAACACGTCTTTTCGAGCATTGAGTAACGGGACTCATAATTTGTGAACTTTTTACTCAAATAATAAATCACATGCTCCTTTATTCCCGTCTCGTCGTGTTGACCGAGAACACAACCCATGCTGTTCTCAAGAACCGTTAGATACATGATTAAAGGCCTTTCAACTACTGGGGGTATCAATATTGGAGGCTCCTGCAAATACTGTTTTATTTTATCAAAGGCTTTTTGACAATTTTCATTCCAGACAACCACCTGATTTTTCTTTAACAATTTGAACATTGGTTCATATGTGGCTGTGAGATGAGATATGAACCGAGCAATGTAGTTCAATCTCCCTAGGAAACCACATACTTCATTTTCTGTTTTCGGCGCTGGCATGTCTTGTATGGCTTTTATTTTTGCAGGATCGACCTCGATTCCTTTTCCACTAACAATGAACCCCAATAACTTTCCGGACCGAACTCCGAAAGTGCACTTATTTGGATTCAACCTCAATCTGAACTTTCTAAGCCTCTCAAACAACTTCAAGAAGTTAACCAGGTGCTCCTCCTCCGTTTGGGATTTAGCAATCATATCGTCAACATAAACCTCAATCTCTTTATGCATCATGTCATGAAAGAGCGTTGTCGTAGCACGCTGATATGTTACTCTGGTGTTCTTCAAACCAAAAGGCATCACCTTATAGAAAAACGTTCCCCACGGTGTAATGAATGTTGTCTTCTCCATGTCCTCCGGTGCCATCTTTATCTGATTATAACCCGAGAAACCATCCATGAAGGAAAACACCGAGAATTGAGCCGTATTGTCGACCAATACGTCAATATGAAGGAGCGGGAAATCATCCTTAGGGCTCTCCTTGTTCAAATCCCGATAATCAACATACACACGCACCTTACCGTCATTCTTCAGTACATGTACTATGTTGGCAACCCACGGAGGGTAGGTAGTCACAACTAAGAATCCAGCATCCCACTGCTTTTGGACCTCTTCTTTGATTTTTACCGCCATATCTGGTCTTGTTCTTCTAAGCTTCTGCTTGACCGACGGACATTCCTCGCGCAACGGTAAGCGATGAACCACTATGTCGGTATCAAGCCCAGGCATATCCTCATACGACCAAGCAAAGATGTCACTATACTCTCGAAGCATCTCGATCAGTCTTTGCTTGACGTCGCTCTATAGCGCAGCCCCTATCCGTACATTTCTGACAACTTCTTCAGAATCCAGATTAATGACCTCAATTTCCTCTTGATGAGGCAGAATGATTTTCTCTTCCTGTTTCAAAAGTCTGGCTAATTCCTCAGGCAAGTCTTCATTCTCATCAATCTCTTCTTCATCTTGATATATCGGTTGATCGAAGTCAAAGCGAGTCATAGAAGGTTCTAGATCGGTGTCATCTGCAATAGGAATCCTGCAATGAAAATGGTTAAATGTTTCAAACAATTTGCAAACAAATATGAACCACGTTTCCATTTTATTGGGACAAATGAAAATAAGAAAAACAGAGATCACAAAAGTTGTATGAGAAAATGCCCTTTGATTAATTGATAAACAATGTTCAGACATAAACAAGTAAGGCCCTGAAATAAAATACCGCTATGCCCCGAGTAGGACATAGGGTAATACAATAATTGAAAAAATAAAGCATTATTGTTCAGTCGTCACTTGAATGACTTCTTCAATTGACCAGTTGCGTAGGCTCTGTCCTGGAATACATGGCTTGATCCAGGCATCCATGTCACAGTCACTGTCTCCAGATTCATCATCAGAAATGGCACTGATCTGCTCAAAGAAGACACCTCCGCTAGTAAACCTGATCGGCCCCTTGAACTTCGCCGTGCTTTGTGAAGACAATGGGCGGTACCCCAGACCGAATTTGTCTTGCTTCTGTGGTATATCAATCACCTGCCCCCAGCCTTGTCGCACCAGCTTGCACCACAGTCTTCTTTAAAGGAAGACATAGCCACCTCAGGCTCTTTACTCACAACCGAAGACTTCTCTTTGATCTTGACCGCTTCGAAGGCTTGGCAAAGAGTTTCATGGATCTCCCCATCCACTTCAACATACTTAAAGGATGATAGATGGCTGACCATAATATCTTCCTCTCTGCATACCGTCACAACGCTACCGCCAACCATGTATTTCAGCTTCTGATGCAGAGTTGATGTAACAGCCCCGACTGAATGAATCCACGGGCAACCTAGTAAACAACGGTAGGCTGGCTGGATATCCATGATGTAAAACACATCATTAAAGACTTCAGGTCCAACCTGAATCGGCAACGTTACCTCCCCAAACATGAATCTTCGGGTTCCATCAAACGCACGCACCACCAAGTCACTTGGCGTGCAAATTAACCCCTTCATATCTAACTTCATCAAAGCCTTCTTGAGAAGCACGTTTAAAGAAGATCCCGTATCCATAAGCACGTGAGACATGACAGTTCCTCGGCATTCCAAAGATATGTGCAGCGCACAATTGTGATTTTCTGCCTCTGGGTGTCAAATCCAAGTCCGTAAAGCCTAAGCCATTGCCTGCGTTTACGTGTGCCACCATTCCTACAAGTTGATTGACTGAAATTTCCTGTGGCACGTAAGCAGTGTTTAGTATCTTCAGCAATGCATTCCTATGTGCCTCAGAGCAAAGGAGCAACGATAGGATGGATATTTTGGAAGGAGTTTGCTGCAAGTGATCGACTATCTTGTAGTCGCTTTTCTGGATCAGCCTCATGAATTCCTCCGCATCCTTCAACAAAGATTCTCTTTCCCCAAATTGATAAGTCTCCTCCACTACCGGTCTTTCCCCTTATCCACCTTATCCGCAATCACCTCAGGCGATGAAAAGACTCGGCCACTGTGAGTAATACCCCCTGCACCCACTAGATTGTCAACTGAACTTGCAGGGGTATCATTCAAGTTTATCTTCTGCCCATTACAATACACTTTGGCTCCGTAGTTCCACGGAACGGCCTTAGTGCTCTCGAACGGCATAGGACCTGCTTTGGTGATAATTATCATCGGCGGCTTTGGAGCGTAGATAGTAACAGTCTTGTACGGGATAGAGATTGTCGCAATCACATCCTTCTCTTCAGCCACTACATCCTCAGATTATCTTCCAATAGAATGGTCAAATTGTAAAACTCCATCGTCAATCATCTTCTAAATACAGCTTCTCAACATCCCACATCCTCTCTCAGGATCAACAGAACATTCAACACAGCCTTCAACACATCCCGGGAAAACACCTCCCTGTAGCGGTCTGGCTTTCACAAAGCTTAAGGGTGTTTTCAGTTCATCAACATTGGTCACCAAGTTCAATACCTCTTCCTCTACAATTGCATTAACCCCAGCCTGCCCGTGATTCAACATGGGATTCTGCACCATGTTGGGAACATCATTAGAAAAATTGATAGCTTTACTGTCAATCATATCTTGCACTTTATGTTTGAAGGCTTTACAATTGTCAATATTATATCCTGGGGCACCCGAATGGAATTCACAACGAGCATTTGCATCGTACCCAGGAGCCAAAGTCCTTTTCTGAATCAATTGCAGTTGTAGCAAAGCCTGCAATAACTGAGAGTAAGGCATAGGAGGTGCATCAAAATGCCTGTTTGCTGCCCGACCTCTATTTTGGTACCTGCCATACCCCTGTTGGTTCTGTTGCGGTCGTTGTTACTGTTGTTGCTGACGCTGTTGTTGCTGCGGTTGTTGAACTGCTGGAATAGTGATGCTAGCAATCTGCTAATGCTGCCTATTCTGACCTCTATTTCTTCCCTTGAACTAGATTCAACGTTAGCATCTCCCTCTCGTCTTTTGTTTCCAAACACTTTCTTGTTTCCTCCTCCAGATGAGGATCCTTCGCCAGCGTTGATCTTTCCTATCTTAATTCCATTCTCCACCCTTTCACCGGTGATTATCAGATCAGAAAAGCTTCCAGACATATTGCCGATGAGTTTATCATAATACACTCCTGGTAAGGTAGCAACAAACATATCCATAAGTTCCCTTTCTACCATTGGTGGTTGCACCCTGGTAGCAAGCTCTCGCCACCTCTGGGCATATTCTTTAAAGCATTCACTGCTCTTCTGAGAAAGATTCTGCAACTGGACTCTATTCGGAGCAAGGTCACTGTTGTACTGATAGTGCCTTACAAAAGCTTCAGCTAGGTCTTTCCAGCTACGGACATTAGCGGGCTCTAAGCTCATATACCATTCCAGCGATGGTCCGGATAAGCTATCCTGGAAGAAATGCATCAAGAGCTTCTCGTCATTAGAATGCGCAGACATCTTGCGATAATAAGACCTTAGATGAACCCTAGGGCAAGTGGTGCCCTTGTACTTATCAAAATCCGGGACCTTAAACTTTGGAGGTACCCTCAAGCCTGGAATCAACCCTAAATTAGACATATCCAGCCCCATAGAGTTTTGGCATTCAAGCGACCTCATCTTCTCTTCGATCATCTTAATCCTTCTGTCAGCCTCAGAAGGTATTTCAACATTCACAATTCTTGGAGAAAACACATCTTCCTGCCTATCCTCATTCCAAGTATGGTCCAAGCTACCATGTATCGCACCTGTAGTATCGAGACCATAGCCATAGCCATTACCATTACCATTACCACCATTGGCAAAACCAACATGATTAAAACCTGTCATATTTCCAGCATCGGCAGCGTGACCACCCCCTCTAGCAGTATGGATGACTAAAGTTGGCATAGAATTGTCTACCCGTGGAGTTTCCTGATGAGGAGGGTTAGAAGCAATCCCACCATGTAACACACCTTCACTATCAACCCGCGCAATCATAGGTTGCACCAAAGTCTGAAGTTAAGCCTGACCACTAGCAACCCCTTGCATGACCTCCATCAGCTGTACCATACGATCTCTCATCTCTTGCATTTCTACCTGCATCTGATCCATCAGCCTTTTCTGGTTTCCTCTGGTACCGTACCGGTGAGTTGTCACGTCAGCAATCCTGAAATACTAGTAAACCACAGGAGAAAATAAGGTTAACCGTTCCGGTGCACCTGCAAATGCGAGAAAAATGCTATAATGCAGACATGTATTTATGCAATAGGGATATTTCCCCCTCGATTCCAGTTTCCAAGAACAAAATAACAATGGAGAACCTTGCGGAAGCATAGAATACCAACTCCTCATATATAGATCAAAAGAGCCATCAGGCAAAGTACAAACTCCAGATGAGTACAAATAAGGAAAATAACCTCAGCCAACAAGCCTGGCAATGGTCAAATACAACAAAATAACAACAAAAACTGCAACAGATATAGACAAAACATGTCAAGCAGGATGACGTGATCGAAAATCCTCCAACAGGCTCAACGTCTCAGGATGATCCGGCCTAGCAAGTAACACCTGGATAAGCAAATTTTGCTGACTCACAGTATGATGTAGGCTATCAATGTGATCCTCTAAAGCTCTCTCTCCGAAACATGCCTCGAGTCTGCGTCTCTTGGAGCCAACTCTCAACTTGAGATCCTTCAAGTTTGCGATCGCTTCATGCAACCTTCACTCGCTATCTCGTCTACATGATGATTCTGCTGCAATCTCTCCATCTTTGGCATTAAGTTGAGCCTTCAACTTGCTGATCTGAAGCTTTAACTTGTCTTCACGCTCCTTTTTGTTAGTGAGTGTGGCATTCCATATCGACTCAAACTTGGATATCCTCGTGTAAGCCTTATCCAACTCTTTCTTCTTCGTGGCAAGAACTCTGTAAGAAGCATTCAAATATTGTCCTGTGCGCTCTCTGTCCTTAGTCTCCTTAGTCAGATCAGTACCCAGCTTGTTCACAAGCTCGGTTTGTCTCCTGAAAGAATGAACTGCATCTATCTTCTCACTGCGAAGCTGGATAATCTCTTTCTCTAATTCTTCATTTGCTTTTCTCAGCTCTTCCTTCTCCGCCAATATCTGATTGTATTTCTGGATATCTACAGTAGTGGGCTCCTCGATCATGAGAGGATACAATGGTGCAACTGCGGGGAATGGCATCAAGAACTTCGCAACTCTATCACGAATCCAAGTCAGGTAAGGGTCATATGCTCGGCTGTTACTCTTCCCCAAAGCTAACTTCCCTTTTCGACAAATGTTTTCCATGCATGCTCAAGTGTGCCCAGAGCCTCGCCCTCCAATAAGCCAGTAAGATACAGAGATTCCTGTATCTTCTCTTCTCTAGGAGGCTCTCTCAATGCATACCCGAACTATCTCACCAATAAAGAAGGATTATAGTTGATGCAACCTTTCCTTCCGATCAAAGGAACATTAGGAAAGCCATCACAACTATAAACAATATCTATACCCAACATGTCTCAATCAAACCAAATAATATTCTCTGCAGATAATCCCATCAATCTCTCCGACCATTTGGAAGTACTAGCAGTAGCCACAAATGGATTCGTCTTAGGCATATGACTAGCAAACCAAGAATACAATAGAGGAACACAACAAGCTACGTTGTTACCCCTTTGTTTCTCATTCTTGTAATGCACATAATGATAAACGTCTCCGAGAAGAGTAGGCATCGGGTTTCTCGAGGCCAATATATGAAATGCATCCAAATCCACAAAGTCTGGAAGATTAGGAAACAAAATAATGTCGTATATACAAAGAGCAAGAACAACACTAAATGCAATCCAGCAACCATCATTAGCAAACTGTCTAGCCCTGTCAACTAGGAAAGCCAAAGGAAAACCATGCACTCCATTCCACTCTGTCAAACCCCCTGTAACTCTGAAGCATCCACATGTACTATGGCAGCTAGCTTAGCCAGATCAGGCTTCGCATCAATATGAACAAAAGGTATCTGATTAAGAACAGGCACATCCAACAATACTGAGTACTCCTCAAAAGTAGGTGCTAGAAGGTAATCAGGAAAAATAAAGCATCTCAACTGCGGATCATAAAACTGAAGAAAGACATAAAGACCATCCACCTCATATGCTGAAGGCTTGCAGACCCATCTCAGTAATATCCCATAAGACTGCCTAAAATCCTCCATCACTTTCCCACCAGCTAGAGAAATCAAACTCAGCAAAGACCTAACATCTGGAGTCGGAAGTTTGTAAGCCACAGTTCTCTTCAAAGAATCCATATCAGCAAGGAGGGAATAAGATCATCGGAATCGAAGGAGAAATATGCACCTGTAACACAAATACATGTTAATGAAATGCAGATGAAAATGCAAATGCAAATGCAAATAGGGGATCAAGACGGCTGTGCTGTCGGTAGAGAAAAACCAGAGCTTCGCCTTAGCGAGAACAAAGTACCGATAACAGGACCCACTGATAAACAGATTCACACTGCAAAGAACCGGGTATTCTGAAAGCCAAGGTTTCCTGCATAACCCAATCTCTCTCACAGGTATAGACCTATCCATAGACAAAGGTTCAGCATCCTGTGCGTTTGTCAGCTTCACAAACTTTCAAGAAATGATGATACGTTCACCATTTCTGGTTTGGCATCATCGTTCCCTGAAGAGGCCTCACTTAGCTGACTCACAAATGATCGGTCCCCAGAGTCGACAACCCTCAAATCCAAAATTCCCTCGAGCCTAAAAGGCCAGAAAGAAAGTTTTCTAAGAGAATCTCGTCCGAGCGTGAATTTCGTGGTGAGCTAGTACGAGCAAAGCAAGCACACCCACCACTAATCTCCACTACTAAAGCTAGGTGTATACTCAAGCCCAGGTCCGGCTTATCACTCAATGGAACTTCCCTCCCCACAACACAACAGTAAGGATATATGATGCGAAAAATAAATGGGGGAAAGTAAATAAAATACATATATACAACACCCAAAAATAAACAGAAAAGCACTAGGATTGACTCGCATAGGAAACTAGAGTCCCCAGCAGAGTCGCCAGCTGTCACAACTGCGAAAAACAACTGGCAGAAAAACAGAAGAGTCGCCACTTTTGTTATTTATCCCACAGAGAGGGAAAGGAAACGATCGCAAAAACCTAAAGAAAACGGGAAAGACAAGGTCACCGCAACCATGTCTAGATTCGGGAGTCGGTTACGCAAGGGGAAGGTATTAGCAGCCTTCACGTCCGTCGTACTCGATGGTGTTGCATCCTAATTTTTGACCTTAAGACCCCGCCCCCTTGGGTGTTTTATCATGTTTTTATCTTTCGCCCCTATATACGTATTTATCAGGACTAACAAATGTGTGCAGGATTATTTTGGCTTTAACACATCTCTGACAGTTTTTATGTAGCCTTCCAGTGCGAGATGATGTGGTTTCGAGATGCAGGTTCATTCGTATGCACTTGCAACCTAATCAGTGGGTACGCTAAAGTTGGAACACCCGGCTACAGGGAATCTTTAAAGGTCGTGTTCCCGTAGAACACGATTTATTAATGACGGATACGAGAGCATCCAATTCAAGTACCCAATTCTCATTTGTATTCTAAAGGTTCAAGACTTTTACTCTCCAAATCTTGTTTTCGAGACTGGTTGGTTTTGACTTGGTTGGATTGAGGACTTATTTTCTTTATAAAGTTCAAGTTGAAGCTCAAGTTTAAGATTTAAATATTAAGGTCATGGGCTCTAGTCCCGATCAAGCTTTGACACAAGTTGCAGGTCATGACTCAAGTTTCATCGGGCGAATTCATCATTTGGAGATTTCAAGTTACGAGGAGATTTTAGTTACAATTTGAGACGGATTGATGAAGTAACATAAAGTGGTCACGTGAAAAATGAAAAAAAACTGTTACAAGAACTTCTGAACTATCCAAAATTATATTTGTTCCAAATCCCATGGAAGATTCGAAGGCCCATGTCCAATTTTATTTCAAGGAGCTATCATGATTCAGGTACAAATTAAATTGATGAATTGTTCAAAATGTAACAATTAAGTTCATGTTGTTAAAATTCAAAACTACCACATCCACTCTTACAAGGAGCTCGTGTTACAAGAGGTGATAAGATGAAAAGAGTTTTCAAAACTTCTAACAGCAGTTTCACTCCAAGACATACAACAGAACCAGTTTGTTTTTTAAGCGGAAGTTCCTTTTCACGCTTCGACGACAAGAGGACCATCTCACATTCGGAAGCAACGTGATTGTGGTAATTATCATAAGCCCCATTGATGCTGGTCGTGTACCACATACACAAATCCGCAGCGTTGAGCTTGAAGTTGGTAGAACGCCGGAGAACAATGCTCACGACCTCGCACTTTCAGCCTTACTTGCTCAGCACAGGATTGAAGGTGGCCCCAACATTCATAGGAAACTCAACATCAATTCAGGAAATGTTCAGAAGGGTGAGTGAACAGTTCACTGCCATGTTTAGGAGAGAGGTTTTCTCGCATTGGTACACAGGTGAAGGAATGGACGAGATGAAATTCACCGAAGCCAAGAGCAACATGAACGATCTTGTACCAGAATACCAACAGATCAAGATGCTACTGCTGAGGAGGAATCATTTGTCTCAACGGCAGCCACGTGTCACCTAAAGCGCCAAATCCCACCATTTGGTTGCCAATCTAAAAAGAAAGAGTTCAGGAGCAGTGTGTGAATAAAACTTCATCATCAATGAACCAGGATTCACAAAAAAATCTCAGATTTATAAAAAAGGTCCAAACGTGAAAGGAGCGATGAATAGGGAAGAGAACCAGACCGCGATCGAGAGAGAGGAGAAGGTTGGAGAGAAGCGATTTGGGGGGGAATACAATGGGGGCTATGGTTCATGTTGTTTGCAATTTCATGTTGTATGTTGATCTTTCTCACACACAGCACCGCACATCCACTGATAATCACCGCTTAACCACCCCTTAATCTTTTTTTTCGTTTTTTTTTCTTTTTTTTATTATTTAATCTGTCTTAACTAATATTTTTTTAATCAACATCTAACCCTTCTAATTAACTAGTCAAACTTTTTAAAATAAACTAATCAACCAATTAGCTTTTTATTTATTTATTTGATTAGTCTTTAAAATAATTCACCATATTTATTTAATTTTGTAATCCCAATTTAAACAATCTTATAATCTCTTCATAACTAAAACAACCTAAAAAAAACCTTTTAATTTTTATTAAATATTTGGTTAAATCTAATGTTAACTTTTTAATAACTTTTTAAAAATAAGTATTTATCCACTGAAAAATCAATTATACCTCTTTGTCAAGTTTATTTAGTTAATAATAAAATCTTTAGTATTTAATTAAACTTTTTATAAATAATAATAAACACTTTTTTTTATGCCATAACCTATATTAATTTAATTTAACTATAAATAATAGCCATAATAAAAAATAATCACCTCACCAAAGTTTTATAGTAAGTAAGTCATTGTAACGTCTTATTCAACTTTATACCTTAATTTATATATAATCTCACCTAAAATCAATCTCTCGTCTAAAAATCAACCGATTAGAACTAACTCACAGCGTAAAATACAATCCAATCGTGCACACTCACATTCACAATTCACTCACCTACACCTTAGCGCTTTCATGCGTATGTGTATGCTTTACCATTTCCGCAATTTATTTTACAAGCAATTTACATTATCGTACTTTTGCATTGCATTCCGTCCAAAGGAAGAATCTGCGCATGATCTCAACAATCGTGCGTATGCATCATTTGCATCACATTCCCCTTGATCCTTGATCCCATTCACGTCAATCTTCTTAAGTTTAGATCCTACCCCATAGGAAGGACCGTTATCCTTTACAACATAGAAAAAACGAATAAAAAAATCAATATAATATTCAAACACAATAGAGAAAGATGTTAATCATCTTAAGCGAGATAGAATCAGCACCACACATCAATACAATCAATACCGTAGGAACTTTGCCTTAAGAGAGGCGTACCTCGTCGATCCCTATCCGAGTACTTGAGCCTTTCTCTTAAGATGATGCAAAAACTACATTCCTACAATTTGTGGCGGTTAAATCTCTCTTAAAATGATAACACATCTCTTCTCCTAAAATCAATCAATCAACTACCCTAAACCCGTAGGAACTTTGACCACAGTCAAAGAACTCCTTAAACTCGTTAGGAGAACTACAAATACTCTGATTCCACTCCCGTAAGGATATGTAGGCATAAGATGCAACATCTTATCGAGTATACTTAGATATAAACCCCTAGGGTCTTTCCCAACCTTAAGCAGATAAACATTTAGCAATAAACAAACATAAAACAAGAGGTTCCTGTAGAGTACTACAGAAACTTAGGATGCTAGTACCTTCCCTAAGTTTAACCAACCCCGAACCTAAAACTCTCTAACCTTTGCATATGCATTGCATTGTGGGAATTTCGATCTTTATCCCTTCCTTTAGAAAAATCAAAGTTCGGTTGCAAAATGAATTAAAGATTCAAACTAATCAATAGTTTGGTATCCAATTTTCACCGTGACAGAAATGGCGACCTCACTGGGGACCTACAATGGGGTTTCGCTATCTTATTTATACTTGTTTATTGCTTTATATTTGTATAATTGTTTGTTTATTACCTCTGGATTGATACCTTTGAGTGGTGAGACAAAGTCCTACACCCGGACTTTAGTGAAATTAAGATAGGATAGTGATATGTTCAAAGAGGCTTATAGGGGGTGGAATCCCGACCAAGCTGACTTGAAAATCACGCTCAATTGAGGCCCTCTCAAAAGATGTATTGTTGAACGAGTCCTTAATCGTGAAAACATGCACTATATTCGATGTTGGAGCCTATGATATTGAGGACTGTAGTTACCTTAACCCCACTTTGACCTTTATTAGGATGTAGTGCGGGGCTGTGAGGGGGTACCCCCGAAATAGTGCTACGGATACTACGCTGAAAAGAAGTTCTCTTGAGAATATTATTAACCCCCGAGTACTTGGGAAGTTGATAATATCCGAAAGATAGGCTAATGACTTTGGGAACCTTATTAGAACCTTGTTCTGCAGGTACAATCAACCTTTAGTCCAAATCCTTTGGGAATGGGTATACCTTTGCTCCATGCTCGTTGCAAGCCTAGGGTCCCCTTTGTTTGTTTATCCTTATGTTTCTATGTACCTACTTGTGTTTGTTGCATTCATAAAGCATCATACCGCATTGGACTTCATGGGATTTACTTTTGTTTATGAACATTGTAGGGTATTATGAATCCCACTAGAAGACACACTTTGAAATACACTTTTAAAAGTCCCAAGTTGGATGACCTAAAGAAGTTGGTGACCTTGATTGAAGACCAAGAGAAGTTCAAGAACAAGTATGGGAAACTGATATCCTTATTGAGTCGCCAAGTAGACGAAGGACTCCTTTCCACTTTATTGCAGTTCTATGATCCGCTATATCACTGTTTTACGTTTTCAGACTTCCAACTACTACCTACATTGGAAGAATACTCCTTTTTGGTTGGTCTACCTTTCTTAGAAGAGTCTCCTTTCCCTTTCTTGGAGAAGGACCCCGATGAAAGAGAAATTGCTAAGGCCCTTTATCTAAAGGTATCCGATGTCAAGGGAAATCTGATTAGTAAAGGCGGTATTTTTGGTTTGACTACGAAGTTCTTAATCAGTAAAGCAATGTTTTATGCCGATTACACGAACAAGACTTCATCCGAGCAATCTTTGCCTTACTTATTTATGGAGTGTTCTTGTTCCCAAGTTTTGAAGGGTTCGTCGACCTCAACGCAATTAAGATCTTTTTGAAGAACAATCTAGTACCAACTCTATTGGGTAACGCTTACCATTCTATACATCTCCGAAACTTCTATGATGGAGGAATGATCACCTGTTGTGTGCCCTTACTCTACAAGTGGTTTATTTCGCACTTTCCGAGGTCTACTTCTTTTTTAAATCTCGATAGAGGGCTTTGGTCTCCAAGAGTTATGGCGTTGACTCACTCAGACATTATTTGGTACAACCGAGCATATGATGGAACCTTAATTATTGATGGTTGTGGCGATTTTGCTAATGTACCATTACTCAGTTTTAATGGAGGGATCAGTTACAATCCGGTCTTAGCTCGTCAACAATTGGGATTTCCGTTGAAGGAGCCGCCTAAGAGTGTCCAAGTGGAGAACATTTTCTTTAGGGATGACAAGGAACTCCGAGATAAGATTCTAGCCGCCTGGAAACATTTGCACAAGAAAGGCAAGAGAAACCTTGGAAAACTTAATTGTGTGTCCTTAGAACCCTATTTTCAGTGGGTTAGAGAGAGGGCAATCAAGCTGAGGATGCCTTATTCTCGTCAAGACCCTATACCTCCGAGAAGGGAGCCCACTTATGTCTTTATGTCCGAAGCTGAGAAGTTAGAAGTTGCTTTGAAGAAGTCGCAACATGAGTTAGAGTCATGGAAGAACAAGTATCTAGTGTCTGTTGCAGAGATTGATGAACTTCAGAAAGAGAAAGATGAACTCCAGAAACAGCTACAGTTGAAGGATGAAGAGTTACTCCCCTGCAAGAAGAGGAAAGTCATGGAGGATTTATTTTTCTCCGACCCACAATGCACTATTTGGAAGCTGATTGTGGACAACCTTATCCGCGAGAAGATCCAGTTGGAAGAGCAGCGCAAGCTTCAGAATTTGAAACTTCCTTAGTGTCTTTACTAGCTTTTATTTAGCTTTTATTTGGGACTTTTAAAAGAAATTTTACTGCAATGTTTATAAATAGTTGGGATCCCATGAAGTCCTACGCATCTTACATTGCATTCTTTCTTTGTTCATTTCAAGAAATTCAATTTTATTTCTCAGGTATTGTAACCATGGATTTCAAGAGAGAAGCATCGGAGTACACTTTTCAGAGCCCTAACATTGAAAGCTTGAGAGAACTAGCAGATCTCATCGAGAACCGTTACGCCTTCGTAGCAGAATATGGGTATTTAAATAAAATACGAAAATAATAATTAAATAATAAAAAAACTATTTTTGTTATTTTTTTTAGGAAAATAGAAAAGTTAGAATAAAAATAAAAGAAAAAACAAAAAGTGAAGAAGGTGGGATTCGAACTCTCGACCTCTCACACTCACAACTCCTCACACACGGTCTCTTGCCAATTGTGCCATTTTGTTCATTCGAAATAAAGTGGCACTAGAAACCATGTAAAGGTAGGACAAATTTGGGGTGCAACAATGGGGAAGTCTTCCGTTTCCTAGAGCTCCAAATGAAAGAAGGACTGTTGGAGACTCTTGTTCAGTTTTATGACCCGTTGTACCACTGTTTTACTTTTCCGGATTACTAGTTGATGCCGACTCTGGAAGAGTATTCTGATTTCCTGAGGATGCCCGTGACGGCCCGACCTATATTCACCGGCCAGGAGGATGTACCCAGTCACCAAGAGATTGCAAATGCTACTCATCTCAGCTTAGCAGATGTTCAAGCGCACTTAACCACCAAGGAAGGAGTCCTTGGATTCCCAGCTGACTTCTTGATTGAAAAAGTCCGCTACCATGCTGAAAGAAAAGAAGTCCTTATCTTGGAAGCCACCTTTGCTTTATTGGTCTATGGGATCTTTTAGTTCCCTAAGGTTGATGATTTCGTTGATATGGATGCAATTAAATTATTCATACTTAAGAACCCGGTTCCCACTTTGTTAGCTGACACGTACTACTCAATCCACTCGAAGAATGCTAAAGGAGGAGGACATATTGTTTGTTGCACCGCTTTGTTGTATTCATGGTTCATTGGTCGCCTGACTCGGCATCCGTCTATTTGGGAAGAGGAAGAATCGCCCCGTTGGTCCGAGATAGTTATGGCCCTTACTCACTCTGACATTGTGTGGTACGACCCTACCTATGGAGGTATATGTATGATTCTTAGCGTCGGAGGATTTACTAACATACCGCTTATTAGGAGAGAAGGATGCATAAGTTATAACCCTGCTTTGGATCGCCTACAATTTGGGCATCCCATGATCGAAGTACCTGACCAAGCTCTGCTAGAAGGGATCTTTCTCAAGGAAGGAGGAGATCCAGACCTGAAGACCTTCATAATTTGCGCATGGAGATACATCAATAAGGCAGGAGTGACTGCTTTAGGATACCCCAACTGTGCTGTCTCTGAAGAATATCTACATTGGGTGCGAGAAAGAGCTCTCGACCTCAAAATGCCGTTCCCTTTTCATGAACCCATGGTATTGGCTTTTCATGATCCTTATTGGTTTGATGTGAGCGAAGTAGATCAGTTGAAGGCTACCTTGGATGAGGCTCGAAAATTGAAAGCCGCTTGGAGAAACAAGTTTTTCACGCTCAAGGTAGAGAAGGAGAAGTCCCAGAAGCTGCCAGAGATAGAATTTGCGAGGAAAAGAAAGGCGCGAGAGGATTTATTTTCCTCTCACACCTCTTCAAAGGTTGTCGCCAGAGATGATCTTCCCCCAGATACTGTGGCCTGGAAAGAATGTGTAGATCGACTCATCAATGAGAAGGCCGAATTACAAGAACGCATCAACCAGTTAGAAGAAGAACTTCGCGCACAAAAGGAGCATAGGGAATAGATCTTCGAGTTTCTCTTTTGCTTTTGGTTCAATGTAATAAACTCTTAAAAGAGTACTTTTCTTTGTAATGCCTCTCTAAATATCAAAATAAAATAAATTTTTATCCAAAGTTATAATACCGAAAACAACTTGAGTTTCTTGAAATTTCATCCTGCATTCTGCATAGCATCTAGCATTTTAGCATATGCCTCTCCTTCGCTGCGTCCTCATCTGTTTTTCTGTCTTCGTCTGTCAGTTGACATCTCGCCCATTTGACCAAGTTCGAAGTATCATTGAAGGATAGCAAAGAGAACGAAGATATGGATCACATGACTATCTTTAAAGTAAGGGCTGATTCGACGTTCGACTATTCCACCGACGACTTTGTGCAGCAAGTGTTTGTTGACCCCCAGAACATTCCTACTGAGAAAGGAGTGGATGATCCTAGATTCATAGCAATGGAGAAAGAACTTCGTGGTCTCCAAGAACAAGTAAAGATGATGAGAGGAGCTACCGCATCAGGTCTTGGTGCTCATGAACTATGTTTAGCTCCAGGTGTAATTATTCCTCTAAAGTTCAATATGCCTGTCTTCAAAGTTTACAAGGGTATCAGCTATCTAAAATACCACCTGACAATGTTTTGTCGAAAGATGACTGCTTATATTGACAACGACAAGCTGATGATTCACTGCTTTCAAGAAACTTTATGTGGGACATCCTTGACGTGGTACATGAAGCTGCAAAGTAACCACATTCATTCTTGGGAAGACTTAGTTGTTGCTTTTGTGAAGCAATACCATCACAACTTGGGTATAGCCCCAGACAATAAAGATGACAGTGGACTTTCCAGAGAATTCATAGCCCCGGTACCCCGTCCTCAACATCAGTATGCAATGCCCGCTCAGCGAGAACAACAACCACCTCCTAAGCAGAAGTTAGCTTCTCCAGATCAACCACAGAATCAACAGTTTTGGAGAAGGTATCAGAGGATGCCTTTGGATACTCCAAGAGAGGGAATTCAACGGTTTAATCCCATCCCTTTCAATTCGCTGAGGATTGCTCTTCCATGGAACGAATCCTAACCAATCTACACAATACTTTGTGGGGAGAAAAATCCAATCACGACTCGCTGAGGAGTACTTACAAGCATGCACCTTGCGGGTATTAAATGTGCATCAACTACCGAAGAATGCATACACGCTACCTGCTCGCTCAAACCACATACAAACTCTACTGGGGATAGAGATGCGAACTTCACCGATCGGGGAAGTAAATTCAAGCTGAGGATAGGACAACTTCATCTGACTCTTTGCCCCAAGGGTAACGACCCTGCAAAACTGAACAAATAGACAAGATATCCTACGCAACGGAATCATCTTAGTCATCATTCGTGACGTTGTTCAATTAATTCAAAGTTTTAACAATTATTGGCCAAGGCCTGCAAGTTTATGTTAGCACAAGTTCATTAACACATTGGGCGTTTTCACAAACAAAACAGTAAAAGTTAAAACAAAGCACACATATCAAGTACTGAATAATATATGTTTATTGATGATCGGCCTGTAAATAGGCAAAGTTTTACAACATATGCAACTTCTAAAAAGAGGAAGTTGCGCAAAATAAATACAGATATGTACAAAAATATACAAGAGTGTACAACATGTCGGCAACATGGCACAGACAAACACCATGACCTGATCCTTTTATGACTCGCCTGACTCTGACGCTTTCCCAACGCTTCGTCTTCAGAAGAGATTGATTCGGATGAAAACAACCCTCAGGCTCTCCCAATCCACTAAGCAATAAAGTCTCAACGTAGACCGCAGCCATTTGCTTTTCAATCCCTAACTTTTGCCTGAACCGCCCTTTTCGGGTTTTCGATTCACCGGGATACCCATTTTTGCCAAAGTCGCCTTTTCAGGTTTTCGACTTTGCGGGTTTACATCTTTTTATTTTTATCCCTAATTTTTGCCCGAACCTATTTTTTCTTTTTTATGGTTCGCCGGGATGCCCCATTTTTGCCTGGACGTTTCTTTTTGTGTCCAGCAGGTTTCTTTTAAGCAAAGTATTTTTTAACTGCGTCTGCGTTCACAGGGGATGTAAAATCCTCACCATCCATGGTGGCTAACAACAAGGCTCCTCTAGAGAAAACCTTTCGTACAACATATGGACCTTCGTAATTGGGAGTCCATTTGCCCCTGTGATCTGATTATGGTGGGAGAATCTTTTTCAGCACAAGATCGCCCGTCTGATCGAGGGTGCACCTTCTTATCGTAAGCTTTCTTCATTCGGCTCTGGTACAAACGACCATATACAATTGATGCTAGCCTCTTTTCATCCATCAGACTAAGCTGATTCAAATGATTCTTTATCCATTCTGCCTCATAAAGTTTCACGTCGACCAAAATTCTTAAAGAAGGAATCTCGACTTCTAGAGGTAGGACAACTTCCATATCATACACTAGCGAGAAAGGAGTTGCCCCGATTGATGTGCGTACCTTCGTACCATAATCTTGCAAGGAGAAAGACAACATCTCATGCCAATCTTTGTAAGTAACAACCATCTTTTGCACTATCTTTTTGAAATCTTATTGGTCGCTTCAACAGCGCCATTCATCTTCGGCCGATAGGGCGATGACTTGTGATGTTCAATCTTGAAGTTCTGGCATAACTCCTTCATCATTTTGTTGTTCAGATTCAAACCATTATCAGTAATGATTCGCTCGAGAATTCCATATCTGTAAATGATGTCCTTCTTTATGAATCTTGCTACCACTTGTTTGGTCACATTAGCGTACGAAGTTGCTTCCACCCGCTTGGTGAAGTAATCGATGGCAACCAAGATGAAACGGTGACCGTTGGATGCGGTGGACTCAATCTTGCCAATCATATCAATGCCCTACACGGAGAAAGGCCATGGGGACGCCATAACATTCAATGGGCACGACTGTACATGTATCTTATCAGCATAAATCTGACATTTATGACATTTCTTCGCAAATTTGAAACAATCTGACTCCATTTTTAGCCAATAATACCCAGCTCGTAAGAGTTTCCGAGACATGGCATGTCCACCGGCATGCGTACCGAAAGTACCCTCGTGGACTTCTTCCATAAGCAACATTGCTTCTTTTTCACCCACACATCTCAACAGCACCAAATCATGGTTCCTTCTGTAAAGCACACCATCTGGGTTTAGGTAAAAGTTGCCAGACAACCTCCTTAGCGTCTTCTTATCCTGGGCCGAATCCCCTGGTGGATACTCTTGCTTCTTGAGAAAGTTCTGTATATCGTAATACCATGGTCTGCCATCAGCAGCCTCTTCAATGGCGAATACGAAAACAGGTCTGTCCAAGCGAGAAATGACTATTCTGGGAGCCTCATTCCAGAAATTCACTTTGTACATCGAAGATAGAGTTGCCAAAGCATCGGGCATCTGATTCTCCGCTCTTGGCACATGGTGGAAGTCTATACGATCAAAAAATGGTAAGAACCTCCTTGCATAATCTCTGTAAGGAATCAGATTTGGTTGATGAGTTTCCCATTCTCCTTCGATTTGGTTAACCACTAACGCTGAATCGACATATACATCGAGATTCTTGATCCTCAGATCAATAGCTTCTTCCAGACCCATGATACATGCTTCGTATTCAGCTTCATTGTTGGTGACTGGGAATGTCAATCTGGCAGTGAACGGGATGTGAGTACCATGAGGAGTTGTAATAATTGCCCCAATTCCACTACCATAAGAGTTGACAGCACCATCGAATATCATTTGCCATTGAGAACCCTTCTCTGGACCTTCACCATGCAGTGGTTCCTCACAATCTTTCGCTTTGAGAAACATGATATCCTCGTCAGGAAACTCAAACTTCATCGGTTGATAATCTTCGATTGGTTGCTCAGCAAGGTATTCTGACAGAACACTTCCTTTGATGGCTTTCTGAGAAACATATTGTATATCGTACTCTGTCAGTACCATCTGCCATCTAGCAATTCTTCCTGAAAGCGCCTGCTTCTCGAAGACATACTTAATCGGATCCATCTTCGAAATCAGCATGGTTGTGTGATTGAGCATATACTGTCTCAAACGCTTGGCAGCCCAAGCAAGTGCACAACACGTCTTTTCGAGCATTGAGTAACGGGACTCACAATTTGTGAACTTTTTACTCAAATAATAAATCGCATGCTCCTTTCTTCCCGTCTCGTCGTGTTGACCGAGAACACAACCCATGTTGTTCTCAAGAACCGTTAGATACATGATTAAAGGCCTTTCAACTACTGGGGGTATCAATATTGGAGGCTCCTGCAAATACTGTTTTATTTTATCAAAGGCTTTTTGACAATTTTCATTCCAGACAACCACCTGATTTTTCTTTAACAATTTGAACATTGGTTCACATGTGGCTGTGAGATGAGATATGAACCGAGCAATGTAGTTCAATCTCCCCAGGAAACCACAGACTTCTTTTTCTGTTTTCGGCGCTGGCATGTCTTGTATGGCTTTTATTTTTGCAGGATCAACCTCGATTCCTTTTCCACTGACAATGAACCCCAATAACTTTCCGGACCGAACTCCGAAAGTGCACTTATTTGGATTCAACCTCAATCTGAACTTTCTAAGCCTCTCAAACAACTTCAACAAGTTAACCAGGTGCTCCTCCTCCGTTTGGGATTTAGCAATCATATCGTCAACATAAACCTCAATCTCTTTATGCGTCATGTCATGAAAGAGCGTTGTCGTAGCACACTGATATGTTGCTCTGGCGTTCTTCAAACCAAAAGGCATCACCTTATAGAAAAACGTTCCCCACGGTGTAATGAATGTTGTCTTCTCCATGTCCTCCGGTGCAATCTTTATCTGATTATAACCCGAGAAACCATCCATGAAGGAAAACACCGAGAATTGAGCCGTATTGTCGACCAATACGTCAATATGAAGAAGCGGGAAATCATCCTTAGGGCTCGCCTTGTTCAAATCCCGATAATCAACATACACACGCACCTTACCGTCTTTCTTCGGTACAAGTACTATGTTGGCAACCCACGGAGGGTAGGTAGTCACAGCTAAGAATCCAACATCCCACTGCTTTTGGACCTCTTCTTTGATTTTTACTGCCATATCTGGTCTTGTTCTTCTAAGCTTCTGCTTGATCGGCGGACATTCCTCGCGCAACGGTAAGCGATGAACCACTATGTCGGTATCAAGCCCAGGCATATCCTCATACGACCAAGCAAAGATGTCACTATACTCTCGAAGCATCTCGATCAGTCTTTGCTTGACGTCGCTCTATAGCGCAGCCCCTATCCGTACATTTCTAACAACTTCTTTAGAACCCAGATTAATGACCTCAATTTCCTCTTGATGAGGAAGAATAATTTTCTCTTCCTGTTTCAAAAGTCTGGCTAATTCCTCAGGCAAGTCTTCATCCTCATCAATCTCTTCTTCAGCTTGATATATCGGTTGATCGAAGTCAAAGCGAGTCATAAAAGGTTCTGGATCGGTGTCATCTGCAATAGGAATCCTGCAATGAAAATGGTTAAATGTTTCAAACAATTTGCAAACAAATATGAACCACGTTGCCATTTTATTGGGACAAATGAAAATAAGAAAAACAGAGATCACAAAATTTGTATGAGAAAACGCCCTTTGATTAATTGATAAACAATGTTCAGACATAAACAAGTAAGGCCCTGAAATAAAATACCGCTATGCCCCGGGTAGGACATAGGGTAGTACAATAATTGAAAAAATAAAGCATTACTGTTCAGTCGTCACTTGAATGACTTCTTCAATTGATCAGTTGCGTAGGCTCTGTCCTGGAATACATGGCTTGATCCAGGCATCCATGTCATAGTCACTGTCTCCAGATTCATCATCAGAAATGGCACTGATCTGCTCAAAGAAGACACCTCCTCTAGTAAACCTGATCGGCCCCTTGAACTTCGGCGTGCTTTGTAAAGACGATGGGAGGTACGCCAGAACGAATTTGTCTTGCTTCTGTGGTATATCAATCACCTGCCCCCAGCCTTGGGCCGCACCAGCTTGCACCATAGTCTGTGCTTCTTTAAAGGAAGACATAGCCACCTCATGCTCTTTACTCACAACCGAAGACTTCTCTTTGATCTTGACCGCTTCAAAGGCTCGGCAAAGAGTTTCATGGATCTCCCCATCCACTTCAACATACTTAAAGGATGATAGATGGCTGACCATAATATCCTCCTCTCCGCATACCGTCACAACGCTACCGCCAACCATGTATTTCAGCTTCTGATGCAGAGTTGATGTAACCATCCCGACTGAATGAATCCACGGGCGACCTAGTAAACAACTGTAGGCCGGCTGGATATCCATGATGTAAAACACATCATTGAAGACTTCAGGTCCAACCTGAATCGGCAACGTTACCTCCCCAAACACGAATCTTCGGGTTCCATCAAACGCACGCACCACCAAGTCACTTGGCGTGCAAATTAACCCCTTCATATCTAACTTCATCAAAGCCTTCTTGGGAAGCACGTTTAAAGAAGATCATGTATCCACAAGCACGTGAGACATGACAGTTCCTCGGCATTCCAAAGATATGTGCAGCGCACAATTGTGATTTCTGCCTCTGGGTGTCAAATCCAGGTCCGTAAAGCCTAAGCCATTGCCTGCGTTTACGTGTGCCCCATCCACTTCAACATACTTAAAGGATGATAGATGGCTGACCATAATATCCTCCTCTTCGGGTGTCAAAGCCTAAGTCTCCTCCACTACCGGTTTTTTCCCCTTATCCACCTTATCCGTAATCACCTCAGGCGACGAAAAGACTCGGCCACTGCGAGTAATACCCCCTGCACCCACTAGATTGTCAATTGAACTTGCAGGGGTATCATTCAAGTTTATCTTCTGCCCATTACAATACACTTTGGCTCCGTAGTTCCACGGAACGGCCTTAGTGCTCTCGAACGGCATAGGGCCTGCTTTGGTGATAATTATCGTCGGCGGCTTTGGAGCGTAGATAGTAACAGTCTTGTACGGGATAGAGATTGTCGCAATCTCATCCTTCTCTTCAGCCACTACATCCTCAGATTCTCTTCCAACAGAACGGTCAAATTGTAAAACTCCATCGTCAATCATCTTCTGAATACAGCTTCTCAACAGCGCACATCCTCTCTCAGGATCAACAGAACATTCAACACAGCCTTCAACACATCCTGGGAAAACACCTCCCTGTAGCAGTCTGGCTTTCACAAAGCTTAAGGGTGTTTTCAGTTCATCAACATTGGTCACCAAGTTCAATACCTCTTCCTCTACAATTGCATTAACCCCAGCCTGCCCGTGATTCAGCATGGGATTCTGCACCATGTTGGGAACATCATTAGAAAAATTGATAGCTTATACTTATCAAAATCCGGGACCTTAAACTTTGGAGGTACCCTCAAGCCTGGAATCAACCCTAAATTAGACATATCCAGCCCCATAGAGTTTTGGCATTCAAGCGACCTCATCTTCTCTTCGATCATCTTAATCCTTCTGTCAGCCTCAGAAGGTATTTCAACATTCACAATTCTTGGAGAAAACACATCTTCCTGCCTATCCTCATTCCAAGTATGGTCCAAGCTACCATGTATCGCACCTGTAGTATCGAGACCATAGCCATAGCCATTACCATTACCATTACCACCATTGGCAAAACCAACATGATTAAAACCTGTCACATTTCCAGCATCGGCAGCGTGACCACCCCCTCTAGCAGTAGGGATGACTAAAGTTGGCATAGAATTGTCTACCCGTGGAGTTTCCTGATGAGGAGGGTTAGAAGCAATCCCACCATGTAACACACCTTCACTATCAACCCGCGCAATCATAGGTTGCACCAAAGTCTGAAGTTAAGCCTGACCACTAGCAACCCCTTGCATGACCTCCATCAGCTGTGCCATACGATCTCTCATCTCTTGCATTTCTACCTGCATCTGATCCATAAGCCTTTTCTGGTTTCCTCTGGTACCGTACCGGTGAGTTGTCACGTCATCAATCCTGAAATACTAGTAAACCACAGGAGAAAATAAGGTTAACCGTTCCGGTGCACCTGCAAATGCGAGAAAAATGCTATAATGCAGACATGTATTTATGCAATAGGGATATTTTCCCCTCGATTCCAGTTTCCAGGAACAAAATAACAATGGAGAACCTTGCGGACAAGCATAGAATACCAACTCCTCATATATAGATCAAAAGAGCCATCAGGCAAAGTACAAACTCCAGATGAGTACAAATAAGGAAAATGACCTCAGCCAACAAGCCTGGCAATGGTCAAATACAACAAAATAACAGCAAAAACTGCAACAGATATAGACAAAACAGGTCAAGCAGGATGACGTGATCGGAAATCCTCCAACATCCTCAACGTCTCAGGATGATCCGGCCTAGCAAGTAACCCCTGGATAAGCAAATCTTGCTGACTCACAGTATGATGTAGGCTATCAACGTGATCCTCCAAAGCTCTCTCCCCGAAACATGCCTCGAGTCTGCGTCTCTTGGAGCCAACTCTCAACTTGAGATCCTCCAAGTTCGCGATCGCTTCATGCAACCTTCACTCGCTATCTCGTCTACGTAATGATTCTGCTGCAATCTCTCCATCTTTGGCATTAAGTTGAGCCTTCAGCTTGCTGATCTGAAGCTTTAACTTGTCTTCACGCTCCTTGTTGTTAGTGAGTGTGGCATTCCATATCGACTCAAACTTGGATATCCTCGTGTAAGCCTTATCCAACTCTTCCTTCTTCGTGGCAAGAACTCTGTAAGAAGCATTCAAATATTGGCCTGTGCGCTCTCTGTCCTTAGTCTCATTAGTCAGATCAGTACCCAGCTTGTTCATAAGCTAGGTTTGTCTCCTGAAAGAATGAACTGCATCTATCTTCTCACTGCGAAGCTGGATAATCTCTTTCTCTAATTCTTCATTCGCTTTTCTCAGCTCTTCCTTCTCTGCCAATATCTGATTGTATTTCTGGATATCTACAGTAGTGGGCTCCTCGATCATGAGAGGATACAATAGTGCAACTGCGGGGAATGGCATCAAGAACTTCGCAACTCTATCACGAATCCAAGTCAGGTAAGGGTCATACGCCCGACTGTTACTCTTCCCCAAAGCTAACTTCCCTTTTCGACAAATGTTATTCCATGCATGCTCAAGTCTGCCCAGAGCCTCGCCCTCCAATAAGCCAGTAAGATACAGAGATTCCTGTATCTTCTCTTCTCTAGGAGGCTCTCTCAATGCATACCCGAACTGTCTCACCAATAAAGAAGGATTATAGTTGATGCAACCTTTCCTTCCGATCAAAGGAACATTAGGAAAGCCACCGCAACTATAAACAATATCTATACCCAACATGTCTCGATCAAACCAAATAATATTCTCTGCAGATAATCCCATCAATCTCTCCGACCATTTGGAAGTACTGGCAGTAGCCACAAATGGATTTGTCTTAGGCATATGACTAGCAAACCAAGCATACAATAGAGGAACACAACAAGCTACGTTGTTACCCCTTCGTTTATCATTCTTGTAATGCACATAATGATAAACGTCTCCGAGAAGAGTAGGCATCGGGTTTCTTGAGGCCAATATATGAAATGCATCCAAATCCACAAAGTCTGGAAGATTAGGAAACAAAACAATGTCGTATATACAAAGAGCAAGAACAACACTAAATGCAATCCAGCAACCATCCTTAGCAAACTGTCTAGCCCTGTCAACTAGGAAAGCCAAAGGAAAACCATGCACTCCATTCCACTCTGTCAAACCCCCTGTAACTCTGAAGCATCCACATGTACTATGGCAGCTAGCTTAGCCAGATCAGGCTTTACATCAATATGAACAAAAGGTATCTGATTAAGAACAGGCACATCCAACAATACTGATTACTCCTTCAAAGTAGGTGCTAGAAGGTAATCAGGAAAAACAAAGCATCTCAACTGCGGATCATAAAACTGAAGAAAGACATAAAGACCATCCACCTCATATGCTGAAGGCTTGCAGACCCATCTCAGTAATCTCCCATAAGACTACCTAAAATCCTCCATCACTTTCCCACCAGCCAGAGAAATCAAACTCAGCAAAGACCTAACATCTGGAGTCGGAAGTTTGTAAGCCACAGTTCTCTTCAAAGAATCCATATCAGCAAGGAGGGAATAAGATCACCGGAATCGAAGGAGAAATATGCACCTGTAACACAAATACATGTTAATGAAATGCAGATGAAAATGCAAATTCAAATGCAAATAGGGGATCAAGACTGCTGTGCTGTCGGTCGAGAAAAACCAGAGCTTCGCCTTAGCGAGAACAAAGTACCGATAACAGGACCCATTGATAAACAGATTCACACTGCAAAGAACTGGGTATTCTGAAAGCCAAGGTTTCCTTCATAACCCAATCTCTCTCACAGGTATGGACCTATCCACAAATAAAGGTTCGGCATCCTATGCGTTTGTCAGCGTCACAGACTTTCAAGAAATGATGATACGTTCACCATTTCTGGTTTGGCATCATCGTCCCCTAAAGAGGCCTTACTTAGCTGACTCACAAATGGTCGGTCCCCAGAGTCGACAACCCTCAAATCCAAAATTCCCTCGAGCCCAAAGGGCCAGAAAGAAAGTTTTCTAAGAGAATCTCGTCCGAGCGTGAATTTCGTGGTGAGCTAGTACGAGCAAAGCAAGCACACCCACCACTAATCTCCACTACTAAAGCTAGGTGTATACTCAAGCCCAGGTCCGGCTTATCACTCAATGGAACTTCCCTCCCCACAGCACAACAGTAAGGATATATGATGCGAAAAATAAATGCGGGAAAGTAATTAAAGCACATATATACAACACCCAAAAATAAACAGACAAGCACTAGGATTGACTCGCATAGGAAACCAGAGTCCCCAGCAGAGTCGCCAGCTGTCACAACTGCGAAAAACAACTGGCAGAAAAACAGAAGAGTCGCCACTTTCGTTATTTATCCCACAGAGAGGGAAAGGAAATGATCGCAAAAACCTAAAGAAAACGGGAAAGACAAGGTCACCGCAACCATGTCTGGATTTGGGAGTCGGTTACGCAAGGGGAAGGTATTAGCACCCTTCGCGTCCGTCGTACTCGATGGTGTTGCATCCTAATTTTTGACCTTAAGACCCCGCCCCCTTGGGTGTTTTATCATGTTTTTATCTTTCGCCCCTATATACGTATTTATCAGGACTAACAAATGCATGCAGGATTATTTTGGCTTTAACACATCTCTGACAGTTTTTATGTAGCCTTCCAGTGCGAGATGATGTGGTTTCGAGATGCAGGTTCATTCGTATGCACTTGCAACCTAATCAGTGGGTACGCTAAAGTTGGAACACCCGGCTACAGGGAATCTTTAAAGGTCGTGTTCCCGTAGAACAAGATTTATTAATGATGGATACGAGAGCATCCAATTCAAGTACCCAATTCTCATTTGTATTCTAAAGGTTCAAGACTTTTACTCTCCAAATCTTGTTTTGAGACTGGTTGGTTTTGACTTGGTTGGATTGAGGACTTATTTTCTTCATAAAGTTCAAGTTGAAGCTCAAGTTTAAGATTCAAATATTAAGGTCATGGGCTCTAGTCCCGATCAAGCTTTGACACAAGTTGCAGGTCATGACTCAAGTTTCATCGGGCGAATTCATCATTTGGAGATTTCAAGTTACGAGGAGATTTTAGTTACAATTTGAGACGGATTGATGAAGTAACATAAAGTGGTCACGTGAAAAATGAAAAAAAAAACTGTTACAAGAACTTCTGAACTATCCAAAATTATATTTGTTCCAAATCCCATGGAAGATTCGAAGGCCCATGTCCAATTTTATTTCAAGGAGCTATCATGATTCAAGTACAAATTAAATTGATGAATTGTTCAAAATGTAACAATTAAGTTCATGTTGTTAAAATTTAAAACTACCACATCCACTCTTACAAGGAGCTCGTGTTACAAGAGGTGATAAGATGAAAAGAGTTTTCAAAACTTCTAACAGCAGTTTCACTCCAAGACATACAACAGAACCAGTTTGTTTTTTAAGCGGAAGTTTCTTTTCACGCTTCGACGACAATATTCATAGGAAACTCAAAATCAATTCAGGAAATGTTCAGAAGGGTGAGTGAACAGTTCATTGCCATGTTTAGGAGAGAGGTTTTCTCGCATTGGTACACAGGTGAAGGAATGGACGAGATGAAATTCACCGAAGCCAAGAGCAACATGAACGATCTTGTACCAGAATACCAACAGATCAAGATGCTACTGCTAAGGAGGAATCATTTGTCTCAACGGCAGCCACGTGTCACCTAAAGCGCCAAATCCCACCATTTGGCTGCCAATCTAAAAAGAAAGAGTTCAGGAGCAGTGTGTGAATAAAACTTCATCATCAATGAACCAGGATTCACAAAAAAATCTCAGATTTATAAAAAAGGTCCAAACGTGAAAGGAGCGATGAATAGGGAAGAGAACCAGACCGCGATCGAGAGAGAGGAGAAGGTTGGAGAGAAGCGATTTGGGGGGAATACGAAAGGGGCTAGGGTTCATGTCGTTTGCAATTTCATGTTGTATGTTGATCTTTCACACACACAGCACCACACATCCACTGATAATCACCGCTTAACCACCCCTTAATCTTTTTTTTTTCTTCGTTTTTTTCTTTTTATTATTATTTAATCTGTCTTAACTAATATTTTTTTTAATCAACATCTAACCCTTCTAATTAACTAGTCAAACTTTTTAAAATAAATTAATCAACCAATTAGCTTTTTATTTATTTATTTGATTAGTCTTTAAAATAATTCACCATATTTATTTAATTTTGTAATCCCAATTTAAACAATCTTATAATCTCTTCATAACTAAAACAACCTAAAAAAAAAAACCTTTTAATTTTTATTAAATATTTGGTTAAATCTAATGTTAACTTTTTAATAACTTTTTAAAAATAAGTATTTATCCACTGAAAAATAAATTACACCTCTTTGTCAAGTTTATTTAGTTAATAATAAAATCTTTAGTATTTAATTAAACTTTTTATAAATAATAATAAACACTTTTTTTATGCCATAACCTATATTAATTTAATTTAACTATAAATAATAGCCATAATAAAAATAATCACCTCACCAAAGTTTTATAGTAAGTAAGTCATTGTAACGTCTTATTCAACTTTAGACCTTAATTTATATTTAATCTCACCTAAAATCAATCTCTCGTCTAAAAATCAACCGATTAGAATCAACTCACATCGTAAAATACAATCCAATCGTGCACACTCACATTCACAATTCACTCACCTACACCTTAGCGCTTTCATGCGTATGTGTATGCTTTACCATTTCCGCAATTTATTTTACAAGCAATTTACATTATCGTACTTTCACATTGCATTTCGTCCAAAGGAAGAATCTGCGCATGATCTCAACAATCGTGCGTATGCATCATTTGCATCACATTCCCTTGATCCTTGATACCATTCAAGTCGATCTTCTTAAGTTTAGATCCTACCCTATAGGAAGGACCGTTATCCTTTACAACATAGAAAAAACGAATAAACAAATCAATACAATATTCAAACACAATAGAGAAAGATGTTAATCATCTTAAGCGAGATAGAATCAGCACCACACATCAATACAATCAATACCGTAGGAACTTTGCCTTAAGAGAGGCATACCTCGTCGATCCCTATCCGAGTACTTGAGCCTTTCTCTTAAGATGATGCAAAAACTACATTCCTACAATTTGTGGCGGTTAAATCTCTCTTAAAATGATAACACATCTCTTCTCCTAATATCAATCAATCAACTACCCTAAACCCGTAGGAACTTTGACCACAGTCAAAGAACTCCTTAAACCCGTTAGGAGAACTACAACTACTCTGATTCCACTCCCGTAAGGATATGTAGGCATAAGATGCGACATCTTATCGAGTATACTTAGATATAAACCCCTAGGGTCTTTCCCAACCTTAAGCAGATAAACATTTAGCAATAAACAAACATAAAACAAGAGGTTCTTGTAGAGTACTACAGAAACTTAGGATGCTAGTACCTTCCCTAAGTTTAACCAACCCCCGAACCTAAAATGCTCTAACCTTTGCATATGCATTGCATTGTGGAAATTTCGATCTTTATCCCTTCCTTTGGACAAATCAAAGTTCGGTTGCAAAATGAATTAAAGATTCAAACTAATCAATAGTTTGGCATCCGATTTTCACCGCGACAGATGGGATCCACGCATTGTTGTCTATCTAAAAAGGGTGTGTTGATACTATCTAGCTAAAGGCTTAAAGACAAAAGAAAAATAAAAGAGAAGTGACTCGGTAGAGTATTGTCGCTCTGTGCCTACGTACTCCTTCGTGCAATGGGAAAGTCAGAGTCAACGTAGTTCGCCTAACTACGGCTAAGAAAGGGGAAATGTTGCTCGCCGAGACGTCGTGTCTCATGCCTATGTACTTTTTTCTGGTACGGAAGATCAGAGCAAGAAAACGTAGTTCAGGATAAAAAGGACCACATGTTGGTTCAACAGTTTTTAGGCCCGAGTAGGGTTAGCAAATAGTTCTAGCAGTTGGTGTATACAGCTCGACCATTGGAGACTTAGGCGTTACCATTTGCGGTAGAACTAAGAGTTAACGACACTCTTTATGTGAAAATATTTTCCTGATTAAGAACCCCAAAGGGTGAAAAAGAGTTTGAATTGTTTTTGTGTTTTTTAGAGAAGAAGTATTTTGAATTTGATTTGCAACTCATGCCGCACTAGAGACTATGACCTAAGAGCGAATGCATCGTATATCACCCAAAGGGTGTACACTAAACATTCTAGGTCCTTGAGAGGAGGCCCTTCAATTACCATTTCTCAAGTAGATTAAGGCTCGTAGCGTGCTACACTTGTCATTCCTTATTAAGTGTTTTATGAATGTTTGAAGATGAGAAGAGAAGAAGGAACACTAATGGGAGACAAGTTAATCCTAAAGGTTGTCATGCAAAGTGGACTTAAAGTTGGGATTCAAAAGGGAACTACCTAATGTTATCATGCATAGTTAGGCACCTAATGTCTATCATAACCTTAAGAGGTTAGAGACCTTATGGGGAGCATGGCAAAGAAAAGCAAAAGAAGAAGAAGAAGAAATGCATATGCAAATGAAAATGCAAACATAGAATGCACAAGTAGAATGATAGTGGGAGGAAAATAGTGTGGGGCAGTAGCCACCACAAGCTCATCTCAACCAAGCATGCATATGGAAATGCAAGAAAAGAGAATAAGGAGAAGAGCACAAGAAGAACAAACCACACAAAGATGCACAAAAAAAAGGGATGAAATGACCTAAGTCAAGCAACATCAACCATACCAATAAAATCAAACCAAAATGAAAGGTAAACAAACCTCAAAGCCAAGTGAGGATGGGAGACCAAATGAGGGCAGCAAGGACCCCATAATAGGTACTCAACCATAAGCATCACTTATCAAACACAAAGAAACACCAAAAGTGTCCTCAAGGATTCATCATTCTAGGTATGCTTCAAATACCTCCAAAGGAAGGACCAAGCCACCTTAAATGACATTCCAAGGTCATTGGACAGAAGGGAGATGAAGAGAAGAAAGCTTACAAGCAATACCAAAACAAAATAATAAGAAATGCAAGCAAAAGCACAAAGGAAACAAGCATGCATCACATAGGAGTTCAAGTTGAAAGCACAAAACAAAAGGCATCAAGCAACAAGCAATGAACAATATTTTGACCTTAAAATGAACATACAGAAAGATCAACATATCTAAAATGTGAAACAAGAATAGTTGAGAGCTTATTGGATCCACAAAGGTCATTTCCAATCCAAACTAGGTCAAGCACTTGTGTGAGCTGTCCTATGAGATGGCCTAACTTGCAAGTCACTTCAAAAATAGGAAAAAGGCTAAAAAAAATTAAATAAAATACACAAAGAAGGTAAACAAGTTGGCAACCAGAGGCCAAGAAATCAAGACAAATGTCATCTCAAAGCACCATCAAAAGAAGGAATTCATTTAGATGTACCACTTTGAAATGGGAGAAACAAGAGCAAGAAGAAAAGCCACAAAAGTCAACCCAAAAGTCAACCACCAGGGGCAAATGGTCCTCTAAAATTGATCAACTCATCATTGAGATGAGGATCAATTTTCAATCATTGGATCAAAAAGAATGAGAGAAATAAATGCAAAAGCAAACCATGTCACAATTCAATTCAATTAAAACAACTCCAATACTTTATTCATTTTTTAATGGAAAATAAAATGAAAAAATAAAATAAAAATATCCAAAAAAGGTAGACATCTCAAAGTTGATAAAAAAACATTTTTGGTGAATTTTTAATGTATTGGAGCTATTTTAATTAATTAAAATTGTAAACAGAAAATAAAAATAAAAAAACAAAAGAAATAAAAGAGAAAATAAGAAATGGTCGTGGCAAATAGCAGACAATAGCAGTTCAAAATGGGAATTGGGCCCAGCTGGGGGTGTGGATAGCGCATGCGTGCAAGGCCCAACAAACAAATTCAAACAAAACCAAACAAGTCTAGCAATTACATGCAACGGGTCAAACAAAGCGTATCATGGGCACTCACTCAGAACCACGTGATCAAAAAGTAAGCCATCAAAGGGCCATCATAATGCCAGCACATTAATGAAAGTTTAAACGTAATCACATGGATCCAGTCAACTAAAGCCTACCGTATGTCTTAATCAGAGCCATTGGAATGGAAAGTATTCACATCAAACGAACCTGGACGTGACACCTCATCATCCCTTACCTCCAGAAACCCTAAAACACACCAGCTGGGCGGAGATCACTGTTCATCATCTTCTCTGGCCAAGCACCACCGTGAGCAGAACCAGCACAACACATATCCTCAAAACTTCACCAAAACGCATGAATTGTATACCAAAACTCATCTAGAGATCAAGAGGATCTCATTTCTAGCCTAAAAAACCATTAATTATGCGTGAAACTCCAAACCCGAAGCCAACAAGCTTGAACATCAAAATCCAAAAGTTCATCAAAACCTCCCCAATTTGATCTAAAACTCATCTAGAAGTCACGTAGGTTATAGATCAAGTGTCAAACAAGCCAAAGCACGCATAAACAAGCCAAAACAGATCCAAACATTTTTTTATCACCATCCAACAATCACAATCAATGCCAGTTCGTTTTACATTTTAATGATCTACATTGTTCCTACGTCTCAAATATGCAAAAATGGCAGTGAATTGATGCTTATCAAGAGCGTAAGGTTGAATTTCAATTACCTAGTGGAGAACTTCCACTGAGCCTTCAAATGGAGCTTAAGCCTGAAGATAATTGCCCAGAATCGTTCACTGATCTCCAATAGGGCTTTCTCAATTCACAATTTTGCTTGAAATGTCCTAAATCTCCATATTCAAAATTTGAAATTCCACCACTTTTTCAAAATTGAACTTGCTCAATTTGGCTCCAATTTCCACTTCTGATCATTTGTGAAGGTTGGAAACTTTATATATGATGGGTCTTGATGATAATTGAGCCCAAACTCAGCCTCTAACAGCCTATATCAAAATCCAAGGAATTGAGTTTTTTGAAGCTTTCATGTACACGAATTTCACTCAAAATTGGCTCCAAAATGGTTGAAATAGCTTGTTGGTACCACATGGAGTATGAATGGTCAGGATTAAGACCTTGATTGATCTCAATGGCTCATGTTGGTTGTGTAACTTTATAGTGAAGAAACCTTGAAAATGGCTCATTTAAACACCTCAAATTCAAAATGTAAAATTACCAATGTGTTCAAAATGTAATTTGCACTCAAAAAATGCACTTATTTGCACCAAAATGATCAATAATGAAATAATTCTAATTTTGCCCTTTCAAACCTTCTTCCATGAAAATTCACATCTCAATTATTCAAACCAAACCAATTCCTTGACTTCTCAATGCTTGGCTACACAAATAACACCATTTGGAACAAGTTTGATGTTGGAAAAATCTTCATTTGAAGTGTGCAAGTTGGTGAAATGGACCTATAATTTTATGACCTGTAATCTTACTTTCCCAAAATACCCCTGACTTGTAACCCTCAAAATTTGAGTTCTACAAATTTCATGTTGGCCAAAATTTGAGGAGAAACATCCTTCTAGGTCAAAAATGGCTTGGAAGTTGGTTGACTTTTGTTAACCAAAATCACATCCCTCTAATGACCTGTAACTTGTCTGAATCATAACTTGAGTTCTATAAATCCAATCAAGGACTTCTAGTACTCAAATTAAATATAAGAACATGCTCTACAAGTTCCATATTGGTAAAAAGTTGAGATGAAACTTGTATCTTGAGATAGGTGGTCTTGAAGTCAGACACCAAATAGGGGATTTTACCCTGAGAACCCCAATTAGTAACTTCTCACACACTTGATCCTTGATGAATTGAACTTGAAATGATGTCTCATATATCTTAACACCACATCCCATGACCATATATACTTTGAATTGAGTTTTAATCTCCTTCAATTTCACAGTTGACTGAGGCCTAGCCAGATGAAACCCTAATTGCAACACCTTCACTGCAACTCTTCACACTTGGTATAAACACTTGGATGAGCTCCACAATGAACTTCAAGGCACTCAATAAGCTCTCTCAATATCTTATATCCATAATCATGAATTCACAATCCTCTGATGATCTTCAATTGGCCTCCAAGTTAGGAGTTGACCCACATACATCCATCCTTTCTTTCATAAGACCATTACCCACTTCTTGATGACTTGATGACCATTCAATCTTGAGTAATACCCTTTGCTTAGGCTCAACCCTCTGAGTAGACTCCTCTTGATATGCACCAACTCTTGATCCACTGTTCAATGCTAAATGCTATGCAATGCAAATGCTAGAAAGAAATGAAATGGAACATAAACCAAGGTAGAAGAAAAAGGTTGGACAAATGTTGGGGTGCAACAATAGGGAAGCGCTTACTTTGGAGTGCGACGACTCCTAATCCTAAGGCTAGGATTGCAAAAGGGTGAAGTAAGTATTTCACAGCGAGAACTTACATGGAGTGCGGTGACTCCTAATTCTAAGGCTAGGATGAAAGGGGTGGATGTCCACGGCGGGACGCCTAAGCATGAGTACGGCGACTCAAAGTCTTAAGGTTAGGATGGGCGAGGGTTAAGGACTATTTACACGGCGCTCAAACAGTTAGACCTTTCCTTCGGAGGGGATTTGCGGTAAAATAAAGCGGATAAATGGAAATGATATATGAGTGGTGATAGCAATGATAATGTAATGTAAAGGCAAAATGTAAACATGATTAGGAATCAAACTAAATTGAACAATGGATTAGATATGATTGGATGTGAATTGATTAAGTTTGAAATGGTGAACTGGACTTGAATTGAGAAGTGAAGTTAATTGTTTTTATAATTTTCTTTAAGAACTTTGTGATTAAGAAAATATTAGAATTATAATTAATTTAAAAAGGTGTTAGATTCTAAGTTAAAAGTTTATTTTTGAAAAGGTTATATTAATAAAAACTAAATTCTAAAATTTTTAATTAGAAAATAAATAAATGGATTAGAGATTTGATTTTTAATATATATATTTGTTTGGATTTTAATTATTAAGAAAATGAAATATTAAGCTAAGCATTCTTATATTTTTGTTTATTATAAGAGAAACTCGAATTGAATCTAAATCAATTTTTTTTTAAATATTTTAGATGAAAACGTTTTTAATCATTTATTAAATAAAATATTTTTTCAGATTTTTCTTAAAATGTTAGATTTAAAAAAATAGTATGTTTAGTGTTAGTTTAGTGTTAGTGAATTAGCTATATTATTATTATTAGCAAATAATTACAAGATAAAAGCAAACAGAAAAATAAAGAAGAAAATATAAAATAAAATAAAAAAATGTTAGGGTTGCCTAGTAAAAATAAAGAAGAAAATAGTAAAATAAAATAAAACAAAATAAATTAAAATGTTAGTAAAAATCTCACGGTTCAAAAAGTGACTATTTTCTTTTGACGGCGGCGGATGGTTTACGGTTGCCTAGTTCTTGACGGTTTTGTGACTTTACGGCCAATGATGTTTAACTGAGGCCTGTGGGTTTTATGGTCTCTGGCGATGTCTTTAACTGATGATCTTTGATGTTCTATGTGAGGACTTTCCTCTGAGGCCGTGTGGGGTTTCGTTCGTTTATGGATCTGTGATGCTTTTTCATTTTGTGTTTGATGGTGGGCGGATTTTTCGTGAAGCTTTTTGGTGTTGATGTTTTCGTCTGAAAGTTCTATGATTTTTTCGCCCCTCAGAACTTATGATTTTTCCTCTTCTTATAATCTCTTTTTCTTAAACGCATTTGATGCTCTTAAGATTATTTCCCTTTTTGAAGAAAACATGACTTTGGCATGTTGTTGATTTTGGAAAGAGTTTATGGTGTTGATATTCCGTTTTCGGACCCTGCTGGTTTTGAATTTTGTCCGGATTTTGGATATTATTGTTCCAATTTCAAAATCTGTGGGCTGCATTGATGGTACATTTTTCTGTCGGATTTAATGGTATTGGGTTTGATTTTCGGATCTGTTGTTATTACTTCTGATGGATCCAGATTTCTCTTGATGGTGATGAAATCCGTTGGATATCTGCTGGCCATTTCAGAGATGTTGTTGTTGGATTTGATTCTTAAGGCCTGTTTGGACAAAAATCATTTTTTTCAAAAACTTTTTTTTTCTCTCTAGGACAGAACAGAAGTTGCCTTGATCTTGGAACGCAAGTTGGCGGAAATTCTTTTTTGTTGCCCTTGCGGACCGAGACGGAACCCGGTGATGATATCATAATTTGAGGGTTTCGAAACAAAGTCTTTAAAAATCGTTCCCGATTCAGAATTTTAACACTGTTTTGCTATTTTTGAAGGTTTTGGCGATTCAGAAGCTTGAAGATTTGGAAACGGAGGGCTAAGAAGAATTCCAACTTAGAACTTTAGAAAATAGGACTTTAATTTGTAATCAATCCGAAAAAAATGTAACTTTGTACACTGAAATTTGTAATCCAAAATAAAGTCGTAATTCTGTATTCTTGATGCAATTCGGAAGGTGTATGGAAATTGATCTTGACTAAAATAAATTCACCCTTGTAGCAAATATGGACTTTATTCCTCCGCATTTAAATTCCAATTCGTAACCAGCATAGAAAGAAAAATGAACTCTAACTTTTGTAATTTGAATCAACTGATACTTGCGACAAAACTAAACTGATATCTATTATGATCCTGATGCAAACCGTGAGTTCCACTGCGCCTTTGAAAATTAACTCGTAATCGAAACAGGAACCAGTGAAATAAAAACTTAAGCTTTCTTAGACCACTTCTCTACAAATACTTTTCAAACAGACTCGAATCCTGATCCGTCCAACTTTAACGATCTCAACCCGAAGAAATCTAACATCCACACTGTCATAGAATTCCAACCAATTTTCAAAACAATGTCGTGTAATTCGAGAGATAGGAGACCCTAGTTGCTTGGAAATCTTCTGACAATGACCTGGCTCTGTAATCGTCAAAAGGCTACAAATTGGTGGCATATCCACACCCACATGAATTAAAGGGCCAACAAGATTATTTTCCAAATTTTTTAGCACACCTGCAAAACGTACAACTGAGCAAACCTGTTAGCGGTTAGTAAAAATGAAACACGGAATAAAATAGAATGCAAAATGATCACTAATCTAAGGGTAAAATTTGGGGTGCGACAGTTTGAGTTGGGTCTTCCTTTGCTTTTCACACCACCCTTTCTCAGGCCCAACACGCGTGTTTTCCTAATTCATGTTCAAGTTGTTTTTACTGATGCACCCCCATGGCTTGTTTCTCTTCTTTTTTTTTTTAATTTTATTTTTGTTTCATTTTGATTTTGATTTTATTTTTGATAGTTAAAACCTTTTTAAAAATCCACAAAAAATAATTTTCTGATGGTTTAACATCTTATTTAATTTTTCACATTTTTCATTTTTATTTTTTTTTAATATTTTATTTTGAATTAATGGTGTAGTGTGTTTTATTTGACATAGTTTGAAACATGACTTTAATTCTTGACTTTCCCAATTGAATTTTGATCCTTGCTTTTGCACACACTTAGGCACATATACGTAGGGTATTTCGGTACTGGTTTGATGTCTTGATGATCATCTTTTGTTTGATTTTCATTTGACTTTGCTTGACCCTCGATTCTTGCTCGATTAGTGGAGTTCTTGCCTTTGTTTGTTCCATTTGATGTTGTTTTCTTACAACTCTTGTTTGATGCTTTGCCATATGATTCATAACACATATGACATGAGTTTGAGCATTTATTTGGATTTATTTTTCCCTTGTTTCTATTTTTGAATGAAGCTTCAAAGTGTGCTTATTTTAACTATGAACTTATGTATGTCTTGCCATGATCTTTTGAATTTGATTCTTGAATGATTCAATGAGGGCTTGATGATATTTCTTGGCTTCTCTAAACATGTATTAGGTTCTGGTTTCCTTCATTAGATATCCATTGTATGCTCCTTTTGTTTCATTTTCCTTGCATGACCTTATACTTCTCATACGAGCAATTTGCGTTTGTGTTTGTTTGTCTTTGGTGCTTCAAATTGTTTTTTCCTCTTCTTGACTTGGTTTGTGGATTGTAATATGAATATGATACATCCTATTTGAGTTTGTTTCTAATAATGTGGATTTGTGTTTTATTGTGTATGCGTGAATGTCTCTTATCTTGGATTGACTTTGGTGTATGTGTTTGTTCTTGAGGCATGTTTTGAGTTTAACCTTTGATGTTTCCCTTGTGTGTTCATGGATGAATTCTTGACTTGATAAACATGTTGTTGTTTCTGCCCTTACTTAGTTTCATACCGTAATCTCACATGTTTTATCATTTGAAGTGTGTCTTGCATGAGATAGTTGTTGCTATTTGTTTGGATATTAATGAGATGCATGCTTGCCACTCTCTGCACTTCTTTCTTTGATCTTTGAATGGAGTTGACATGATATGATGTTACTACTACCCTACCTTGTTTTCCATCTCATTTGACTTTATTCCACCTTTTTTGATGATTGATAATACCTCTTGTTGGACTTTGAGTCACTTGTGTGTGTTTGGGCACATTGTTTTGCCAATTTGCTTTGACTTCCCATCTTTGAGTTTGGTTTGGCATGTGAACCCATTCTTGTTGCTTTGACATATTGTTGATGTTTACCATGTATGATCATTAATTGATGCTTGCTTGATGCTTTACCTTTGGACTTTCATGTATGTTCTTCATCTTGCATTCCTCTCTCTTCATTTTCTCTTCTTTTGAGACTTGTTTAACTTTCATCTTTGTTTCATTTGTGATTGAGTTGAATAGTGTTTACTTGTGCTTGCTCACATGATCCCTTAGGATTCCTAGTCCCACTTAATTTCTGATTAAGGTGGGAGTAGGAGATACATTAGGCTTTTAATCCTTTGCATGATAACAATTAGGATAGTCCCTTCTTATCCTCAACTTTAGGTCCATCATTTGTATGATAACATTAGGTAGACTTCCCTTTTATCCTAACCTTAGGATCATTTTATATGATAACATTAGGGTTTTCAGTTTCCTTTTAGTGTTCTTTTTTGTGTCTTCTCTTCTCATCTCAAACAACTCTAAGACACTTAATAAAGAATGATGAACATTGTGCATTACAAGCCTTAAGTATATGAGAAATGATGAGTGAAGGGTTTCTCCTTACTTGTCTAGAGTGCTTAGTGTATGCCCCTTGGGCGATATACGATGCATTTGCTCCTATATCATAGTCTTTAGTGCAACATGAATCTCCAACAAAATTAATTCACTTCTCCGAAACTCTTAAATCAAATTCAAACCTTTGTATCCTTCGCGATTTGTTTCAAAAAACACTTTCAGAAAAGAGTGTGGTACTTTTCCGTTCTACCGCAAACAGGCATCGACCCAAACTGTTGGAATGGGAACTTAGCATCACTCATAAAAAAACACGTAACCAACCAGTGGTTTAGTTACCCAAACTACATTTACTCTGATTTCTCATACCAGATGAGGATACATAGGCACAAGACGGTGATGTCTCGGTGAGCAACCTTCCCCCCATCACCCGTAGTTTTCTGAACTACGTTGACTCTGACTTTCCCATTGCACGAGGGAATACGTAGGCATAGGGCGGCGATGTCCTATCGAGTCTCCCTTTTCTTTTCCCTCCCCCGTTTAGCAGTAGCTTTTAGATAACTCACCCTTTGATTAGATAACAAAGGTGGATCCTGTTGAGTACAACGGACATGAGGGGTGCTAATACCTTCCCCTTGCATAATCGACTCCCGAACCCAAGATTTGGTTACGATGACCTTGTCTTTTCCCTTTATTTTAGGTTTTCTTTGATCCTTTCCTTTCCTTCCTTTGGGATAAGTAACGTTTGGTGGCGACTCTTCTGTTTGTTTCCGCCGACCTTTTTCAAAGTTGTGACACTACTACTTTGGTGTATACTTGGTTCTAGCATTGTGTGGAACATTCTAGACATCTCTAGACAATTTAAGACCTTTCCAAACACTTCAAGGCATTTACTCCAATACATCAATTTGGATTAAAACCACCATGTAACTTCATTTGCAAGCATGATAACCCTTGGATTTGAGTTTGCATTGGGATTGTTACCGAGTCAACTACCTAACTAACTGAGTTAACCTCCAATTACGTGAGTTGAGTCCAACTAACTCTAAGGCTAGTTCCAAAGCTATTTCTAAAGCTCATTCCAAACCAAGCAACTCCAAACCTTTTTTCTATATAAACAAAGCTTCACTATTTCACAAAGGACCCCTGATCATTTTCCCACCCTCAATCATTTTCTCAATTTCTTCATTGATCACTCTCAATTCTCTCACATTCTCTCTAAAATTTCTGCAACTTCTACTCATATTCATCTTCACTTTCTTCCCAAATCATACTAGAGCTCAAATTCACCATTAAAGAGTAGCAACTTCTACATTGGAAGTGCTTTTCTCTTGAGCTTAAACATTATCATCTTGCAATTCTACTTTATTTTCTGGAGTTTGATTGGCTTTTGATTCATCTCAAGTGATTACTCCAAGCTTCTTTGGTGCAAATTTGTATTTGGAGATTCCGTCGCAATTTGCTCGGTTTCCCTACGGTCGGTTGCAAATTCGGATTTCTCTGGTTTTCTATGATTATCTCCATCATAATTCATTTGCAACAACATCCAAGGCAAATCTCAGCCTTGTAGGTTGGTTATCCTATGCTCATTTTCCTGTTTTGGTAGTTTTTGTATCGTTTGCGATGTAGATTCGATACTTTTTCTTGTTTGTGAATTGATTATGCCATGGTTTGGTCTTTGATCTTGATGTGTTAATTTATTCCATTGATGATTATTTGTTGTTTTTGGACTTGACTTTCGTGCATAAATGTTTGCCCTAGCATGTAAGTGATTGCATAAATCATAAGTGGCTAAAAGTTCTTTTGAAAAATCAAATTTCAGCCACTGCTTTAGTGTTAATCGATTAACATTTTTGCACTGGCAAAGTGTTAATTGATTAACGTTATATTTTCAGCAAAATCTGCCTTTTCTAAAAGGGTTAATCGATTAACATTTTTGCACTGGCAAAGTGTTAATCGATTAACACTATTCTAGAATACCACTTTTATGCATTTTCAAGTGTTGTTTACGATTCTTTTCTCATTCAACTCCTATGGATTGTTATGATTGATGTTTATGGGTGTTTTTATGAGTCATTTCACTTCTGTTTGAAGCATGCTTGTATACTTTCCGATGCTCGATTTTATTGATTATGCATTTTTTTTCACATTTTTGGCATTGTATGATCGTGATTATTCTTGCACATTCTTTGATCATATACTACATGATTTTTGATACATACTAAATAATTTTGGTACTATTTTGCACTTCCATTCATGTTTGCATTAAGATTGTTCCTCTTTGAAATAAGCTTAATCTTGTATAATAATAATTCACCCTTTTGCTTTAATGATTTTTCATCCCTTTGGAAAATTGTTAGCATATCAATCCTTTTGATTAATTAATCTAGACTTCACTTTGATTAGTTGATCTTCCCTCTTTCTTCTCCTTTAGATCTTCTAGAGCCCTGTCCTCTTTCCCCCGTGGATTTGAATATTTGCAACGCGTTGGAGCAGTGTATAAGTTTTGCACCGTTGTGATGTCGGTTTCGCTTCTCGTACTACACTTTGTTGTTAGAGAAGGAATGAGAGTGGAGAATTCCTACACTCATTATGATTATTTTAGGTAAGGGAAGAATGACTTTGTGCCTGGAATAGTCACCTCTATCTCCTTACTGCGGTATCCCCCGACATAAGGCCCTCAGTAGCCTCATCCACAACATTCTCTCTCTTGAAACCTTCAACAGTCTTGACCATCTTAGCATTTTTGTCACAACTTTCAAATACTTCGACCATGTTAATAATGGTCGACTCAGTATAATGGGCATCTTCCACTTAGAGGGATCTTAGTCAATTTTCATCTGGGACTTCATCTTTTCTCCAAATTTTAGCCTTCCATCCTTGATAGCATTTTGCACCAAATCCCTGAAAAGGAAACATTTTGAGGTTTTATGGCCAATAAAATTATGATATTTACAAAACCCTCATTTCTTTCTTTGTTCTAACGGAGGCATTTTAGTGCCAAGAGGCACTATCATCTGGCCATCTTTGACTAGTAAGTCGAAAATCTCGTCACATTTAGTGATGCCGAACGTGTATGTTCTCTTCGGAAATATCATTCTTTTCTGGTTCGACATGATTTTTTCCATTTTCTAAGGTGCAAGAACCTTACAAGAGTAAGGTGGTCCTTGCTTTAATTCAGCCAAGTCAATCTCGTTTTCTTTGAAGTCTAAAGGGTCACTATATACTTCTTGATCATCTTCGTCTATGTAAACATACACTACACTTTCTCTCCTATTTTTCTTAGTTGCTTTGGCCTTTTCAGCCTTCAAACATTCTACCTGTCGAACCTTATAGGCCAACTAAGCCATATCCCTCAAATACTAGGTGTCTAATTTCTTTCTAATGGAATAATCTAACCCACCAGCGGCCATTTTGACAAATTCATGTTCAGGAACTTGTGTAAAACACCTTGCCTTTAGCATACATAACCTATTGAGATAGTCGTCTATTGGTTCAAAGAATTTACGCTTGATACTAGTCAATTCTTTCAGGTTGATCTTCAACTGTCCCATGTAGAATTATTCATGGAACAATCTTTCTAAATGAGTCCAATCATGAATCAAACTCACTGGGAGCATAGTGAACCATGTGAAGGTGTTTTTAGTGAGTGAATTAGGTATATATTTTATTCTTAAGTTTTCATCATTTGCAAGATCCCCTGCTTCAGTCAAATATCTCGTCACATGTTCGACAGTTGACTCACTAGTATCTCTTGAAAACATTGTGAATTGTGGAAGTTCGACCCTAGGAGGTTTGACCCTAACTCCTTGATAACCTACATCAACGCAGGGTGTGTTTCGCTTGACTTGGTTAATTGTGGGATATTCTTCAAGGATTGCCCCTTGGTTTTCGAATATTAAATCCCTTCGGATCTGTCGAGGCGCTTACAGAACTCCAAAGAAATTTGCAATTTTAGTCATCTGCGCTGCCAATTGCTAATTCGTTTGGGCGGTGTTTTGAATCAAAGGATAAAATATGGTGCCCATCTGTTGGGAAAGCATATGGACCATATCATGGTTACTTTTGTTCATTTGCTGCCTCAGACTTACTGTAGAATTTGTAGTAACATTGGGCATCTAAGTAGAGAATCCCATCCCTGGGGGTGGGTTAATTCGACCCATATTATTAACAGCGGATCCAGACCCTTGCATAGGAGAAAACGTATTCACCACTAGATACTTGAATGCTGTAGTTGCATTATGTAAATTAGCCATCATCAAAGCTGTCATGCCATATGACTGTTCTCGACCATGTAGAGGCATTGAAAATCCAGACACAAAAGGCCTGAACAAACTAGTGCTCACTGGAGGAGGGGTCATAAATTAAGCTTATATCCTCATTAGGGACAAAATAGGTACACTATAAGCATTTGATGGTATGACTGTCATAATTATTGTAGATGGAACTACTTCGGACACAAACATTATGGTAGTAGTTTCCCCCGTCGAAGGAAGGGGTGGTTCTCCATATTATTTGGCGGATTCGCCATTCTTGTACGTCTCCTTCTTGGTATTGGTTCGTTATTAGTGGTTACTTTTCCACTTCTTAATCTCATGTAACAAAACTAAAGGAAACCAATGATGGATAACTTCTAAATACTTTTACAATTCTATCTAACAACACCAATCCCACTGGGTGTGCCAATTTGTTTACCGTCAAATTTGGTAAACAACTGTTAGTCTTCCAAAAATATTAAATTTTTGGTCACTTGCAGGATCGACTAGATTAATCCTAGGACTTGTGTTGTTATTTATTTTTTGGGTTTATTAGTTATGAACATTTAGACAATGTTCTTCGAATATTCTTCAAAGTTGTTAAAGGAATGTTGTGATTTATTTTAAATAAGTACATGAATGTAGATTGCAAAAAGGTAAATTGGTTGAATATGAATGACAAGTAACAAATGTTGAAACTGACTTTAAATAAACTAAAAGTAAAAGTAAATGACTGGAATTTAAATGAATTTGATTATAAGGTATGGTATTCAAATGTACATTTTCTCTCAAGAGCACTCTTTTCTCACACGCAGGTACTGGGAGTAAAGTTTAGAGTTTTTGTACAATTGTTGAACACCCCCATTCTAAATGCTAAGTGTTATATTTATACTAGGTTGAAAATAATCGTCATCTAACGGTCTTCTCGCCAGAAAATGCCATGTCTTCAGTCTACGTGCATTTCTCTGTTTCAAAGATCTCCACGTGTCTCGAGAAACGGATAAGGCCAAAAAGTAATTATCAGCCTTATTGAATTATACCTGTCGAATGCTTCTTCAAGCAACTTCGTCGAATTCTAATCTAGACGAAAAAACTTTCTAAGTCCTAAACCAAAACGCCTTCTTTGCAAATACTTCTTCGACTAGATCTTCAATATTTTCACTGTCAAAAACAACGTATTCTTTCTCAAAATAATTCCTCAAACTCTAACAGCTCATTTCAAATCTTTACATGCGTTGAAATGTCCTTATCACTGTTTGTCGTCGAAATCATTATACTCTTTTTCAGAATATACCTTGGAATCTCATAACTTATCTCCAACATTTATGGGTGTCTAAATCCCAGCCAACAGATGGATGATAATGTATGAGATATTAAATGATGAGAAAAAATGTTGGCTCACGCTAGGGTTTGATGACATAAGAAAAAGATGATGAGATGAAGTTGAAAGAAAAAAAACTGAAAAGAATGAACTGAAATGGTGGCCCTTCAATTTTGATTCAGATCAAGATTTTAATTTGATTCAGATCAAGTTGAACAGATTTGAAACCCACAAAAAGTGTTTCGAATCACGAGTTTAGTATAAAGGTTTGAATTCGAATCAAAACCAAACGTTTCAAGTCCCTGTAATTTGATTCGAATCAAAAGACTTAATGTTTAAAAGTTTAAGGAAAGCGAGACCTTTCACACACCAAAATACTCCTTTTTTTAAAAAAAGTATGTGGATGAGAAGAACATGTTATGTTATGAATGAAAAAGAATGAGCCTTTTTATAGTGCAAATGCTAAAATGAATTTTTAATGAAAATGTGTTTTAATGTAAATGCACAAATTTCTTTTAATGAAAAAAATGAATATCCGTTAATGTATGAGTGATGCATATGAATACAATGAAAGAACGACATAAATGATAAACCAATGCATTGAATGATTTAGAAATTAATGAATGAACTTACAAACATAGCACAAACACAAACATATACAAATCAAAAATCACACATAGGTAACATAATAAATACTCCAGTGCATACACAAAAGAATTAAAGGAGGGTTGGAACAAGCATACCAATTTTGACGATCTAAGCTTAACCCGTTGATAACAATACCAAATGGAAACCAACAACAAGAATAATCATAGGCTTTAAACACTAACAGTCAAATACAAATTGGATAGAGATCCTCTTGAATGTTTGAAGGACATTATCTGACTCTCCTTCCTAAGGCTTCAGATGAACTTGAAACAACAATACTATGATCATTACTGATTAACACAACATGTCAATCCCAAAGCCATGATTCAACTCTTGGAAAGTTGATAAGCACATCAAGTAAATTCCTTGAATCTTTTGTAGATAGTTGAAACTTCAAAGGATCATTGCCAATAGAAGCAAAAACTACCTTCATCTTCTTTTACACAACGACCTTGGAGGATTAGATCACAAGAAGATGCTTTTGTTTACAATTACTTTTATCATGATACTTTCTAACATATTATAGTGAATGCATGACACAAAAAATAGGGCCAATCTTGAACAACCTTTAAGAAACAATGTCACAAATAAGATGTTCATATCTCACAAAACTTGTTAGTTCAATCCTGGATGGATCAACACTTAGAGAACATATTAAGTATAGTTAATGCTTTAAAGACAATTCTAGTAAGGTTTTACTTTACAATGGTCAATCGTAAGTAACTTAATGTAATTTCATGGGGATTCATTGAATTGCATAAGCTTTCATAACGTTTAAGAAAACTCATTTGGGATCGTAGAAACCATATCCTCAACTTTTGGAGTCACTAGACTATGATAAAATGTCGAGCTATGATACCAATTGTTGGGTGAGAATATGGAAACAACAATGTTTAGAAGGTGTGTATGTGTGTGTGTGGAAGGGGTGTTGAATATACCATAAACCCTTTTAGACAATTTAAAAACTTTTAGGTTCCATAAAACAAAATCGAATATTTTAGAAAGCGCGAAAGAAAAACACAAAGACGAGAGCTTGGAAGCATCTCAATGAATTAAGTTGCATGAAATGATACACAAGAGAACTTATAGAAAAAAATCACTTCTTGCACAAGTCATTTACATGACATGCAAAGCCACTTACATATGAAGTGATTTAAAAAAACATTACTTAGATGAACTTAACAATGCATAATTGAATTTATAATGATTCCTTAGAACTGATACACCACAGACCCAAGTTTATACGTTGAAACGCTATAAGCAAGATCTAGTCTATATGGTATACAATCTATGCAATAGCAAATATAAGACGAATGAATGCTTGAAAAGTAAAAGGATAGAGAAAGAGAATGATACATAGAGATATATAGTTATTCAACATTCGTCCTCACTTTTCCTACATGCACTCTACAATGGATGATGCCATCGGAACATAATCACGATCTTCCACTATGATGAAAATATGATTACAATGTTTTGATTACAACAAACTATCACACAATAACTCCATCTAATGAAGCAAAAACTAAAGTTCTAACACAATACAAGATCCCACAAGATCTTGTTCTAATAACCTTGTGATCCACAATAACCTATTCTAGGTATTCATATGTTGAAATCCACTTGATCTCACCAATTTCTTGTCTGAGCGGTTGCTCTTAACTGAGCGTATATTGGACAACTCCCAACTTTGTCTCCTAGAATATTTCTCCAACGCCACCAAAGAAGGACAACTTACGACTTTTCCTTACAAACCATTGATACTTGATTTTGCCAAAGTTTTCCGTGTAGTATAGTAGAAACTCTTATCTTGTTAGATAACTTCTCAATCTCAAACTGCACTCAAGAAACGATACCTGCACCTATTACAAATAAGAAACCAGCTACACACAAACCCATTACATACCCTAATGTATCACTAGTATCCCTTTCACTCAATCTTTAGAGGAGGGTCCTTAAGCAAGGAAATAGACTAATAATGAAGATGGTGAATAGTGCTTGATTATCCCAATAACAAATAATATTACAAGCGATTAGTCAAGTAACTTAGTTTTGATGAAAGATGAACACACAGACACAAGGTTCAGACGAGTTTCTAGATAATTGGGTCTTGGTTCTTGAAAGTTATCAAGAGCTTGACCACATTCTCAACAAGATATAAACAAGTCATTCTAAAAAACACACATAACAACAATCCAAATTACATAATCAAGATGCAACAAAAAGGATAAAGAATTGACATGGTTTCAATATCAAAGATTGATGTTTGGGGAAGAAGAGATAGAAATGGTGTAAAGATGAACACACTAAGATAAGAGAACAAAAATCATTATTTTCGTCTCTATGAAAAATCATAGATTTCACACACTTGTTACTGCAATAAAAAGAAACAGGCATTTAAATGAGTGATGGAAAATTGGGTTTTTATGGTTTGATTCGAATCAAGAAGTAAATTTGATTCGAATCAATCTAGACAAAACAAAAAGTAGTTTCTTTCACATGCACGTGATTCAAATCATTATTTGTACTTGATTTGAATCAAATGAGATTCTTATTCAAATCATGTCCAAAATTTGATCTGAATCAAATGATCTAGAATGTAATCCCAATTTTCAATAGGTTAATATTCAAATCAGATTTTACACATGATCTGAATCAATTACCAAAAGCATCAAAGTTTAAATGTTCTAACTTGTGATTCAAGCTACTCATGTGAAAATGGCAAAGCAATAACTTTCATAGGATCAAAAAGGAAATAGCTAACAAGGATGAAAAGATACAATATGAAATGAAAATATTTCTTAGTGGTATAGTTACATAACCAAACTATTACAATTGAAATTCTGGTATGCAGATCTCAGATGTCCTAAGAGATGCTAAGAAAATTGATCTATGCTAAAACAAAATAAGGAAAAAACATGAGCAATTTAAATCCCTTTCAAAATTAACAGTGTCATGACATCTGTTGTAACATCTGCAGACTGACATAACTATTTATCTAACCATTTAAAATGTGCAGAATTGTAAATGCTGAAAGATAAATAACACAATGAATTGTTATCCCAGTTCGGTGCAACATCACCTACATCTGAGGGCTACCAAGCCAGAAAGGAAATCCACTATTAGTAGTATTAGTTCAGAGTTAAACTCCTAGTTTACAACCCCTCACTTAATCCCTACCCAATGTAATTTCTTCCTAGAACCCACTAGACAAGAGACAACTCTCACTCCCTCATAATCGCAGCAGTGATAACTTTCAATACACAAAGAAGACTTTAGAAGACACTCTTCAAAGCCACAACTTGATCTTGCTTACAAGCTTCAATCAAGTACAATACATTGTTTCTTAAAAGCTTTGAGTGAACAATTAACAATTAACAATTAATAACCTAGTCCAATTCACACATTAAATAATGAGTGAATGGCTCACAAAACTAACGCATAAATATGTCTACCACAATGCATCAAAAGATACAAAGGGTGACTTACAAAGTCACACACAAAAGACTCTCAAAACCCTAAACCCTTATTTTGCACTCAAGTTTTTCTTGTTGTGAATGCTTAATTTCCCTTGCTTCTGCGCCTCCTTAAATAGTAATGCAGACTGGGCTTGGGCTAGTCAAAAGTAACAATAGGAAGAGAAGATTTCAATCTTCATAAATAGCAGCAGATTTGATTTGATCTATCAAATCTAATCATATCATTCTTCTAATCTTCAATCAATCTTCTGATAATAACTCCATATCAAATCCAATCTGATCTGCAACAAGTGTATCAGAAATGCCCATGGTAAGCCATTAAAACCACGCAGATTCTATACCAGAAAAGTGCAGCCAGCTTGCACAAAAAGTCACGACGTCCTGTAGGACAAATGCCACGACGTCCTGTAGGACATCTTGTGATTACACCTAGTTTTACCAAAATGCCTGCCAATTAAGTCAAACTCCAAATCTTCTGCAGAATCTTCTTCATAACAGTAGAAACAAATATTTTATAGTTTCCTAAAAAGTCTCAAAGATCCTTTTTATGAAATCCAATTAAATCTGCAGTTTGTTCCTAATACATCTCCTTGACGTGCTCATACTGATGAGGCATATCCAACAGGATCTCATCAAACTAAAACACCTTTGTCAAGAGATATGAAATAACAGCTCCTGCTGTACCAGACAAAGATGTCACGACATCTGTCTTGACATCTTGATTAAAACACATGACAACAGTTCTGTCTCGACATCTTGATTAAAACACATGACAACAATACTGTCAAAACTGTAGATGAAGATGTTATAACATCTTGCTTAACATTAGTGCAGAATCATGTTTTACCAAAATTTAGCCAATCATAGAACCATGGACAATCATAGAATCATGGAAATAACAATGGTAAATTTTGGCTAAAACAACCAAACAAACTTATCAGGGCAGCAACAGTAGTAGTTTTCTCCATTACATCCCGCCTCATAAACAATAGTTCTCTCTAATACATCCAACCTCACAAAATATCATGCTCCCCCTTAATAGTTGCATCCAGCAAGCAACAACAAAACACTACTCTTCCCTTAGCAGTAACATTAACACTCATTAACACTTTACTCCCCCTTTGTTTAGCCAAAAAGTTGACAACAATTGGAGTAAATATACACACATATAGACTCAGATGCACACATCAAACAGAGCCAAACCCAAAAACTGAATCATAATCACCATGCTTCAAAACAAGACTCAGCTGATAGACTTCACATGGTGTCCAAATATCTAGTCTGACATCTCACAACCTCCCAAGTGATACACAAGCTGCTTGATCCTCCATCAATATAAAAACTGCACCACTGCAGCAACAATCCATGGACAAGGATTTAAACCCCCTGCTGAACTCATTCAAACACTGTAAAGTCAAGGAGAGAAATAAAATCTCATGTAGCTTCCTCAGATACATAATGTTCTGACATCCTGTCTGACATTACATTAATTATTCTTAAGCACCTTAAGAAATGATTCCTTCATCAATTAGTCAAACTACAAGCAGCAAGCCATGGACATAAACTACTTCACCTTTTTCTTTCTATCTACTACGCTTTTGCACAGATCCAACAATAGCCAGGACAAAAAGATTCTTCACCATACACTATGCTTCATCATGATGAGAAACAACCTTCACAATATAAACTCCACAATCACATTGTCAAAAAAAATTCCACTAGACAACACAATGTCAGCACAAGTAATGCAGCTACACATCAGACAGGTACACAACTCTCCTTGTCAAGCATACTCAGCACTCTCTCTAAAAGAGAGAACCCAAGCACATGAAGAATCATCTTCAAATTCACACACTGGTAGCACATGTAACTTTACACCCCTTGATTCACAAACCACACTAGAACAAGTAGCAAAAGTAGTTGCAGGATAGACATAACTATCTGTAAGACTACTCAGATTCAGCTTTGAAGGACTAGAAAAATCTCCAGGATGTCAAGGTGAATGTCCTTCCTTATGCACAAGATCAAGGTTGATGGTGTCTTGATCTTCATCTTCACCAGTCATACAAGACAAAACACTTGGATAGAGGCCCAAAAACTTGATTTGATCCATCGATACCCAATGACAGAACCAAAAAAAAAACACTGTCAGGTTCACCATGAGCTAGAGCAGTAACATAATGTCACAACATCTTGTCTGGCATTCCATCCTCATAGAGGCATACAATCACAAACTGCTTGAAACCACAACCAATCTTGAAAAATAACTGTACTATTACAGCAACAGATCCTAGATAGAAGTATAACTCCCCATATCAAGGATAACAAGTGCTTTTTTTCCAGAAACACGTGAATGGAAAACATGAGACTCATCTTCATGTCTTCAAGAGCTCACTCTTTGTTCAACACACCTGCTGAACGCATTCACTTACTGCTTGAACCACAAGCAAATAGTACACCCATCAAACAGAAGTTCCCCCCTATCTTTTATAGAAGATGCTCTTTTCAGCAAGAAATACCCAAGATCACCACATTATCTCTCATGACCAACTCCATGCTCATACAGTGAAAAGGCACCAAACTGCTCCACTTCTTTCAGAAGAAACCACTTTTCCACAAGTATTCTTACCTCAGCCCGAGTCAGAGAATAAGATAGACACTCCATAATCCAAGACATTCTTTACCTTATCATTTTCCCATATGATAAGTTAGAACACTTTGTTAGAACGCAGATTGGTTCTTAATTGTATCTCTATGTTTTGATGATAACTCTTATGAAATTTTGTATTAAAGAATTATATACTCTAAAATTTGTTCAAGTAATTTGTGTTGCAGATATTAAAGTGAATATTATTCTGGAAGAAAATTAGATCTGAACATAAAAATATGCAAGGCTCTGAAGCGTCAGAAGCATCTCTTAGAAGAATCTGAGCGTTGCCTACAGAAGACTCTGAGCGTTGTCTACAGAAGGATCTGAAGCAGAAGCTACAGAAGAATCTGAAGCAGAAGCCAGAAGCATCTGAAACATTGAAGACTTTTGTATGAAGAGTTTCAAGCTTAGTTTATTTTCAGAAGACTCTGATAGTACTACGCTGCCAGTACTGAGGATCTGATTCATAAAACTCTGCTCTGAATTATTACACGCTGAAAGAACACTTGCTGCATTGCTCTGATTCAGCAAACTCTGATGAACATTAGAAGACTCTAACCTCTCAAGACTCTGATGATATTTGCTGAAACTTGTTGAAGAAGAATTCAAAGTTATGTCTGTTGGTTTGGCCAAAAGACTCTTTCCTCATTTATGCTAGACACAAGAACACAGACAAAAAGGATTTATCTGTGCATTCTACTTCTAGGAAAGGTCATGTGATATGAAGACAAATAGGCTCAGACCTTTTCAGTACACATCCTTCAACGTGAAAACTACTTGGATCTCTGTGCCTATAAAAGGAAGACTCCATCACTCTTCTTCAGTTGACGAAATATTTGAAAGAAATTCATTACAAGCTCTCATACAAATCTTTATCTTGCTGAATTTATTTCTAAGTTCTTAAAACTTAAGTGTAAAATCACAGTTGTGATATAGCTTAATTAGAAGCATTTAAACACTTGTTTTATTCTTACATTTGATTGTAAAAGATCCTTAAGAAGATCTAGTTGGGATCAGTAGTTCTTAAGAAGACTAAGAACAGTTGCTCTTAGTGCTTGTTATTGTAATCAGTTGATTAATAGTGGATTAAGTCCTTGTTGAGAAAGGCAAATCACTCTTGATAGGATGGACTGGAGTAGTTGAGTTCAACGAACCAGGATAAAAATCCTTGAGTTTTTATTGCCATAATATTTTCTATATACTTATTCAACCCCCCTTCTAAGTATTTTCTCACCTTCAGTTGGTATCAGAGCCCGATTTTGTGTGTGTTACCACTTCACCGTGACAGAAAAGATCCAGTGAGAAAACTTTGATATTTATTTGGTTGTTATTATGGCTTAAACTTCAACATCTAACAGTAACAACAGATATGAAGAAAGGGAAAGAATCAGCACAAAACCCCCAATGTTTGATGGGGAGAAATTTGATTATTGGAAGGACAGGATAGAAAGTTTCTTCCTTGGTTATGATGCTGATTTATGGGACTTGGTCATTGATAGGTATGTTCATCCCACTGATGGGGATGGCAAGAAAGTTGATAGAAAATCAATGACTGAAGCTCAAAAGAAGGAGTTCAAAAATCATCATAAAGCTAGAACAATCTTGTTAAATGCAATATCTCATACGTAGTATGAGAAGATCACAAACAGAAAAACTGCATTTGACTTGTTTGAGTCTTTGAAGATGACACATGAAGGAAACCTTCAAGTTAAAGAGACCAAGGCTCTGGCGCTAATACAGAAGTATGAAGCGTTCAAAATGGAAGAATCTGAGTCTATAGAAACTATGTTCTCTAGATTCCAGATCCTCACAGCTGGTCTAAAAGTTCTGGACAAAGGCCACTCAACAACTGATCATGTGAAGAAGATCATCAGAAGCTTGCCTATCAGATGGAAACCCATGGTCACTGCTCTGAAGCTTGCTAAGGATCTGAACAAAATCACTTTGGAGGAGCTAATCAGCTCATTAAGGAGCCATGAAATTGAACTAGAGGAAGATGAGCCTTAAAAGAAAGGTAAGTCAATTGCCTTAAAATCTAACAAATCTGTGAAAGCTTTGTAGGTGTTAGAAGAGAGTTCTGAAGAGTCTTCTTCTGAAGAAGAAGATGAACTATCCTTGATGTCTAGAAGAATTAACAGACTTTGGAAGCACAAACAGAGGAAGTTCAAGAACTTCAAGAAGCCAGATCAGCGCAAGGAGTCCTTTGGACCAAAAAGATCTGGAAAGAAGGAAGTTGTTTGTTTTGAATGCAAACAACCTGGCCATTACAAAAATGAATTTCTAAAGCTTCAGAAAGAAAAGCCTAGAAGAAAGCCTGAGCATAAGAAGAAGGTTCTAATGGCAACATGGGATGATTCAGATGAATCTGGATCCTCATCAAAATCTGAAGATGAATGCGCCAACATGGCTCTGATGGCAGGCGTGGAAGATCAAAATGAAGGATCATCTGGATCTGACTCTGATTCTGAATCTGACTCAGAAGAGGTACTTTCTGATCTCACTAGGGAAGAGCTTATTAAAGTCTTATCAGAAGTCCTGAAAAATTATAATCAGATTAAGCTCAAATGCAAGAAGCTTAAATGCAATCTTGAATCTGAAAATAATCTGTTAAAATCAGAAGTTGCTGAGCTAAAAAAAAATAATTTAAAAATGAAAATCAATTTTGAAAAACCTCAACAAGACTCTGAGTCTGAAACTAAGTCTAAATGCAAAAACATTTTAGAAGAATATGACTTCAGCTTTCAGAAGATTCTAGCTAAAAGCATAGATAGAAGCAAGATGGCTTCAATGATCTATGGAGTTAGCAGAAACAACAGGAAAGGAATTGGATATGAGTCTTCCTCTGGAAAGGATTTAAATCCAATGCCTGTTGATAAACTTATAATTAAGAAAATCCCTTATATTCTCATTTCAAGTTTGGTCATCTGAATGATATCAAACACACACGTTCTGATCAGAACGTTCCTGTGTTTAAGCCAAAAGTAAGTCAGAACAAACTGTTGTAAAAAGACAGAAGTTCAGACCAACTTTCAAGGCAACTAACCCAAAAGGACCCAAAAAGATCTGGGTACCTAAGGATAAGATAATCCCTGTTGCAGATGTATTTAGCAGAAAATTCAAGACGCCAGTCATGGTACCTGGACTCTGGCTGCTCACGTCACATGAAGGGAGAAAGGTTTATGTTCCAAAGCCTGGAGCTTAAATCTGGAGGAGAAGTGAAGTTTTGAGGGAATCAGAAGGGCAAGATTATTGGCTCTGGTACTATTGGCAATGGTAACCTTCCCTCTATATCTAATGTTTTACTTGTAGAAGGATTAAAGCATAATCTATTGTCCATAAGTCAATTAAGTGACAATGGTTATGACATAATCTTTAATCAACAATGTTGTAAAGCTATTAGTCAGAAGGATGGCTCAATCCTATTTAATGGAAAGAGGAAGAACAACATTTACAAAATCAATCTTTCTGAACTTAAGGTTCAAAATGTTAAATGCCTTTTGTCTGTTAATGATGAGCAATGGGTCTGGCATAGAAGATTGGGACATATTAATATGAGACGTATATCTCAGATTAATAAACTCAATCTGGTCAGAGGACTTCCCAAGTTGAAGTTCAACTCAGATGCTCTTTGTGAAGCATGTCAAAAGGGAAAATTTTCAAAATCTTCTTTTAAATCTAAAAATGTTGTTTCAACCTCAAGACCATTGGAATTACTTCACATTGATCTGCTTGGACTAGTGAAAACTGCATCCATCAGAGGCAAGAAGTATGGATTAGTCATTGTTGATGACTACAACAGATGGACATGGGTAAAGTTATTAAAACACAAGGATGAGTCACATTCTGTGTTCTTTGACTTCTGCAAACAAGTCCAGAATGAAAAAGATTTCAAAATTATTAAAGTCAGAAGTGATCATGGTGGTGAATTTGAAAACAAATATTTTGAAAAATATTTTAATGAAAATGGCATTGCTCATGATTTCTCCTGCCCTAGAACTCCACAACAGAATGGGGTTGTAGAGAGGAAAAATAGAACTCTGCAAGAAATGGCCAGAACCATGATCAACGAGACTAATCTGGCAAAGCATTTTTGGGCAGAAGCAATAAACACAGCTTGTTATATTTAGAACAGAGTGTCTGTAAGAACTCTTCTGGAAAAGACTCCCTATGAAATGTGGAGGAACAGAAGCCCAACATTTCTTACTTTCATCCTTTTGGATGTATTTGTTATATGTTGAACACTAAAGAGAATCTTAACAGATTTGATTCTAAAGCACAGAAGTGTTTCATGCTTGGTTATTCTGAAGCCTCTAAAGGCTAGAGAGTATACAATACTGAAACACAGATTGTGGAAGAATCTATACATGTTAGATTTGATGATAAGCTTGGCATTGAAAATCCAAAGCAGTTTGAAAGTTCTGCAGATAGAGAAGTAATTCTCACAGACTCTGAAGGCTCAGAGGCAGACAAAGATCAAGTGAAGGAACTTGAAGCAACGTCAGATGCAATTCCTTTAGCTTCTCAAATGAACAACTTGAACATTTCTGAAGAATCAAATGTTAGAGGATCATCCTCCAGAATCAAGTCCTCTCACCCAGAGGATGTGATCATTGGAAAGAAGGATGACCCTATAAGAACAAGATCCTTCCTCAGATCATCTAAAGCATCATTATTTGGGTTGGTGTCAGTTATTGAACCAACTTCTGTGGATGAAGCTCTGCAAGACAATGACTGGATAATTTCCATGCAAGAAGAGCTCAATCAGTTCAGAAGAAATGATGTTTGGGATTTGGTTCCAAGACCAAAGGGATTCAACATAATTGGAACTAAATGGATCTTCAGAAATAAGTTGAATGAAAAAGGAGAAGTTGAAATAAATAAAGCAAGGCTTGTTGCTCAAGGTTATATCCAGGAAGAAGGAATTGATTATACAGAGACTTATGCTCCTGTAGCTAGGTTAGAGTCTATTTGTGTACTCATTTATTTTGCTGCACAAAATAACATCACTCTATATCAGATGGATGTTAAGAGTGCCTTTCTAAGTGGAATTATAGAAGAAGAAGTTTATGTTCACCAACCTCCTGGTTTTGAAAGTGAAAAATTTCCAGAACATGTTTTTAAACTAAAGAAATCTCTTTATGGTTTAAAACAAGCTCCCAGAGCTTGGTATGAGAGATTAAGCAATTTTCTTCTGGAGAAAATTTTTATCAGAGGCAAAGTGGACACAACTCTCTTTTGTAAAACATTTAAGAAAGATCTTTTAATTTGTCAAATATATGTGGATGATATTATATTTGGATCTACCAATGTTATGTTGGGAAAGGAGTTTGCTCAATGTATGCAGGCTGAATTTGAGATGAGCATGATGGGAGAATTGAGATTCTTTCTGGGAATTCAAGTCAACCAAACTCCAGATTGCACTTACATTCATCAGACCAAATATGTTAAAGAGCTTCTGAAGAAGTTTAACATGACTGATAGTAAGATGACAAAGACTCCTATGCATCCAACAAGTACTCTTGGTAAGGAAGAGGTAAGTAAGAAAGTAGATCAGAAACTCTACAGAGGTATGATAGGATCTCTTCTCTACTTAACTGCTTCTAGACCTGATACTTTATTCAGTGTATGCTTGTGTGCTAGATTCCAATCAGATCCTAGAGAATCACACTTAACAGTTGTTAAGAGGATTTTAAGGTATCTGAAAGGTACTTCTAATGTGGGTTTGTGTTACAGAAAATCTGATGATTTCAAATTAGTTGGATCCTGTGATGCTGACTACGCTGGAGACAAAGTGGAAAGAAAAAGTACTTCTGGAAGTTGTCAATTTCTAGGAAGAAATTTAATCTCCTGGTACAGCAAGAAGCAACCTACAATTGCACTATCAACCACAGAGGCAGAATATATTGATGCTGCTGGATGTAGCACGCAGATGCTCTGGATGAAAAGTCAACTAGAAGACTATCAGATCTTTGAAAGTAATATTTCTATATTCTGTGATAATACTTCTGCTATATGTTTGTCTAAAACCCCTATTTTACACTCTAAGGCAAAACATATAGAAATTAAACATCACTTCATCAGAGACTATGTTCAGAAGGGTATTATAAACTTAGCCTTTGTTGATACAGATCATCAGTGGGCTGATATTTTCACAAAACACCTTGCTGAAGATAGGTTCAAGTTTATTCTGAAAAATATTGGTATGGATTTTTGTCCAGAATGATATTTATCATAAACAAATTTCTCAGATGCAAAATGCTTAAAACTCTGAAGTATTTCATTTGTCTATTATTTGATTTCTTGAGTTATTATTGTTTGTGTGTATCTGAACTAACCAATCTTAGAGGATCTGAACGTTAGCTAACGTTTCATTTCTCAAGAGAATTCAGAAGCACATGCAAGCAAACACGTGTCACTCTAAATCTGAAAAGATGGCGTGCACATTACTGAAGAGACATTTGAGGTATTGTTTGAATAGTGAAAATCTTGGTTTTCCCCCCAAATTGTCAGAATCAGTTAATGCATTGAAATGATTTTTATTCTTTTCATTAAATGCTATTAATTGCTAAGTGGAATGTGCTGAATGTGTCTTTTTGAATGCCCTAATTTCTTTCTCTATAAATAGCACAAATCACACCATTTCACACTTTTCACTTCACAAACATTATATGCATTTCTCTTTTCTATTTGCTCTTCACAAAAACCCTAAACCTTCATCCAAGTCTTCATCTTCAACAATGGCAACATCATCCTCAACATCAGCTCAGTTTCAATCATCTATGGCTGCAGTTACGTCAGCAAACATGAGTGTTACTCCCTTTAAGGAACCCAAGAGAACATTGTTAACCCCTGTGGACAAGCTTGAAGTTCTTTGTGAATCCATGGTGGAATTTGACCCTCTGGCTGACAATGGATTTGATTTGCGTTCTATTGTTGATGCACAAGGTTGGGTTAAGTATTTTGACAGGTTATTTGGTCCAGTGTATCCACACTTGGTGAAGGAATTTTGGATACATGCTTCTGTTTATCCAAAGTTCATCCTCTCTTCTGTTATGGGAAAAGAGATCATCATCACTGAAGATCTCATCAGAAAACTCATAGGGTATGAGGAAACTGATGGAGTTTGTCATCTGCCAGCTGGGCGTGTTGTCAATCACAGAAAATCCACAAATTCTCCAGATTATGTGAATAATGAACAACTCTACTTCATGTACTGCCTAAGTCAGAGTACAAAAGTAGATCTTTCATACATTCTCTTTATGCATCTATGGAATCACATCAATGCATCCAGAGAATCTATAAAGGATAAGGGACAGAAGATCAGGACGTGGATTCCCTTTGGAAGATTGATCTCAGACATTCTGATAGAGAATGGTCTGGTAACTGCTTTTTATGAAGCTGGAGTTAAAGAAGAGTTGGAATCAATTGTTGGAAAACCATTGAATGCAAAGAGTCTTCAGAGGATAAAGATTGTGGATGAACTCACAGCTGCTCCTAAGAAGCTAAATGTTTCTGAAGTTAGTCAGAAGAGGATTCCAGTTCAAGATTTTCCACTCTTTGGTGCTGAAGAACCTAGGGATATTATTCTTAGGTATATTGATGCGTGCAAAGCAGATGGAACACCTATTCCTGCAGATATTCTGATTCGTGATAGAGAACCTATGCCAGATGTGTATGAAGAGAACATGAAGAAAAGAAGACATTTAGAGGCAGATGATGCTGCTGCTCAGAAGAAACCAAAAGTTGCTGAGAAACCACAGAAGCAGATTAAGAGAAAAGCTTCTGGAGAAGTTCCCTCTGTTCCCACCAAGCGCATCAAGACTAAAGGTACTAAATCATCTTTACCTTCTATTTCTAAAATTGCTATAAATGTATCAACAATTAGTTTTATGCCTGAACCTCCTCCCACTCAAAATCAAACCATTCCTGCTCCATCTCAAACATCTGAACCACCAAAAATTCCTACATCACAAATTCCATCTTGTTGCGGTGAGAATCTTGATACCACCAAGCTATTGATTAACTTGAATCTTTAATTCTTAGATTACAATCGGACTTTAATTTATCCAAAGGAAAGGTCTAAAGAAAGAAAAACCCTTTTCGCGATGTAACAACAACGCTAAGAGATTCGGGGATCGGGGGTTGGTTATGCATAGGGTAGGTATTTCACATCCTAAACATCTGTAGTACCCTACAGGAACCTTTTGTTTATTTTCATGCTAAGTTTGGTAAATGTTTGCTAAGGTTTGGGATTGGGTAAAAGTATAGGTTAAAACCTAAAGATAGTTTCTAAGTTTGCTCGCAAAGACGTCGCGTCCTCTGCCTACGTATCCTAACTAGGACAGAATCAGAGCAATCATAGTTCACCTCACTAGGGATGAAGAACACTTGATTATGATCAAGGTTCAAAGGGGAACAAACATAACAATGTTTGTATAGAGTTTGACAAAACTCTCTAGATCTATGTTATAACACTCAAGAGGGGAGTAAGTAATCATTACTATGATTCTTACATAGAGTTTACAAACTCTGTCCTAGGGTTCTAATTGAAGAACACTCCTAGTGCAGGTGAGTTTTCTAGACTTAAAGCAAAGTCTAATGGTTTAAATGTTCTAACTTAACTAAGCTAGGGTTAGGATGGCTTCACAAAGTCAAGAGGGATAAATGAGCTATCCAATGACACAAGGGTCAAGGGAGAAACTTTTCCTTTGGAAGGAGAGAGATAGAGAGGCAACTGGGATGAGAACTAGAAAGTTCCATCACTTGGGGGAAGAAATACTTAATAAAGCAAGATGAAATAAGATTTAAGACAAGTAAGCATGCATATTACAATAAGCACATACTTTAAATGATACCAAGGGTTACAACCAATAAATTATCTTAACAAAGATTGAGGGTTCATTTTTACAAAGATTGGAACATGATGAAGGTTATTACTATATAAACAATTCACAATTCGAAGATGGGCAAGTCATAAGTTCAAAACATAGCAAATGTAACAACAATGCATAGATAACAATCAAACGCAATTAAATCAGTTTAAACCTCATAATTTAGGAGGGGACATGGAAATGAAATCACTTAACCAATTAAAGATGATGAAAGTATAAAGGTAACAACCAACAAAAGAATATTTCACAAGTGAAAGTGTATGGATGACAATCAAGGCAAGTAATCAAGTAAGAAACGCATCGACGGATCGCACCTTAAAGTAAACACAGATAAAAGGGATATTTTATGGTAACAACCAAATAAGAAAGCCCTAACATGTTTACTAACATAAAAGGAGTGAGAATGAATAAATATCTTAACACAAATGATCATGGTGAAAAAGAAATTCATCTGCATACGGGAGATAACGATCTCGATACAAAGGCAACTTACAAGCAACCAAAAGGCATGGAAATTTGAACAAAAATGGAATTAAAAAATATCACATGAAAGTAGACATCAAGACAAACACAATGCAAAAATAATGGGTTCAAAATGATTAAAAATGAGTGAGATATGAATTTTCAAAGTTTGGGCGAAAAAATACAAAAATAAATAAAAGGGTTGCCCTCCTCAGGGGTCGAACCCAGGACATGCAGGTACAAGGCGTGTTTTAGGCATATGTTCTTACCACTAGGGTGGCTATACATCCGTTGATGAAATCCACCCCATAAATATAAATACTTAACAAGGCGCATGAAAACTGGGCAACAAACAAACCAACAAAACCAAATGCGTGAAAGATTGAAACTCTATCAAAACAACATGGATTTGAGTGAAATCTTAGTCAATTTCGTGTGATTTTTGATGAGGAATCGAATGACATGATTAATTTCTTGAAATAACATCCACAACTTCAAATACAATAGAACATGCAAACCTAAGCTTCAAAATGCATTTTGATGAACATGGTATGTAGCTGATGTAATCTAAGGTTGGGCCAGGTACAAGCAACTTTCAAAAGTGATTCTGAATAAGTTCTAAACAAAGTTTTAATCAAAGCACCCTTGTATCAAAAAAAGGCAAGTGAGTTGCAAAGATGGTGTGAGTTGGTTTTGAAGTTTGATGTTTGTTTTGCTTGCTAAAATCAAAACAGTAGCTGCATCTTATCTATATGGTAGACACACATGCAAATGGTGAGGGAGTGTGAGCAACTGAGATTGCTAGGTGCTGACAGTATCTCATCATATCAGTCATTTCACTAAGAACTTTGGTAACAATACAACAAAAATGAAAACCCTACAACTAAGCTGAACTGAAAAAGATGCACAAGGTACTGAGTTGATTTCCAGATGAAACTTAAATGACTAAACACAAACCTGATGAGGATCCTAAATGGCAGATTACTTAAAGGAAATGTGGATAGCAAAGAGAGCATTAAGTCAAACTCTATACTAAGTCACTAACTGACCACAAGATGGCCTGAGTTCAAATGGTTATAGTTCTGCTTCTATAAACTCAGCAAACAATAAGTGTGAGCCCAAGACTAATACAGGTCTGCTTATGCCTAGAACATCAGACTCATGATGAGTCTTAAGAGAATGAACCTACTGCTATCATGAAACAAACTGTTAGGCTGTAATCTTAACAAAGAGGTTAGAAACTTGTTGTAAAAAAGCCAAGGCTAGGATTCACAATGGCTGGATCTCAAGAACATGAAAATGTTCAAATGGTTTATCCAACTCCAATACACTTACTAAACCCCAACAGGCCTTAAAAAGCTAAAGCAACAATGATGAGTAATTTGAAAATGATAGCTAAGGCTGGACAACAGTCCTAGCATCAAACCAACCTGTTAACCAACAACCTAACACCTCAAGAGCAAACCAACAACAATCTTACTTTTTCATGCATACAACAAAAACATAAACAGAAACTTAGCACTCTAAGCCTGACCAGCCTGCTCTCACCAAAGCCTAGCAGAAAACTCAATGCAAACTAAAGGTGTTTAATTTAAACAGAAACCTGAATGTGCTAAGCAACTCTCAAGACCCTCATGACAACCCTCTTCCTAAAGGCAAACCTATGTACCTCTGAAAAATCACTCCAAACTAGCAAGTAAAACAGTAAGTGCATGAATGGCAGCAGGTGGGAAGTTAAAACAAACAGGTCCTCATGTGTGCATACCAAAGTAGAACAAGAAAAAAAAAACAGATCAAAGAAACCTCCACCAACACACTTGAAAGGCAATGATAAACAAGCTTATAACAATCATCATACCAAGACTTAAACACAAAAACATGACAGTTATGCCCTTAAGAAGTGAGGTTGGAGAAATTTTGCAAGTTTGAAAGCTAGATTAAGTAGCAGACATAATTTAAGTGAACAGACCTTGCATACATCCTAAAAACATCATATTGAACATGTCTATACTTCAAAAACACTCCTCAACATCATGGAAATGAAGATCATAAATCAACTGCTCAAACACTCATGAACTTGCAATTTTAGAATCAACATTGAATTGGAACAGATTGAGGATGGGAAAATGCTACATACAGGTCCCAAATATATTAAGAAATGATTCTAGCACCTAAGATGGTCATGAAATGCACAGAATCAAACAATGGCTATCAAGCTGCAATTGTGTCAAACATGGGAGGCAGGCTGTCAAGCTAAACACAACATAACATTCACAAAGATAAATAAACCATGTGCAGATACCGGGCACCTTATCTAGAGGCCATATGTTCATGAGTTATCCCTAATTCAAACAGAAAAAGAAGAAATGTGTGTGACTGTGATTTCAAAACTGTTTTGGGCAGCAATGTAGTACAAATTGGTCACGCTATAAACAAGTAGCCTCATGTTGACAAATATAGCATAAGTACATCCTAAATGTGAAGACTAATGAGTCTCAGCTCATAAAAACAGCATTGAGCAAGCTGAAAAGAATTTGATGTGTTCATGGCAGATTTTTGTTTTGAAATTGCAATTTAGAAGTGAAATTTGTGAAACAGGCAAGAATAGACCAAATTAATTAAATGCACACATCAAAAATGTAATAAGGAATGAGTTCATGCATATAAATTGAGCTTTTTGTGGCTGGCACAGGAATTGACATGTTGGTTGGAAGGTGGCAGTTGTTTTGAAGCAGGTTTTGGTATATCAAGGCATTTTTTATGACAATGAGTTTTTGATGCAACAAAAGTCATGTACATACCATAAATATGCAAAAGAAAATGCTCATGCCTTAAAGTTACACCAAATCAACATTAAACAACATATGGCACTATTGAAGCTTATGAAATGTGAAGAAACACACTCAAACAGGCAGCTGACAAATTTACAGCAGTTGAGGCAATGTGACAATATATACAACCCTAAAACAAGTAGGATGATGATTCTATGCACATGAATATAGCAAAAAACAGTTGGAGCAGAAAACGATAAGTTGGTAGTATGACTGAGGCTTTAAAAAATGTAATTAGAAATGAGAAATAGTTTTGTGCAAGTAGGGCAATTTGGCAAGTATAACATACATTCATTGATCATGCTAACAAGTGAATCTACAACCTAAAATCAAACAGAAAATCCTCCAAAACCAGAACTGGTAGGTCTAGCCAATCTTGACAGCAAAATCTCCTAACTGTCCTCAATCAACTCAAATCTTAAGTTCTCAAAATTTTAACAAGTTCCAAATGGTATGAGCGTGACCAACACATATCAAAACACATTTGAGACACTTTGAGATAAAACATAGTAAACACAACCATTCCAACACCAAGACTCATGATAATGGTAAAAACAAGTGCCACAATAGATTCAAACATGATCTAGGGTAGGGGGATGTTATGAACAACTTACTAATCATCCAAACATCACTAATGAACTAAGTTGATAGTTCTAGGGCAAGCACCTTATATTTCAATGTTGGATACAAAAAAAACTACCATATAGATCAACACTTCAAAAACAAGTTAGGCATGACATCTAGGTACAATCTTGGTACATCATCAACATATCATTCATGGATAAAATACTTTAACAAAAGCACCTACCATAGATACAAAACCTAAATTATTGACAAAGAGCTAGCATGGGACAGCAATGGTATTTTTTTTACAACAAGCATCTCAAAAATGATAAACATGGCAATGTATGATCAATAAAGAGTTTAGACATCACATACCTCTTGTAGACAAGTCTTGAGTAAGCTGGAAGCAGAGAAAACCAGAGACCTTCTTCTTTAGCACAAACTTAAAGCTTGCTTCCTCTTGAAGCAATATGCAATTTTTTAGGATAGTTTGAGTAATGAGCCTCCCAACTAAGTTTTTGTGTTTTGGACAGTTGAAACACAATATATATGAGGTGTGTGAATGATTTAAACAGGTGGAAAATGCCTATGTAGTGATTTGGCTCTTAAAATGCATAAAAGTCAAAATATGGGGTGTGAGGGTTGACTTTTAGATTGGTGGCTTTTATGAGAAATGTGACAATGGGAACAACTTAAAATGGCCATTTTAAAGTTGTATGAATGGTCTTTGAAGTGTTTTTGGGTTTAGACAAGGGATTGGTGTGAAAAATGGAAAGTGGCTAATTTAGTGTTTTTGTGACTTTTCTTCACTTACAAGCAAGAAGGGAAAGAAGGAGAACTATATGTTTATGATGCTTGGGATAGTTCTGGTGTGGTCTATAGAGTGTGGAGAAACCTCTATTTATAGGCCATGAGGAGCTTGGGGCAGATTTGGTTTTTCACCACTTTTGGAGGGAGATTTGAGATTTTCAAGTGAATCTTGCCAAATCTTTGTAGCAGCTCCAACACATCAGCTCCATGGACCAGAGCCAATATCAACTGATATGGGAAGGATGGGATGGCTATGGAGATAGGGGACTGCAGCTGCCCAACTTTGCTTGAAAAAGTTTCTCTTTCATGGTTTTAATGATTATTTTAATATCCACTTGTTACCAACTTGCCATGCTCATCAAACTAACTCCCTTTCTGTTTTTCTCCTCATCCACACCTCACATTATCAGTTTGAATTACAATCGAAGGGTTGAGGATAGTCCAAGTTGTGAAAAACTGATTTTGAGAAGCTTGGCCAAGGTAATTTTAAGTGTGACAGGCCCAACTTCCATGTACCATAACTCTTAGCTCACAAATCCTCTTGAGGAGTTCTTGTACTTTTTAGAAAGCCCTCATGTAGCTCTACAACTTTCATGTTTCGGGAATTTCCAAATTCTTGATGGAACTAGGTTGAAAAACCCTTCAAAGTTCTGAAAAAGTGATTTGTATGGCCAGAATTTGTGAAATTTCACTAAGTCCTTTACCTTTGAAAAATGATTTTTGCTATAACTCCAATTCCATGCATTTTTTGAATATGGACAACTGTGGAACTTTTGTATGGTTTGCCAAGACCTTTCAAACAAGCTTAGAACCACTTCAATTGGATGTGTGGTTGAGGAGTTATGGTCTTGCCCCTTTCGAAACCCTAATTCCCGATTTTTGCAATTACTTCCTAACCCTTGATCCAATGGTCATGAAATTTTATGGGGAGGTGTAATATGATATAAGGAACATTTTTCATTCACACCTTGAAGTCAAATTCCTTATTATTGGAGAGTTGACTTTTCAGTCAACTTTTCGATCGATCGATGTCTACTGAGTCTCCCGTTGGTGATCCGAACATCCTGAGGACTTGAAACTCTTTGGATGGACTTTACTAAGCCATAGGAGATTAATGGACCTTGATCCCACCCTTGGAATACTCTTTGAATCAAAAGTCAAACTACAGTTGACTTTTTCTAATCGAAAACCCTAATCGGGTGCCTCAAATTGCACTGTTCTCAATCCCCGGGTGACCACCTCAAATTGAATTCATACTTGACCCAATGTGGCATTCTTGATCTTGTTTGAAGTTGAATCAATCCAAAACATTGATTGATCAAACCATCGAAGCCTCGATTTTGACGGTACGGATCCTTAATTCATCTGCAACTTAACAAAAGACAAACTGAAAATGTGTTAAGGTTTGTTAATCAAGCAAATATGATCCTACAATGATGATGAGGATCTAAGGGGTCAAAATTTGGGGTGCAACAGATGCCCCTATTTAAATATCTTCACTGGATGTCAATGAGAAATGACAATCCTCATTGGATCGTAGTGAAAGGTATTTAAATATAGCAAACCAGAAATTTTGTCCCTTAGATCCAATGGTATGCAAAAGGACAAATGCTGAAATGCAAATGAGTTTAAATGATGCTTTATAATTCTTGAATGCAAGACAAATGCAGACACACGAGCAAATATAAAAGAACAGTGATAGGACGAGTAACCACTCACAAGGGACCCAACACACTGGGGAAAGATTCAAGGCAAATTAAGCAAGATAGTTCAAACATGACTAAAGATGTTGTTCAAGGGAATATTTCAAACAGGGGACACAAATTCCACCAAGGAAGACACATCTTCATTGGGGAAAAGGAGACACACCGCTGGGGAAGAAAGCAATTCTCCACTGGGGAAACGAAAGAAAAGAAACGCAAACCACACTGGGGAAAGAACCCACTGGAGAAAACTTTGCTGGGGAACAATTCCACCGGGGAAGCAAATCTTCACTGGGGAAAAGACGGAACGGAGACACGAACCTTACTGGGGATAACCCGATGAGAAATTTCCTATAACGAAGAGTTCAAATGGGATCTTCAGGAAAAGGTTAGAAACAAGATTGGACGCGCAGGGGAAGCTAGTATCCACCAGTTCTCTGAGACTTGACTGGAAAAGCAAAAGCTTCAATGGGGAAACTGGTGACGACCAGAACAACAAACAGTTTCAAGTGGTGTTAGTTTTCACTAGACTTACTGGGGATGATGGTGACGACCAAAACAATAAAGGTTTCCAAGAAGTACTAAATATCACTAGACTTCCTGGGGATATGGTGACGACCAAATCGAAGTTCCAATTACAATTGGGAATTCCAAGCAATGTTGTTAAAACAATAGGACTCTGGCTGGGGATTGGTAACAACCGACTAATAATGATTAGTTTTTAAGCAATGCCAGTAACCACTGGTCCTAGAGGAGACTGGTGATGACCAAATCGGAATATACCAATAACAATTGGAGGGGACTAGTGATAACCAAATCAGGATATACCAATAATAATTGGAGGGGACGATGCTAGTAACCACTAGACTTAATTGGAAAATTTGGTGACGACCTAATCCAGGAGACCAATGACCATTGGATTTTCAAAAAGTTTGGTAACGACCAGATCGAAGTGATGATAACAATCTGCTTTAAGTGGCGCCAGTAACTATTGGACTTGGGCTAATTGGTGACGACCAAACCAGGTGTACCAATAACAATTGGTTCTGAAGGTAAGACTAGCAACGACTAGGTTTTCCAAACAAGGCTAGTGACCACTAGACTTATAGAGATTGGTACTAACCGAATCAAAGGGTACCAATAACAATTGGATTTGAAGGTAATGTCAATAATCATTGGACTTTTAGGGAATTTTGGTGACGTCCAACTCCAATGTCAACGATCATTGGCTTTTTAGGGGGCAATACTAGTAACCACTAGATTTTTAGCCAAATTGGTGAAAACCGAATCAAAGGGACTCCAATAACAATTGGTTTTCTTTATAACAGAATCAGTAACAACTTGGTTTGAAAAATAGTTGGTAAGAACTAAATCAAGATACCGATCATGATTAGTTCTAAACGTGTGCTAGTGACCACTAGTTTTCAAAATTTTGTTGGTGACGACCCAATCGAAGATGAAAATTGGCAACAACCCCCTATTGGTGTAAATTGGATATTGCTAGTCACCACTAGCTTCCCCACGAAAATAAGGAACCCCGGGATGTCGACTTTGAAGCGAATTTTGTAATAACAAGTCGAAGCTAAAGGTAATGACCGAAGGATCTCAATGGCAGGAATGCAAACAAATGCGTATGTTGGCATGATGTTGTATGCAAGATGCAAAACGACCTGTAGGAACAAAGGAAAGCAAACTAAAGAGAGAACTCGTCACGCTGTGTTTCAAAATGTCTTAAGTCAGGCGACGCTTCCTTCTTTGGTGTAGATAACGATCTTCTCTCAATAATATCTTCGTAATTCTGCAGAAAAGAAGTCTTAGCTTAAGAGCTAGAATTGCTGTCAGACACCTCTAACTTGGTCAAAGGCAACAACCACTTCCACAACTTCGAGAACTGTGTAATATCATCGCATTACCTCTAGAACTTTCAAACATTTTGTCAAATCATGTTTTCCCTTTTTTTTTACAAAACAATACTTTAAGCTTTTCAAAACACTTTGCTTTCAAGAAAAATTCTTATTAACAAATGAGTGAAATTGCATAACAAAAATAGCGGATCATAACAATGATTTGGCCAAAAATCTGATTTTATTGATAGACGAGAGCTTTACAAAAGGCAAAGCCTTGGGAATTTTATAAGTTTGAAAAAATGGCAACAGAAAAGGTTACGGAATCCCATAATAATCCGGTCCTTCCGACTGCCAGTTCACTTTCTTTGCTGCTTCTGACGAGAACAACAGGCGTTGACCTTTCTTCTAATATTCTGCATAGGACTCTGCCCCAGCGTCTGCCAGCTTTCAAACATTGGGCTTTCATCTTGTCGAGGCACTGAAATCCCCTTTCTAGGTATTTCGTTTCAAGCGTAGTATTTTCTTACTGTGTCCGAGTTGATGGGATACTTGAGTTGTTCGCCATCCATAGTTTCGAGAATCAGAGATGCTCCAGAGAAAACAGTCTTTACAACGAAAGGGCCGTCATAGTTGGGCATCCACTTGCCACGCATATCTTTTTGCGTTGGTAGGATTTTTCTAAGCACAAGCTCTCCTTCCCTATACTCTTTGGGACGAACCTTCTTGTTGAACGCTCGGGCCATCCTTTGTTGATAGATTTGACTGTGGCACATGGCCGTCATTCTTTTCTCGTTAATGAGATTCAACGAATCGAATCTTTCTTTTATCCACTCGTCTTCATCCAGCTTTGCTTCCGTCAAGATCTTCAAGGAAGGTATTTTGACTTCAATGGGTAGCACAACGTCCATCCCGTACACTAAGGAAGAGGGAGTTGCCCCTGTCGAAGTGCGCACTGACGTTCGGTATCCGTGCAAAGCAAATGGTAGCATCTCATGCCAATCTTTGTATGTTACGACCATTTTTTGTATTATCTTTTTGATGTTTTTGTTTGCAGCTTCAATTGTGCCATTCATCTTAGGTCTGTAAGGAGACGAATTATGATGTTTGATCTTGAAATCATCACAAAGTTCCTTCATTATTTTGTTGTTAAGATTCGACCCATTGTCAGTGATGATCTGGTTAGGGATACCATATCGGCAGACGATCTCCTTTTTGATGAAGCGTGCAACCACTTGCTTTGTCACGTTTGCATACGACGCTGCTTCCACCCATTTGGTGAAGTAATCGATTGCGACAAGGATGAAGCGATGGCCGTTGGAAGCCTTTGGCTCTATTTCCCAAATCATATCTATGCCCCACATCGCAAAAGGCCAAGGTGATGTCATCACATTGAGAGGATGTGGAGGGACATGCATTTTATCGGCATAAACTTGACATTTATGACACTTTTGAGCGAAGATTATGCAGTCCGTCTCCAAAGTTAACCAGAAGTATCCTGCTCTTAAGATTTTCTTAGCCATTGCGTGGCCATTCGCATGGGTGCCGAAGGTTCCTTCATGTACTTCGGTCATTATGAGATTCGCCTCGTTTTCATCGACGCATCGGAGTAAGACCATGTCATGATTTCTCTTGTACAAGACGCCATTGCTGATGAAGAATTTAGATGACAACTTTCGTATTGCTCTTTTGTCAATCGTGGATGTGTTAGCGGGATACTCTTGATTTTGGAGGAAATTCTTGATATCATGAAAGCATGGCTTCTCATCAGATTCTTCATCTATTGCCATGACGTATGCGGGTATTTCCCTTCTTTCGATGTAGATCAGAGGTGCCTCGTTGACAAACTGGACTTTCCACATTGATGCCATCATGGCTAGCGCATCGGCAATGTGATTTTCTGCCCTTGGTACGTGCTTGAAGGTAATTTCATCGAAATATTCAGCCATCTCTAAGATATGGGTCTTATAAGGGATCAATTTTTCATCCCTGGTTTCCCATTCTCCTTTGAGTTGGTATATCACCAAAGCAGAATCACCAAATACTTCCAAGATTTTGATGCGGAGATCAATGGCAGCTTCCAACCCTAGGATGCAGGCTTCATACTCTGCTATGTTGTTTGTACATGAGAAGCAAAGTCGGGCTGTGACCGCAGTGTACCCTCCAGTTGGATTTTTCAGAACAGGTCCGATGCAATGTCCATTTTTGTTTGATGCTCCATCGAACATCATCTCCCAGCAGGATCCAGGCTCGGGACCTTCTTCCGGACCAGGCTCTGGTTTCGTGCGCTGAATATACATCACATCTTCATCAGGAAAATCAAACTTGAGTGGTTGATAATCCTCCATATGATGCTCTGCGAGGTGTTCTGACAAGACACTTCCTTTGATAGATTTTTGAGCAATATATTGGATATCGTACTCTGATAAGAGCATATGCCATCGGGCTAATCTTCCTGTTTGAGCTGGCTTTTCAAAGATGTACTTGATGGGGTCCATCTTAGAAATCAGCATTGTAGTGTGACAAATCATGTATTGCCTCAGACGCTTGGTGGCCCATGCTAACGCACAACAAGCTTTTTCCAGGGGAGAGTAACGACTCTCGCAGTCAGTGAACTTCTTGCTTAGATAATAGATTGCGTGTTCTTTCTTTCCTGACTCATCTGTCTGTCCTAAGACGCATCCCATTGAATCTTCTAGTACTGTCATATACATGAACAAAGGCCTTCCAGGTACCGGAGGAATCAACACTGGAGGTTCTTGCAAATACTGCTTGATTTTCTCGAACGCGGCCTGACAGTTTTCATTCCATACCACTGTTTGATCTTTTCGTAACAACTTGAAGATCGGTGTGCAGGTAGGGGTCAGATTGGAGATGAACCTGGAGATGTAATTCAAACTTCCAAGGAAGCCTCTAACTTGTTTCTCAGTTTTGGGAACAGGCATCTCCTGGATTGCTTTAACCTTGTTAGGGTCTACTTCAATTCCTCGCTGACTAACGATGAAACCAAGTAATTTGCCTGAGCGAACTCCGAAGGTGCATTTTAGTGGATTTAATCTCAATTGATATTTTCGGAGTCTCTTGAATAGCTTCAGCAGATGATCCAAGTGGTCTTCTTCACTTTAGGATTTTGCAATCATATCGTCCACGTACACCTCGATTTCTTTGTGCATCATATCATGAAAGAGTGTGACCATAGCTCTCTGATATGTTGCCCCTGCGTTCTTCAAACCAAAAGGCATTACCTTATAACAATAGGTGCCCCATGGTGTGATGAAGGTTGTTTTCTCCATGTCATCTGGGTCCATTTTTATCTGGTTATAACCAGAAAATCCGTCCATGAACGAGAAAACTGCAAAGCTTGCTGTGTTATCCACCAAAGTATCAATGTGCGGTAAGGGGAAGTCATCCTTAGGACTTGCTTTGTTTAGATCCCTGTAGTCGACGCACATCCTGACCTTGCCGTTCTTCTTTGGGACCGGTACAATGTTTGCCACCCATTCTGGATACTTGGATACTGCTAGAAAGCCGACATCTATTTGCTTTTTGACCTCATCTCGAATTTTAAGCGCCATGTCTGGTCTTGACCTGCAAGGCTTTTGTTTGACCGGAGGACATTCTGGCTTCAAGGGGAGCTTGTGCATGACAATGTCGGTATCCAACCCTGGCATATCTTGGTAGGACCAAGCAAATACGTCAACAAAATCTCTGAGGATTGTTATCAGCTTGTCTTTGATTTCTGGCCTTAATGATGCCCCGATTTTGACTTCTCTTTTGTCTCCTTCTGACCCTAAGTTGATGACTTCAGTCTGCTCTTTGTGGGGTTGGAGATAAACATCTTCGTATTCAGCCATTCTCTTTAAATCTTCTGGGACTTCTAACTCTTCGTCATTCTCTTCTTCAGCTTGAAAGACAAATGAACCGCTAGTAGAAGGAACCGAAGGATCATAGGATTCTGTGGTTGATGGAGGTATTCTGCATGTTTTATTTTGGAACAATTAGGCACACACACAGACATGCAGATGAAGGGTTGTTTTTATTTTTTCAGAAGAAGATTGCCATTTTTCTTTTAACAAAAAGAGTGAAAGTGATGCAAAAAACAAATAACAAGAGTTTTAACAAAAACACTTTTTCATTAATGATTTTCAATTTTTGCAAAGTGGCCCAATACAAAATAATTCGCAGGCATTGGGCAAGACCAGGAATTTTTTAAAGAAAAACACAAAGCTAACAAGCAGAATGAATTACTCTAAAGGTAAAAAGATGGGAACTTCCACAGCCTCCCAATTGCGCAACGCTGCTCCTCCTCTAGTTATTAGATGATCCAGATTACCATCTTCATCTTCAACAATAATGGCATTGACTTGCACACCGCCACTGGTGAATATCTCTTTTAAGGACTTCTTCTTCATGGTGCTTTCTTCTGGCTCGCCTTCCGGAGTTGGTTTGTAACCCAACCCTTGTCGATCATTCTTGGCTCGAGCATTGACTTCGATGACCTCTCCCCATCCTAGTGGGACTCCAGCTTTCAGTGCTACCTTAATACTTTGAGCAGAGGTAAATGATGGCCCTTGGGTTATGTCTGATTCATCAACTAGAACAGCGTGAGCTATTTCTAGTACTTGGAAGGCCGTCTCGAGGGAATCTTCATCAGCCTCAATATACCGGAATGATGACAAGTTGCTCACCATTAAGTCTTCTTCTCCATGGACAATGACCAGCCGGTCATTCACAACAAACTTCATTTTTTGGTGGAGAGTGGAAGTGACAGTGCCAGCTGTATGAATCCATGGTCTTCCCAATAAACAACTGTAGACCGGATTTATGTCCATCACCTGGAAGGTGACTTCGAATTTTTATGGTCCAATTAGGATAGGAAGATCAACTTCTCCTATCACGGTTCTCCTGGATCCGTCAAATGCCTTGACTATAAGGGAAGTTGGTCTCATGGTAGCACCTTGATATGCCAGTTTGGCCAAAGTCCTTTTAGGCATTATGTTGAGTGTTGATCCTGTGTTGACAAGAACTCGGGACATTGTATCTTCTTCACATTTGACTGACACATGTAAGGCACGATTGTGCTTACGCTTCTCAGCTGTCAGGTCGTTATCATCAAAGCTCAGAGTGTTGCAGGCAATGATATTTGCTACAACAGAGTCAAACTGCCCCATTGTAATATCTTTAGTGACGTGGGCCTGTTTCAGGATTTTGAGCAATGCCTGGCGGTGTGCTGGAGAGCTTAAAAGCAAAGCCATGACCGAGATCTTGGAGGGTGTTTGGTTTAATTGGTCCACCACCCTATAATCACTTCGTCAAATGATTCTCAAGAATTCTTCTTCATCGTTCTTGAGACTTTCTTTTCCTCTAACTAAAGGTTCTTTGGCGGTGGCTGCCGCTGGAACAGGCTTTTGAGGAATAGGCGTTTTTTGAACAGAAACTGCTGGTGGAGGAGCCTCATTATATGTTCGAGGTTGATAGACGCGACCACTCCGGGTCATTTTTCTTCCACTGGCAATGTTGGCCACACTTACTGGTTTCTTTTCTTTGAAAATTCCTTCACACCATGAATAAACTTGTTTTGGTGTCACGGCTCTTGGGTGAGGCTTAGATCCTCCCCTCGGCTCAAACCTAGCCTGTCCCCTCCTGAATTTTGGGGGTGCATCATCGCGAAATACTGGCCGAACATTCTTGTAGTTTTTGTTACTGTTATCATCTCTGAATACGGCTCCTTTGTTGGGCTCTCCTGGTATGTTAAACATAGGCTCGATGACCGCCACATCTTCTTCCTTTTTTCGGCGAGCAATTTCTATCATTCCCTGTTCAATCATAGCCCGAATGTCCTTTTTCACCGCGTCACAACCCTCAGGATTCAGCATACATTCTTTACAATCTTCGTGAGATGTTTTGAGTAACCATGCCTGAGCGAGGTGTTTGTGTAGGTCTGCTAGTGGCACTTTGATCTCACCAACAGTAGTAACTTTCTTATCTTCTGACCCCTCCCCTTCTTCAGTAATGGTGTTGACTCCACCATGATTTGGAAGAGGGTTGCTCTTAACGTTTGGCGGATTATCTTCGAAGGATAGAATTCTCTTTTCAATAAGTTCACGAACTAGATGCTGAAGGGCGAAGCAACCTTCGAGATCGTCGCCTGGAGCATTCTCATGAAATAGGCAGCGAACATTTGCATCGTAATAGAACGGGAGTGGATTAGGTGGAGCACCTAATTTTCTTGTTTTAACCATCCCTCTTCCTATTAGCATGGGAAACAGGTCGGTGTAACTCATTGGAATAGGCTGTATCTTTGGCCTATTTGCTTGATAATTTGCCCTCGGGGCCCTGTTCTGAGGTTGTTGACCATGCAGTTGTTGGTATTGTTGCTGATTATTGGTGCAGTAATGTTGCTGATTGCCAGGCTGATACTGGTGTTGATTGCTGAATGCCCCAGGTTGGGGACCATGCTGTGAAGAAGGTTGAAAAACCAGGGTCACTGCCGCTACATATGATGGTTGGTACTGTTGGTGGTGGCTTCGTGAGCTTTGTACTTTCTTTCCATATGTGATTGCACTCACCTCTCCTTCTTTCTTTTTGTGGAAAGTGCTGACTGGCTTCTTTGTCGTGCTGGCGCTTGAGGTAATATTTGGAGTGGTCACTTTTCCACTCTTTAACCCTGCTTCCACCTTGACTCCCACTGCCACAATATCAGAGAAATTTGTTGTAACACTGTTGATCAAACGTTCATAGAATTCTGGTCGAACTGTATCCACAAACCAGTCTGCCAACTCCTTCTTAGTAAGGGGAGGCTCTACTTGTGCTGCAGTTCCGCGCCATCTTTGCGCATACTCCTTGAAGGTTTCAATATTTTTTTGCATCATGCTGAGAAGCTGACGGCGGTCGGGAGCTAAGTCCATGTTGTACTTGTACTGCTGAATAAAAGCATCTGAAAGGTCTTGAAAACTGTGAATTTTAGCTTGATCTAAACCAAGATACCACTTAGCCGAAGCCCCTTTAAGACTATCTTGGAAACAGTGAACTAACAGTTTATCATTTTCAATATGCGGAGCCATCCGCCTACAGTACATGATTAGGTGCTCTTTAGGACAAGTGGTTCCCTCATATTTATCGAAGATTGGCATTTTAAATTTTTGAGGAAACACCAATCCAGATGCCAGACATAGATCCTTGGCATTAGATCCAAAGACATGATTTCTTTCAATGGCCCTCATCCTTTTGGCCATGATGTCCATCTCCACTCTTAATTTTTCGTGTTTTTCGTCCTCAGCTTCAGACCCATCGGGTATATCAAAGATTGGCTGTTGATTGGCGAAAACTGGTCGTACTGTGGTAGGTCCACCTGCTTGAGTGAAAATAGGGTTTCTGATTGTTGAGTCGAACAAAGGATTGAGACCTGAAGACCGCATGTTGTTGAAAGGTGGCACAAAATCCCGGGATATGCCATAGGGAAACTCTGCTGAAGTAACAGGAGCTACTGTGACATTAGCTGCTGCTGTGGCAACTTCGGAGATCACTGTAGGTTGCGTATCCATTTTTTCTTTGATTATGTTGAGGACTTCCATGATATGGTTGACGTCCCCTTTGATCCCTTCAATGTAATTATCCATCTGATCGAACCTTTGGTCGTTATTTGCCATCTTCTTTTGAGCTTGGGACCGTGTGTTGTATCTGTGGGTACTCAGCGTGACTCCTTATCTCCTTCTGGACAAGAACAAAGGATGAGCTGCGGAACCCAAATGCAGGACTGATGTAGGATGACATGCAAATGCAAATGCGGATGCATAAACCATTCAAGGAAACTCAAAGTTTTCGTTTACAAACAAAAAGTGACCAACATGTAACGACATGCTTAAAAAGCGTTTTTTTTCATTTGATAGCTGGAAATCTATTACAATAGAGTGGCCTTTGCTAAAAATCAAGACCTTTCTTACAAGGAAAATGAAAGTAAATGCAACAAACAGGATTTCAATCCTTTTTTAGGGAAAGCAGGGAAATGGTGAAATAAAGATCAATCTAACAAGACGACCCTTCTCCTTCTTGGACTCTGACATGAACTTGATCCTGGCGGATAATCTCCCACAGGTCTTCGTTTTCTCTTTGCGCTTTGATCAAAGCGTATCTTAGCTCTTCCCTAGTTGCGGGGACCTCAAGCTCCATGGTTATCTCATAGTCATGACTGTAGAACATGTTTAAGGCAATTTCTTTTGACCATAGCAGGTACCCCCTGGTGGTTAAACAACCCGCATTCTCCATTGGAGTTGGGCCCATGAGGTGTGGATCTCTTTGAGCATATTGAGAATTTTCTTCTAGTTCTTGGTTGCGACCTGTCTCACAGAAGCGAGGCCTCAACAGTTTTGGTTCAGGTTCTGGTCCGGTAGGATACCCATGTTGACGCCGAGCGAGAATAGGATTGTAAGTGATCACCCCTTCTATCCCAATGAGAGGCACATTGGGGAAATCTCCGTAGCTAGAAATCATGACTTGGTCACCGATGCTGGTGTCATACCATGTGATATCATGGTGTCTGAGAGTGACGAGTTTAGAAACCCATGCGCTTTTGGTAGGAAGCCTCCAAAGGATATGGGTCCTTGGCAGATGAGAAGTGAACCGTCGGTCGAGTAGTGCAAGACAGCATGAGAATTGCCCACAATCATACAAGGCGAAACGATGAATGACTACATAAGTGTCAGCCAGTATTGTGTTGACCGGATTTTTGAGGATGAAGAGGAGGATCGCTTCTTCGCTGATGAAGTCGTAACTGCTTGGGAACAGATACAGTCCATATATTCGTAGTTCCAGAATTGCCTCAAAAATGCCCAGGTTTCTGCTTTCATAATGATACTCAGCCATCTCCATTAGAGGCCTGGCATCCATTCCATACCACCCTCCTTTCGCTCTCATCGGTGGCAAGTCTTCCAGCTTGATGTGCAGGGCTTTAGCTAAGTCCCTTTTCTTTGGTTTTCTATAAGGGAGCGTAAAATTCCATGGAATCTTTAAGTAAGCATTATACGCCTCAAGGGTCGGGAGTAACTGAAAGTCTGGAAACACAAAGCAGTGGTAAGTTGTATGATAGAATTCCACCAAGGCTTGCAAAATGGGCTCGTTGATCGGAGCGCTTATCAATGGCAATAGGTCCCCATATTTGACTATGAAAGCAGCAGGGTTTCGGACAAGTCTTGTTAACATCCTTAGACGGCCCAATCTCAGATCTGGAACTCGAAGCATGTCTCTTCTTACCATGTTGTTGTCTGCAAAGAAAAAGATGAATTTCCTTGAATGGTTAGAAGAAGTGCAAATGCAAATGCAAATGATTGTCATGGAACTCAGATATTTTCAAATATCAGAAGTCGTTATTTCATTGATTAACAAAACGGATTACAAAACATTGTTTCCTCTTACAAGAGTTTTAAATGACAACTAAGTGAATCCTATCAAGGTTCTCCTAGCAGCCTGAGGTTGAGCTTCTCGATCTTTCTTTCCATCTGAGTCTTCTCAAAGATGAGTCTGTCCACAATTATCTTCCATGGATTAGACTAAGGCTCGTAAGGTTCTTCTAGTGCTTTCCTCTTCTTACAAGAGAGGATTTCTTCATCTTTCAACTGGAGTTGTCTTTGGAGCTCTGCATTTTCTTCGACGAATATTTGATACTTGTGCTTCCAAGCTTCTTCAGTTTGTTGTGCTTTGACCAAAGCAATTTTCAACTTTTCTTCTTCAGACATGAAGACCAACGGGCGTTCTTCCTTCAAGGCCATAGGCTCTTGCTTAGGATATGGCATCCTTAGTGTGACGGCTCTTTTCCGAACCCATTGGAGATAAGGTTCCAAAGAGACACAGTTGAGTCTTCCAAGGTCCTTCTTCCCTTTCTTGTGTAGATGCTTCCAAGCTTCTAGAATTTTCTCTTTTAGTCCTTGGGTATCTTCCCCTTCTTTGAAGAAGATGCTTTCCACTTGAACACTTTTGGGTTTGTCCTTTAGAGGGTATCCCAATTGTCGGCGAGCAAGTATTGGATTGTAGCTGACCCCTCCATTTATGCTGAGAAGAGGTACGTTGCTAAATTCCCCACAATTATCAATAATTATTGTCCCATCATAATCACGACTATACCAATCAATATCGGAATGGGTAAGAGCCATGATTTTTTGCGACCACCATCCTTTCTTTGGATCCCAAAAAACGTTGGCTTTGGGCAAGTGTGAAGTGAACCACTTGTACAATAAAGGAGCGCAACAAGTGATCATTCCCCCATTGTGGAAGTTCCTCAGATGAACAGAATGGTACGTGTCTGCTAACAAGGTAGGCACAGGATTCTTCTTCAAGAAAATTTTGATGGCATTGAGGTCCACAAAATTCTCAAAGCTTGGAAACAAGAATATACCATAGATGAGTAAGGCAAGAATAGCCTCGAATGCATCCATGCTTAAATGATCTGCATAGTACCGAGCTTTTTCAACCAAGAATTTTGCCTTTAACCCAAAGACTCCTCCTTTTGTAATCAGATTCTTTTTTATATCAACCACTCCCAAACGTGTAGCTTTGCCAATGTCCTACTCTTTAGGGTCCTTCTCCGCAATCGGAAAAGGAGAATCTTCAAGAATAGGCAATCCAATTAACTGAGAATACTCTTATAGCGTGGACACTAGTTGATAATCAGGGAATGTAAAACAGTGGTAAAGCAGGTCATAAAACTGGAGGAGAGTGGAAAGAAGTCCACTATCCATCTTTATCTTCAAGAGTAGCAACAGCTTCCTATATCGGCTTTGAAATCCCTCTGGATCTGTCACTAAGGTGCTCAACCTTTTCAAATCATCTAGGTTAAAACCCTTGTAAGTGTACTTCAAAGTCTTCTTTCTTTCACTGTTCATGACGACCTCTGATGTTTACAAACAACAAAGTCTGAGTTCCATGAAACCATATGATGATATGATGACATGATGATATGAATGCACAAACACAAGCAAATGCATATGCGTACAACACAAGCTTAGGTTTAAGGACAAGCATGAGTCCAAGGGTCTACCCATCCCCAAAGATTTGTACTATGGATTGATTGTACCTGCCGAACGGGTTCTACAAAGTTCCTAGAGTCATCAACCCATCCTTCTGATATTATCAACTTCCCAAATTACTTGGTAATTGATAATATTATCAAGAGAATCTCGTCTGAGTGTAGTATCGCGTATCAACTATTTCGGAAATACTTCCTTATAGTCATCGCACTACGTCCTAATAAGGCCAAAGTGGGGTAGAATGTAATCTAAAAGTCCACAGTGCCATGGGCTCCTTCGTCGAAAGTAGCATTATTTTCACGAATACTCGATCAACAATACTAAACTCTCAAGAGGGCCTACACTGAGCGGTGGTTTCTCAAGTTAGCTTGGTCGGGAATCAACTCCCTATAAGCCTTCTTGAATATACCACCATCCTATCACAATTGCACTCAAGTCCGGGTATAGGACCGTCTCACCACTCAAACACCCAATATCCAACAATTAAACAAATATATTGACAAATATACATGTTAAACAAATATTTACAAATATAGCATACAATCAAACAAAATAGGCTAAACCGTCAAGTTAATTTTCATTCCCTAATGAAGTCGCCATTTCTGTTGCAGTGAGAATCGTGATACCAAGCTATTGATTAACTTGAACCTTTAATTCTTAGATTACAACCGGACTTTAATTTATCCAAAGGAAAGGTCTAAAGAAAGAAAAACCTTTTTCGCGATGTAACAACAACGCTAAGAGATTCGGGGATCGGGGGTTGGTTATGAATAGGGTAGGTATTTCACATCCTAAACATCTGTAGTATCCTACAGGAACCTTTTGTTTATTTTCATGCTAAGTTTGGTAAATGTTTGCTAAGGTTTGGGATTGGGTAAAAGTATAGGTTAAAACCTAAAGATAGTTTCTAAGTTTGCTCGCAAAGACGTCGCGTCCTCTGCCTATGTATCCTAATTAGGATAGAATCAGAGCAATCGTAGTTCACCTCACTAGGGATGAAGAACACTTGATTATGATCAAGGTTCAAAGGGGAACAAACATAACAATGTTTGTATAGAGTTTAACAAAACTCTCTAGATCTATGTTATAACACTCAAAAGGGAAGTAAGTAATCATTACTATGATTCTTACATAGAGTTTACAAAATCTATCCTAGGGTTCTAATTGAAGAACACTCCTGGTGCAGGTGAGTTTTCTAGACTTAAAGCAAAGTCTAATGGTTTAAATGTTCTAACTTAACTAAGCTAGGGTTAGGATGGCTTCACAAAGTCAAGAGGGATAAATGAGCTATCCAATGACACAAGGGTCAAGGGAGAAACTTTTCCTTTGGAAGGAGAGAGATAGAGAGGCAACTGGGATGAGAACTAGAAAGTTCCATCACTTGGGGGAAGAAATACTTAATAAAGCAAGATGAAATAAGATTTAAGACAAGTAAGCATGCATATTACAATAAACACATACTTTAAATGATACCAAGGGTTACAACCAATAAATTATCTTAACAAAGATTGAGGGTTCATTTTGACAAAGATTGGAACATGATGAAGGTTATTACTATATAAACAAATCATAATTCGAAGATGGGCAAGTCATAAGTTCAAAACCTAGCAAATGTAACAACAATGCATAGATAACAATCAAACGCAATTAAATCAGTTTAAACCTCATAATTTAGGAGGGGACATGGAAATGAAATCACTTAACCAAGTAAAGATGATGAAAGTATAAAGGTAACAACCAACAAAAGAATATGTCACAAGTGAAAGTGTATGGATGACAATCAAGGCAAGTAATCAAGTAAGAAACGCATCGACGCATCGCGCCTTAAAGTAAACACAGATAAAAGGGATATTTTATGGTAACAACCAAATAAGAAAGCCTTAACATGTTTACTAACATAAAAGGAGTGAGAATGAAGAAATATCTTAACACAAATGATCATGGTGAAAAAGAAATTCATCTGCATACGGGAGATAATGATCTCGATACAAAGGCAAATTACAAGCAACCAAAAGGCATGAAAATTTGAACAAACATGGAATTAAAAAATATCACATGAAAGTAGACATCAAGACAAACACAATTCAAAAAGAATGGGTTCAAAATGATTAAAAATGAGTGAGATATGAATTTTCAAAGTTTGGGTGAAAAAATACAAAAATAAATAAAAGGGTTGCCCTCCTCAGGGGTCGAACCCAGGACATGTAGGTACAAGGCGTGTTTTAGGCATATGTTCTTACCACTGGGGTGGCTATACATCCGTTGATGAAAGCCACCCCATAAATATAAATACTTAACAAGGCGCATGGAAATTGGGCAACAAACAAACCAACAAAACCAAATGCGTGAAAGATTGAAACTCTATCAAAACAACATGGATTTGAGTGAAATCTTAGTCAATTTCGTGTGATTTTTGATGAGGAATCCAATGACATGATTAATTTCTTGAAATAACATCCACAACTTCAAATACAATAGAACATGCAAACCTAAGCTTCAAATTGCATTTTGATGAACATGGTATGTAGCTGATGTAATCTAAGGTTGGGCCAGGCACAAGCAACTTTCAAAAGTGATTCTGAATAAGTTCTAAACAAAGTTTTAATCAAAGCACCCTTGTATCAAAAGAAGGCAAGTGAGTTGCAAAGATGGTGTGAGTTGGTTTTGAAGTTTGGTGTTTGTTTTGCTTGCTAAAATCAAAACAGTAGCTGCATCTTATCTATATGTCAGACACACTTGCAAATGGTGAGGGAGTGTGAGCAACTGAGATTGCTAGGTGCTGACAGTATCATCTCATATCAGTCATTTCACTAAGAACTTTGGTAACAATACAACAAAAATGAAAACCCTACAACTAAGCTGAACTGAAAAAGATGCACAAGGTACTGAGTTGATTTCCAGATGAAATTTAAATGACTAAACACAAACCTGATGAGGATCCTAAATGGCAGATTACTTAAAGGAAATGTGGATAGCAAAGAGAGCATTAAGTCAAACTCTATACTAATTCACTAACTGACCATAAGCTGGCCTGAGTTCAAATGGTTATAGTTCTGCTTCTATAAACTCAGCAAACAATAAGTGTGAGCCCAAGACTAATACATGTCTGCTTATGCCTAGAACATCAGACTCATGATGAGTCTTAAGAGAATGAACCTACTGCTATCATGAAACAAACTGTTAGTCTGTAATCTTAACAAAGAGGTTAGAAACTTGTTGTAAAAAATCCAAGGCTAGGATTCACAATGGCTGGATCTCAAGAACATGAAAATGTTCAAATGGTTTATCCTACTCCAATACAGTTACTAAACCCCAACAGGCCTCAAAAAGCTAAAGCAACAATGATGAGTAATTTGAAAATGATAGCTAAGGCTGGATAACAGTCCTAGCATCAAACCAACCTGTTAACCAACAGCCTAACACCTCAAGAGCAAACCAACAACAATCTTATTTTTTCATGCATACAACAAAAACATAAACAGAAACTTAGCACTCTAAGCCTGACCAGCCTGCTCTCACCAAAGCCTAGCAGAAAACTCAATGCAAACTAAAGGTGTTTAATTTAAATAGAAACATGATTGTGCTAAGCAACTCTCAAGACCCTCATGACAACCCTCTCCCTAAAGGCAAACCTATGTACCTCTGAAAAATCACTCCAAACTAGCAAGTAAAACAGTAAGGGCATGAATGACAGCAGGTGGGAAGTTAAAACAAACAGGTCCTCATGTGTGCATACCAAAGTAGAACAAGAAAAAAAACAGATCAAAGAAACCTCCACCAACACACTTGAAAGGCAATGATAAACAAGCTTATAACAATCATCATACCAAGACGTAAACATAAAAACATGACAGTTATGCCCTTAAGAAGTGAGGTTGGAGAAATTTTGCAAGTTTGAAAGCTAGATTAAGTAGCAGACATAATTGAAGTGAACAGACCTTGCATACATCCTAAAAACATCATATTGAACATGTCTATACTTCAAAAACACTCCTCAACATCATGGAAATGAAGATCATAAATCAACTGCTCAAACACTCATGAACTTGCAATTTTAGAATCAACATTGAATTGGAACAGATTGAGGATGGGAAAATGCTACATACAGGTCCCAAATATATTAAAAAATGATTCTAGCACCTAAGATGGTCATGAAATGCACAGAATCAAACAAGGGCTATCAAGCTGCAATTGTGTCAAACATGAGAGGCAGCCTGTCAAGCTAAACACAACATAACATTCACAAAGATAAATAAACCATGTGCAGATACCGGGCACCTTATCTAGAGGCCATATGTTCATGAGCTATCCCTAATTCAAACAGAAAAAGAAGAAATGTGTGTGACTGTGATTTCAAAACTGTTTTGGGCAGCAATGTAGTACAAATTGGTCACGCTATAAACAAGTAGCCTCATGTTGACAAATATAGCATAAGTACATCCTAAATGTGAAGACTAATGAGTCTCAGCTCAGAAAAACAGCATTGAGCAAGCTGAAAAGAATTTGATGTGTTTATGGCAGATTTTTGTTTTGAAATTGCAATTTAGAAGTGAAATTTATGAAACAGGCAAAAATAGACCAAATTAATTAAATGCACACATCAAAAATGTAATAAGGAATGAGTTCATGCATATAACTTGAGCTTTTTGTGGCTGGCACAGGAATTGACATGTTGGTTGGAAGGTGGCAGTTGTTTTGAAGCAGGTTTTGGTATATCAAGGCATTTTTTATGACAATGAGTTTTTGATGCAACAAAAGTCATGTACATACTGTCACACCCTCATTTTCGCCTTTAGCCTTTATACCCTACATTCGCCATATTATACATCATTTTATTGCATATCGAGCATGTGGGTACGGATTGGGTCGATTTGTCATTTTCCATGAGATAACTTGTCTATCTTGGACTACATGGAAGGAAAGGTTCATCATTTAAGGTTTGATCTAAATTGGAAAGTCTATTCTTGTAGATTTCTTCAAAGAGAAGTTACTTGACAAAATGTTAGGATATGCAAGTCCATAATTCAAGACTTCATCCATTTCAAGCATAATGGTTCTAGGGAAATCCATCATTCAAGATTAGAGGCAAGAATATTACCAAGAGAAACTTTATGACATTACAAGAATGTCATTTGTTACAATATATCCAACTCTAAGTAATGATTAGAATTTATTTCTAATCTTCATTCAAGCTTCTAATCAAATTCATGCCACACCAAGTCCACCTTATGCTTACAAACATCCAAGAAATATGTAAGGATTAAATCAACATTGGATTGTTTTAAGACCAAGATTATGCATGTTAATCATAAGCAAAATAGTCCCATGCAAAAGTGACAAATTTCCTCATGTCACAAAATCTACATGTCACAAGACCAAAGGCATAACATGTGACAATGCTTCTACACATCAGAATTTTCAAAATGCTGTCAAGAATTGGTAGCATTGACCAAGAGGAGCTGTCCAAGCACAAGCCAACAAAATGGGTGCAAGGCACAAGGTGCTACAGAAAAATAGCATAGGAAAGTAGTGCAGAAAATGCAGCATAGCACCTTGCATGGAAATGGAAAGAAAGAGAGTGACATAAGGAAAGGTGGTAAGAAACATTGCCCCATGAAAAATCTGAAGTGTGGGAAGGAATGAAAACCCTAGAGTAGAGAGATAAGAGGGGGGGCTGTAAAGAAGAGAAAAAAAGATTCATTCACTACACATTCATCCATTCTACACACTTGCAAAACCAGAAAATAGAGAGAGCAAACAATACCCTAAAAAAACCAGAAAAATAGGAAGCTTTGAAAACTAGAAAAGAGAGGGTGAGATAGAACCAAGAGAACCACTAAATAGCAGAACCTTCACAACATAGAGTGGGTAGTAAAGCAAAACCAAGGAGCACTTGCAAGAAGAAGAAACTCTTGGGTATCCATTTCCTCAAACTTTTCTCTTTTTATTTCTTTGCTCTCATACTCATTTTGTTTACTCTTTTATGTGTTGAACTGTACATATCATGTAAAGGTTCCAAAGGGACCAAGAAACCATTCTTAAGAAACCACAAAAACGAAAGAAAAACATAGAAAAGTTAGGTTTTTTCACTCTGGTAGCCTGACACGGGCCGTGTCACACAACACGGCCACCCGTGTCACGCAACACGGGCCGTGTCACACAACACGACCACCCGTGTTGCCCCTCTGTTTGAGATTTCAACGTCCAAAAACACCCGTGTCACGCAACACGGGCCGTGTCACACAACACGGCCACCCGTGTTGCACCTCTGTCACGCTCCAAAACCCACATTGCATGCACCCTATGACACGGGCCGTGTCATACAACACGGCCACCCGTGTTACTCCACTGTTTTCCACTTATTTTTGTTATTTTTACCTCCAAAAAAATTTTTCTCAAGGAGTTCGCCGTTTTTATTGCATGTCTCGATTTTTTTTATGCGAATAACCCGATATGTTTGTATATTTTAGTATGAATGTTGCTATTGTCCTTGGTGACTTTTGATTCCAAAAACCATTTTCAAAAACAAACTCTCGATTTTATCAAGCCATTTTCAACCCTTGTAAGTCGGCCGCCTTGTGCGTCCGCCATCGACCTTGTTCATATCACCTCAAATACTTTTACAAACAATAAACCTTGATCCAACGTCAAGTGGTTCTCTTTTCTCATAAAAATCCAAAACACAATAACATAAACGATTAGAATCATGCACCACGAACTTTAAAGTGGTGGAAAAGGAATGAGAATGGAGTCCTCCTACACTCGTTCCGAATGTTTCGGATACAAGGCGCTCGACTTGGTTATTCGAAACATTCACTTCTATCCAAAGTCTTTTGTGTATAATCCTAATCAAGAACAATTTCTCTTAAGAAACTTAAAAATAACATCAACTCATCAAACTTATTTTCGCCTTAGGGCTTCAATCAAAAAATCCTTTTTCAAGGTATAAAATCAACCAACAAACAACAATTTCACAAGCCTCCGAACTACGGAGCTCTGATTCTTCACTTCTTTTAAGTGAGGATACGTAGGCACAAGGGCCACAATCCTTGGCGAGCATTAAAATAAATAAACCAACCCCTCTTTTCTCTAAACAAGCAAACTCTTAATAAAAACACCCATTCACGTTAAATAACCTAGGAGGTTCCCATCGAGTACGATGGATGCGAGGGGGTGCTAACACCTTCCCCTCGCATAACCGACTCCCGAACCCTAAGACTTGGTTGCGATGACCACACTCTTTTCCCAAAGGTTTTATCGCTATTTCCCCTTCCCTCCTTGGGATAAATAAAATCCGGTGGCGACTCTGTGTCATTTTTCGCGTAGCGACACATACCATAAATATGCAAAAGAAAATGCTCATGCCTTAAAGTTACGCCAAATCAACATTAAACAACATATGGCACTATTGAAGCTTATGAAATGTGAAGAAACACACTCAAACAGGCAGCTGACAAATTTACAGCAGTTGAGGCAATGTGACAATATATACAACCCTAAAACAAGTAGGATGATGATTCTATGCACATGAATATAGCAAAAAACAGTTGGAGCAGAAAAAGATAAGTTGGTAGTATGACTGAGGCTTTAAAAAATGTAATTAGAAGTGAGAAACAGTTTTGTGCAAGTAGGGCAATTTGGCAAGTATAACATACATTCATTGATCATGCTAACAAGTGAATCTACAACCTAAAATCAAACAGAAAATCCTCCAAAACCAGAACTTCTAGGTCTAGCCAATCTTGACAGCAAAATCTCCTAACTATCCTCAATCAACTCAAATCTTAAGTTCTCAAAATTTTAACAAGTTCCAAATGGTATGAGCATGACCAACACATATCAAAACACATTTGAGACACTTTGAGATAAAACATAGTAAGCACAACCATTCCAACACCAAGACTCATGATAATGGTAAAAACAAGTGCCACAATAGATTCAAACATGATCTAGGGCAGGGGGATGTTATGAACAACTTACTAATCATCCAAACATCACTAATGAACTAAGTTGATAGTTCTAGGGCAATCACCTTATATTTCAATGTTGGATACAAAAAAAACTACCATATAGATCAACACTTCAAAAACAAGTTAGGCATGACATCTAGGTACAATCTTGGTACATCATCAACATATCATTCATGGATAAAATACTTTAACAAAAGCACCTACCATAGATACAAAACCTAAATTCTTGACAAAGAGCTAGCATGGGACATCAATGGTATTTTTTTTACAACAAGCATCTCAAAAATGATAAACATGGAAATGTATGATCAATAAAGAGTTTAGACATCACATACCTCATGTAGACAAGTCTTGAGTAAGCTGGAAGCAGAGAAAACCAGAGACCTTCTTCTTTAGCACAAACTTAAAGCTTGCTTCCTCTTGAAGCAATATGCAATTTTTTAGGATAGTTTGAGTAATGAGCCTCCCAACTAACTTTTTGTGTTTTGGACAGTTGAAACGCAATATATATGAGGTGTGTGAATGGTTTAAACAGGTGGAAAAGGCCTATGTAGTGATTTGGCTCTTAAAATGCATAAAAGTCAAAATATGGGGTGTGAGGGTTGACTTTTAGATTGGTGGCTTTTATGAGAAATGTGACAATGGGAACAACTTCAAATGGCCATTTTAAAGTTGTATGAATGGTCTTTGAAGTGTTTTTGGGTTTAGACAAGGGATTGGTGTGAAAAAATGGAAAGTGGCTAATTTAGTGTTTTTGTGACTTTTCTTCACTTACAAGCAAGAAGGGAAAGAAGGAGAACTATATGTCTATGATGATTGGGATAGTTCTGGTGTGGTCTATAGAGTGTGGAGAAACCTCTATTTATAGGCCATGAGGAGCTTGGGGCAGATTTGGTTTTTCATCACTTTTGGAGGGAGATTTGAGATTTTCAAGTGAATCTTGCCAAATCTTTGTAGCAGCTCCAACACATCAGCTCCATGGACCAATGCTGAGCCAATATCAGCTGAGATGGGAAGGATGGGATGGATATGGAGATAGGGGACTGCAGCTGCCCAACCTTTCTTGAAAAAGTTTCTCTTTCATGGTTTTAATGATTATTTTAATATCCACTTGTTACCAACTTGCCATGCTCATCAAACTAATTCCTTTTCTGGTTTTCTCCTCATCCACGCCTCACATTATCAGTTTGAATTACAATCCAAGGGTTGAGGATAGTCCAAGTTGTGAAAAACTAATTTTGAGAAGCTTGGCCAAGGTAATTTTAAGTGTGACAGGCACAACTTCCATGTACCATAACTCTTAGCTCACAAATCCTCTTGAGGATTTATTGTACTTTTTAGAAAGCCCTCATGTAGCTCTACAACTTTCATGTTTTGGGAATTTCCAAATTCTTGATGGAACTAGGTTGAAAAACCCTTCAAAGTTCTGAAAAAGTGATTTGTATGGCCAGAATTTGTGAAATTTCACTAAGTCCTTTACCTTTGAAAAATGATTTTTGCTATAACTCCAATTCCATGCATTTTTTGAATATGGACCACTGTGGGACTTTTGCAGGGTTTGTCAAGACCTTTCAAACAAGCTTAGAACCACTTCAATTGGATGTGTGGCTGAGGAGTTATGGTCTTGCCCCTTTCGAAACCCTAATTCCCGATTTTTGCACTTACTTCCTAACCCTTGATCCAATGGTCATGAAATTTTATGGGGAGGTGTAATATGATATAAGGAACATTTTTCATTCACACCTTGAAGTCAAATTTCTTATAGTTGGAGAGTTGACTTTTCGGTCAACTTTTCGATCGATCGGTGTCGACCGAGTCGCCCGTTGGTGATCCGGACATCCTGAGGACTTGAAACTATTTGGATGGACTTTAATAAGCCATAGGATCTTAATGGACCTTGATCCCACCCTTGGAATACTCTTTGAATCAAAAGTCAAACTACAGTTGACTTTTTCTAATCGAAAACCCTAATCGGGTGCCTCAAATTGCACTGTTCTCAATCCCCGGGTGACCACCTCAAATTGTATTCATACTTGACCCAATGTGGTATTCTTGATCTTGTTTGAAGTTGAATCAATCTAAAACATTGATTGATCAAACCATCGAAGCCTCGATTTTGACGGTACGGATCCCTAATTCATCTGCAACTTAACAAAAGACAAACTGAAAATGTGTTAAGGTTAGTTAATCAAGCAAATATGATCCTACAATGATGATGAGGATCTAAGGGGTCAAAATTTGGGGTGCAACACATCTGATCTTGTTTCCACTACACCATTAAAATCATCTGATATTCCACAATCAGAACCACAAACAAATCCAACAGAACAACCTACAACACAACAACAATAACCTGAAATTCAACAACCAGTTGCATCTGAACCAATACAATTTGATCCAGTTACATCTGAAACTGTTGCACCTGAACCAGTTGCATCTGAACCACCCTCATCCAAACCTTCTAATTCTCAACCAAAACCATCCAATCCTCCTAAATAAAATATACTTAACTCTGAGATTCTGGATATTCAACCTCTCAAGACTGTATTTGAAGTATCATCTACATCTTGTACCCCAACAACCTCATCTGATTCCTCTGAATCTGATGTGCATCCAGATGTCATTTCACCTCCCTCTCTCAGAGAATTTGAATCTAAACAATCAGATCTACCTGTTTCATCTGAACCTCTCATTCCTAAACCCATTTCAAAACCTAGGACATCTGAGCTTGTTTCAGTTGCTTCCTTTAAACCACTCCCCTCTGATCCCCTTCCTTCTGGTCTAAAGATTAAAAACTTTTATACCAGTATAGAACCATCTGACTCTATCACTCCTTTTTGAAGGTGAGAAAATACTTAGAAGGGGGGGGGTTGAATAAGTATGAAGATTAAAACTTAGAAATAAAAACTCAAGTATTTTTATCCTGGTTCGTTGAACTCAACTACTCCAGTCCACCCTTCCTAGAGTGATTTGCCTTTCTCAATCAAGGACTTAATCCACTATTTAATCAACTGATTACAATAGTAAGCACTTAGAACAACTGTTCAAAGTCTTCTCAAGAACTACTGATCCTAACTGGATCTTCTTAAGGTTTACAATCAAATGTAATACAAATACAAGTGTTTAAGATTGCTTCTATAAAGCTTTATCACAACTGTGATTTTCACTTAGCTATTAAGAACAAAGAAATTAATTCTTAGAAAGAATATGAAAAGTATGAGAGCTTGAATGTTGATTTCTTTTCAATAATAACGTCAACTGAAGAAATTGGTGAAGTCTTGCTTTTATAGGCAGCTGATCCAAGGTGAGCTTCACGTTGAGAAGAGTGTCCAAAAGGTATGAGCCTTTTTGTCTTCACATCCAGTGACCTTTCCTAGAAGAAGAAAGCACAGAAAAATCCTTTTTTTCTGTGTTCTTGTGTCTAGCATAAATAAGGAAAGAGTCGTTTGGATCATTCCAACGGATATAAACTTTGAATAATTCTTCTTCAGTTTTCAGCAAGTTCATCAGAGTCTAAATAGATCAGAGCCTTCTGATGATGATCAGAGTTTTGCTGAATCAGAGTCTTCTGCAGCAGGTGTGCTTTTAGCGTGTTTAAGATCAGAGCATATTTGAGACAGATCTTCAGTACTGACAGCTTTAGTACTTTCAGAATCTTTTGTGGTAACTATGCTTTGAAAAACTCTTCATACAAAATTCTTCTTTGGTTCAGATGCTTCTGACTTGCTTCAGATTCTTCTGGAGCTTCTGCTTTAGATCCTTCTGGAGCTTCTGCTTCAGATCCTTCTGGAGCTTCTGCTTCAGAATCTTCTGGAGGCTACGCTCAGGATCTTCTGTTCGCAGCAATCAGAATCTTCTAATGGATGTATCTGGCGCTTCAGAGTCTAGCTAATTTCTTATGTTCAATTCTGATTTGCTTCTGAAGTGTTTATTTCTTTACTATCTGTAGTAAAAATTCTCAAGCAAATTTTAGAGTATATAATTCTTAATTACAAAATTTCATAATAGTTATCATCAAAACATAGAGATATTATTAAGAACCAATCTGTGTTCTAACAATCTCCCCCTTTTTGATGATGACAAAAACATCAGAAATTTTGTTTAATTGAAAATATGATAATTATAACTCCCCCTGAGATGATGAATCTCCCCCTGAATTAAATACAAATAAGGAATAGAAACTTCCCTTTTGTCTTGAGTAATTTTCAGAGTTAGATCTTGATTGTTCTTTTAACATTTGAGAGTCAGAGTGTCTTGCAAATTTCAGAGTTAGAGTTTGATAATTGTCAAATGATCTGAGAGTCTCAGAGTTTCTTTTACAGAGTGTACTTATCAAATGTTCTAAAATACTTATATTTAATGTTATATGAAATAGATATGTCTGAAGTTTCATTCTGGTGAAGTTTAATTAAACATATCAGATCTATATTTTCTCCCCCTTTTTTGTCATAAGCAAAAAGTAAAAACTTTAAAAAGACAAATAAAAGGAAACAGTAAAGAAGATAAATCATGTGGAGAAAACTTTGAGATTTCATTCAATTCAGTTTAGAGAAAAAGTACATGCATCAGAAGATATTCAAAAAATACATAAGCAAACATCAGATGCAAAAACATCAGAATGAAAAAAAATGAAAAACTAAGAGTGTTTTGACAAAAGCATCTTTAACAGATCCGTGATCTCAGAGGAGGACTGTTCTTTCTTTGACATCCACTTAGCCATTGTTTCATTCTTCTGATCCTGTTTTGACATCCACTCAGTGATGTCTTCAGACTTTTTATCCTGTTTGGCCATCCAAGACTTGATCTCTAATTGACTAGCTTCCAGAGCAGCAATTTTATCCTCAAAATCTGGATGTTCTTTCTTAATCTCAGATGAAGAAGGTTGAACATTTTCTGGAGCTTTAACATAGTCAATTTCCATAGGGTCTGTAGAGCTTGGAGCATTAGAGCCAGAAGGAAGTTATACCAGAGTCATGGCCAAAGGTTTGTCTTTAGATGCAGATTCAGTAGTTTCTTTTGATGATGGAGGAGCATCTGTAAGAAGTAAAGGTCCAGATCTCTTGACAGTCCAGAACAGACTTCTTGCAACTTCATCAAATCTGAGCTTCACATCATCAGAACATATGTTCTTCATATTTGATGCTACAGAGTTGAATCTGTTGATGAATCCATTCCAGATGACATCAGATTCTTGTGCATCCATTGTTGCTAAACACTTCTTCTGTACAGTACCTAAATACAACTGTATTTCTTGCAAAAAAGATTGAAATAAAGGATCAATATTAAGTCTAGGTTTGGGATGTAACAGAGTCTCCAATGTTATTGGTTTTGGTTGGGGAGTAGGTGGAAAGATGGATTTCTGAATGGAGATCAGAGGAGGAGGGTAGTATGGTATGAAAGGAATTTCAGGTTCATCAGGTTTGGATCTGTTTAAAGCATTTAACAAATTTGGTTTTGCTTTGGTGTGATAGGAAACCACATCAAAGGGTTTATTTGAGTAAGGTTGGAAAACAAATTTTGCAGGTTCATCAGAAGCAGCAGTTTTATCAGATGAAACGGGTGTAGCTGAAGTAACAGCTTTTGCAGATTTAGCAGAATATGATATTGTTGCTAATGAACCTACATCTCACATGGATTGAATATAGGTGAGAAGCACAGATAGTAGGGTGATTGTGAGTTTGGGTTTCAAGGGAGTGATAGGGTCAGATGGTTCAACTCTGTCATAGAAATCTTTGAGTTTGAAACCATATGCAAGATTGTGAAAAAGAGATGAGAGTTGTGCACATGAGATAGATGTTCTTAGGTTAGATGTTGGGTTGGGATTTGGAATGAGGATTTCAGATGCTGGATTAGGTGTGGGAGTAGGATCTGGAATAGGAACTTTGAAAGATACAGGGGGTTCTGGTTGGTGTACCTCAGAATCTCTGTGAGAAGGGGATATCAGAAAATCTGGGTGTATGTCAGATTCTGAGGAGTTTGATGAAGTGGATGGTGTGCAAGAAGTAGAAGATACTTGAAAAACAATTTTCAGAGGTGTGACATCAAGAACTTCTGTCTCAGGGATGTTGGTTTCAGAAGGATTGGTTGATTCTGAAGGATTTTCAGAGGGTTTTGATGTGGGTGGATCAGATGAAATATTTATTGGTTCAGATGAAACTGGAACAGATTCAGTGGGTTCAGATGTTTTGGATGGTGGATTATCTGATTGTGGTTGTTTCTCTTGTTGTTGTGTTTAAGGTTCAAATGATTTTGGTGGTTGATGTTCAGAGTCTTTTTCTAGTAGAGGTTCAGATGATTTTTCTGGTTGTTTTTCTTGAGGTTGGTGTTGTTGTTCAGGTGGCTTTTGTTGAGCAGATGGTTTTGTTGTTTGTTGTTGTTCTGTGGGTTGTTTTTCTGATGGTTGTTTTTATGGTACGGATGGTTTGGTTGGAACCTCTGGTTGTGGAGTCTGAATTTTTTGTTTTGTTGTTGTTGGTTGTGGTACAGAGGGTTGTTGTACAGGTGATATGGAAATTGGATTAGAAGATTTTTGTGGAGATGGAGTAGAAACATGAGGTGGAGCAGTAACAGATTTATTTTGTGTAGAGGGTGGTTTTGGAATAGACTTAAAATTTGAATCATTTATAACAATAGGATTTGCAGAAGATACAGAAGTTTTAGTACCTTTGATTTTGATGCGTTTAGCTGGAACAGAAGGAGTGTCTCCAGATTCTTTCCTCTTTAGTAGCTTCTGTGGCTTCTCAGCAATCTTGGGCTTCTTCTGAACAGGTTCAGCTTCTGCTTCTGGTTGAGTCCTCTTTCTTGGTGGTTCTTCTTCTTCTACAACAGGTAATGGTTGCCTTGCTCTCTTTATAATATCTGCAGGAATAGGTTTTCCTTCTTTCTTACACTCATCAATATACATTACAACAATTTCCCTTGGTTCTTCAGCATAGAACAGAGGGTAATCATCTACAGGAGTTCTCTTCTGACTCAGTTCAGAAATGTTCAGCTTCTTGGGAGCTGTTATGAGTTCTTCCACTATTTTAAGTCTCTGAAGACTTTTGGCATTCAGAGGCTTTCCCAAAATAAATTCCAATTCTTCTGTGACTCTAGCAGCGTACAGAGCAGTTACAAGTCCATTCTCAGTTAGAAGATCTGAGATTAACCTTCCAAAAGGAATCCAGGTTCTGATCTTCTGACCTTTTTCTTTCACATATTCTCTAGAGGCATTTATATGATTCCATAGATGCATAAAAAGAATATATGGAAGATCTACCTTGGTGCTCTGACTTAGGCAATACATAAAGTAGAGTTGTTCATTATTGACATAGTCTGGAGAGTTAGTTGACTTCCTGTGATGAATGCATCCCATGAAGATCTTAGCCCAGATCTTGTAGTCAGGCTTCAGATCCTTGAACTTATTAGAAGCTTGTCCAGCAGTCATCACTTCTTCATATACTTCATCCATATCAACACGCCCAACTGGCAAGTGTGATACTCCATCTGTTTCCTCATAGCCAATGAGTTTTCTAATCAAATCTTCTGTTATAATTATCTCTTTGCCCAGAACAGAAGATAAAATAAACTTGGCATATACAGAAGCATGGATCTAGAACTCTTTCACAAGAAGGGGGTAAACTGGTCCAAAAAGTCTGTCAAAATACTTCACCCATCCTTGAGCATCTATAATGGAGCGAAATTCAAATCCATTCTTAGCAAGTGAATCAAATTCCACCATTGATTCACATAGAACCTCCAGATTTTCAACAGGTGTGAGCAATGTTCTTTTTGGTGGAGAATAAGGAGTTACGCCTATGTTAGCAGAGGTAACTGCAGCCATTGTAGATTGAAATTGTGCAGCAGTTGATGATGAAGTTGCCATTGAAGATGCTTTTGTCACACACTTAGGGTTTTTATGAAGAGAGAAGAGAAGATGGAAATGCATAAAATGTTTGAGATGTGGAAAATGTGAATGTGAAGAGAAAAGATGTATTTATACTAAAACACATAGGCATACAAACAGTCAGAATTTGGTACGTTTGAACAAAGCATTTAATGAAAAGAATAAAAACATTTCAAGCATTTATTGCTTCTGACAATTTGGGGGGAAAATCAAGATTTTTACTATTCAAACTTCACCTCAAACGTCTCTTCAGTAGTGTACACGCCACCTTTGCAGATTTGGAGTGACACGTGTTTGCTTGCATGTGTTCTGAATTCTCTTGAGAAATGAAACGTTAACCAACGTTCAGATCCTCTAAGGATTGTTAGTTCAGAGTTTCACAAAAATAATTAAAAGAAAATAAATAAGCAATCAGAAGAAATACTTCAGAGCATTAAGCATTTTTGCATCTGTAAAATTTGCTTCTGATAAATATCATTCTGGACAAAAATCCATACCAATATTTTTCAGAATAAATTTGAATCTATCTTCAACAAGGGGTTTTGTGAAAATATCTGCCCATTGATGATCTGTATCAACAAAGGCTAAATTTATGATTCCCTTCTGAACATAGTCTCTGATGAAATGATGCTTAATTTTTATATGTTTTGCCTTAGAATGTAAAATGGGGTTCTTAGACAAACATATAGCAGAAGTATTATCACAGAAGATAGAAATGTTACTTTCAAATATTTGATAATCTTCTAGCTGACTTTTCATCCAGAGCATCTGCGTGCTACATCCAGCAGCAACAATATATTCTGCCTCTGTGGTTGAAAGTGCAATTGTAGGTTGCTTCTTGTTGTACCAAGAGATTAGATTTCTTCCTAGAAATTGACAACTTCCAGAAGTACTTTTCCTTTCCACTCTGTCTCCAGCGTAGTCAGCATCACAGAATCCAACTAATTTGAAATCATCAAATTTTCTGTAACACAAACCCACATTAGAAGTACCTTTCAGATACCTTAGAATCCTCTTGACAGCTGTCAAGTGTGATTCTCTAGGATCTGATTGGAATCTAGCACACAAGCATACACTGAAAAATATGTCAGGTTTAGAAGCAGTTAAGTAAAGAAGAGATCCTATCATACCTCTGTAGAGCTTCTGATCTACTTTCTTACTTACCTCTTCCTTGCCAAGTGAGCTAGTTGGATGCATGGGAGTTTTTTCCAGCTTACTATCAGTCATGTTAAATTTCTTCAGAAGTTCTTTAACATATTTGGCCTGATGTATGTAAGTGCACTCTGGAGTTTGATTGACTTGGATTCCTAGAAAGAATCTCAGTTCTCCCATCATGCTCATTTCAAATTCTGCCTGCATACATTTAGCAAACTCCTTTCCCAGCATAGTATTGGTAGATCCAAACATTATATCATCCACATAAATTTGACAAATTAGAAGATCTTTCTTAATTGATTTACAAAAGAGTTTTGTGTCCACTTTGCCTCTGATGAAATTTTTCTCCAGAAGAAAATTGCTCAATCTCTCATACCAAGCTCTGGGAGCTTCTTTTAAACCATATAGAGATTTCTTTAATTTGAAAACATGATCTGGAAATTTTTCACTCTCAAAACCAGAAGGTTGGTGAACATAAACTTCTTCTTCTATAATACCATTTAGAAAGGCACTTTTAACATCCATTTGATACAGAGTGATGTTATTTTGTGCAGCAAATGAAATAAGAAGGCGTATAGATTCTAACCTTGCCACTGGAGCATAAGTTTCAGTGTAATCAATACCTTCTTGTTGACTATACCCTTGAGCAACAAGCCTTGCCTTATTTCTTTCAACTTCTCCTTTCTCATTTAGCTTATTTCTGAAGACCCATTTTGTTCCAATTATATTGAATCCTTGTGGTCTTTGAACTAACTCCCATACATCATTTCTGGTGAATTGATTTAACTCTTCTTGCATGGCAATAATACAATCATTGTCTTGCAGAGCTTCATCTACAGAAGATGGTTCAATTTCTGACACCAGTCCAAATAATGATGCTTCAGATGATCTTAGAAAGGATCTTGTTCTGATGGGATCATCCTTCTTTCCAATAATGACATTCTCTAGATGAGAAGCTTTAATTCTGGATGATGATCCTCTAACAGTTGATTCTTCAGAAATGTTTAGATTGTTCATCTGAGAAGTTAAAGGAATAGCATCTGGCGTTGCTTCTGGTTCCTTCACTTGAGCTTTGTCTGCCTATGGGACTTCAGAGTCTGTGAAGACTACTTCTCTATCTGCAGAGTTTTCAGACTGCTTTGGCTTTTTATTGCCAAGCTTATCGTCAAATCAAACATGAATAGATTCTTCCACAATCTGTGTCTCAGTGTTGTATACTCTGTAGCCTTTAGAGCGTTCAGAATATCCAAGCATGAAACACTTCTGTGCTTTGGAATCAAACTTGTTCAGATTTTCTTTAGTATTTAACATATAACAAATACATCCAAAAGGGTGAAAATATGAAATGTTGGGCTTTCTGTTCTTCCACAGTTCATATGGAGTCTTCTCCAGAAGAGGTCTTACAGACACTCTGTTCTGAATGTAACAGGCTGTGTTGATTGCTTCTGCCCAAAATTGTTTTGCCAGATTTGTCTCATTGATCATGGTTCTGGCCATTTCTTGCAGAGTTCTGTTTTTCCTCTCTACAACCCCATTTTGTTGTGGAGTTCTAGGACAGGAAAAATCATGAGCAATTCCATTTTCATTAAAATATTTTTCAAAATATTTATTTTCAAATTCACCACCATGATCACTTCTGACTTTTATAATTTTGAAATCTTTTTCATTTTGGACTTGCTTGCAGAAGTCAAAGAACACAGAATGTGACTCATCCTTGTGTTTTAGGAACTTTACCCATGTCCATCTACTATAGTCATCAACAATGACTAATCCATACTTCTTGCCTCTGATGGATGCAGTTTTCACTGGTCCAAACAGATCAATATGAAGTAATTCTAGTGGTCTGGAAGTAGAAACAACATTTTTTGATTTAAAAGATGATTTTGAAAACTTCCCTTTTTGGCATGCTTCACAAAGAGCATCTGAGGTGAACTTCAGATTAGAAAGTCCTCTGACAAGATTAAGTTTATTAATCTGAGATATACGTCTCATATTAATATGCCCCAATCTTCTGTGCCAGACCCGTTGCTCTTCATTAACAGACAAGAGGCATTTAACATTCTGAACTTTAAGTTCTGAAAGATTTATTTTATAAATATTGTTTTTCCTCTTACCACTAAATAGGATAGAGCCATCCTTTTGACTAATAGCTTTACAACATTTTTGATTAAAGGTAATATCATAACCATTGTCACTTAATTGACTTATGGACAATAAGTTATGCTTTAACCCTTCAACAAGTAAAACATTAGTAATAGAGGGAAGTTTACCATTTCCAATGGTGTCAGATCCAATGATCTTGCCCTTCTGGTTCCCTCCAAATTTCACATCACCTCCAAATCTAAGCTCCAGGCTTTGGAACATAGACTTTTCTCCTGTCATGTGTCGTGAGCATCCAGAGTCCAGGTACCATGATTGGTGTCCTGACCTTGCTGCTAAGAACATCTGCAACAGGAATTATTTTACTTTTAGGTACCCAGATCTTCTTGGGTTCTTTAGGGTTAGTTGTTCTGAAGGTTTGTCTAAACTTCTGTTTTTCAACATAAGGTTTATTCTGACTAGCCTTAGATTTAAACACATGAATATTCTTTTCAGAGCGTGTTTGTTCAATATCATTCAAGTGACCAAATTTAAAGTGTGAATATAAAGGAGTTTTCTTGATGATAATTTTATCAACAGGTTTTGGATTTAAATCCTTTCCAGAGGAGGATTCATATCCAATTCCTTTTCTGTTATTTCTGCTAACTCCATAGATCATAGAAGCCATTTTGCTTCTGTCTATGCTTTTAGCAAGAAACTTCTGAAAGCTATAATCATATTTTTCCAAAATATTTTTGCATTCAGATTCAGTTTTAGAATCAGAGTTTTGTTGAGCTAATTCAGAATTATTTTTCAATTTTAAGTTCTTTTCATTTAGCCCAGCTACTTCTTATTTGAGAATATTATTCTCAGATACAAGATTGCTTTGACGCTTCTTGTATTTGAGTTTAATATTGTTATAGCTTTTCAGAACTTCTGATAACACTTTGATACGTTCTTCTTTAGTAAGTTTAGCCATTACCTCTTCAGCGTCAGAGTCAGATTCAGAGTCAGATTCAGATCCTGAAGTTCCTTCCTCCTGATCTTCTATGTCTGCCATCAAAGCTACATTGGCACAATCTTCTTCTGACTCAGATTCAGATTCAGATGTATCTGAATCATCCCAGGTGGCCATCAGAACCTTTTTCTTCTTATGAAATTTTCTTTTAAGCTTTTCTTTCAGCACCTTTGGACATTCATTTTTGTAATGTCCAGGTTCTTTACATTCATAACAGACAACCTCCTTTTTGCCAGATCTTCTGTGTCCAGAAGATTCTTTTCTTTGGTCAGGCTTCTTGAAGTTTCTGAACTTCTTTCCTTTATGCTTCCAGAGTTTGTTTATTCTTCTAGACAGCATGGATAGTTCATCTTCATCTTCAGATGAGGATTCTTCAGAGCTTTCCTCTATTACCTGCAATGCTTTAGTAGATTTATTAGATTTTAAAGCAACAGATTTACCTTTCTTTTGAGGTTCATCTTCCTCAAGTTCAATTTCATGACTTCTTAGTGAACTGATCAATTCCTCCAAGGGGGTTCAGATCTTTAGCCATCTTCAGCGCTGTCACCATAGGTCTCCATCTGGTGGGTAAGCTTCTGATGATCTTTTTCACATGATCAGTGTCGCTACTCGAAAAATACGCGCGACGACGGGGAAGGCGAAAAGGAAAAGGACAGAAGAGTCGCCACCGAACTTTATTTATCCCATGAGGGGAAAGGAAAATATCGAGAAAACCTTAAGAAAAGAACGGATAAGATGGTCTCGCAACCAAGAACAGGTTCGGAAGCCGGTTATGCGAGGGGAAGGTATTAGCACCCCTCGCATCCATCGTACTCGATGGGAACCATTTGTTTGTCGTGTGTGAATTATTTCCTTAAATATTATGTTATAAAAGTGTTCCACGGGATAGTGAAAAAGGGTTTAGAAACGGGGAAAGAAAGGTAACAGGGGGAAGAAGGGAAAGAACAGACTCGGTAGGACTTCGCGGTCCTAGGCCTACGTATTCTCAACGGACATGAGAAAGTCAGAGTCGACGTAGTTCGGGAAACTACAGGTATGAGGGATTGTGCTCGCCAAGGATTGTGGCCCTTGTGCCTACGTATCTTTACTTGAAGAAGTAAAGAATCAGAGCAGCCATAGTTCAACCTACGATTTGTTGATGTTTTTATGAATGATGCTATCATACGTATTCTAGCAGTTAAGTGTATTGTTGCTCGCTCGTTGGAGACTTAGGCATTACCTCTTTGCGGTAGAACGGACATATCATATCCTTTTTCGAAAGATAAGTTTTCGCCATGCGAGGCAAGATGTCACATTTGATTTGTTGAATTGCTTTTTAGGGGCGAGATAGGTCCTTGGATAGTAACCCCTACGGGTAGTACCCAATTCTTTATCTCAAAGTTTTTGTTGTGAAAGGTTGTGGCGAACATAGCGTCTTCGTATTGAAAGACGAGTATCAAAACCACACACACTACAGTGAGCATCTCGATACTCGGAGTGGAAGAAGTCTACACTTAATCCTCTCTTTTTAGTTCGATACAAAGATAACTTCATTCTCTTATTAAAGTGTTTTTGGTTTTGAATGGTAAGTGCTTTTGCGACAGAGAACCCTACGGTAAACATCAGCACTCGGGATAGGAGAAGGCCTACGCCTAACCACTCCACGACCATTCAACTTTTTGTAAAGAGTTTAAAAATGCGCTCGGTACGGAACCGAGGTTTTTAGGTGACAAAGGTTGCGGAAAGAAGTTGTAGAGGGAGATAGGTGGCGGATAAGTCACGTCTTCGTATTGAAAGACGAGTATCGAGACCACCCACACTACAGTGAATATCCCAACACTCGGAGAGGAAGAAGTCTACACTCAATCCTCTCTCTTTAGTTCAATACAAAGAGAATCGATTTATTTATTGTAAGTGTTTTGAAAATGCACTCGGTACGGGGCCGAGGGGTTTTTAAGGAGAAAAAGGTGTGGATGAAAACATCTTCGTATTGAAAGACGAGTGTCAAAACCACCCACACTACAATGAGCGTCTCGACACTCGGAGAGGAAGAAGTCTACACTCAATCCCCTCTCTTTAGTTCAATACAAAGTGAACTTTATCTTTTTGTTAAATATAGTGAATTGGCTTAACAATCGTTTGAGAATATTCGCTTGACGTTGGGTCAAAGGTTTAATTGCTTAAAAAGGCTTGAGGTGAAGTGAGCAAGGTCGATGGCGACGCACAAGGCAATCGGCTTACAAGGTCAAAATGGCTCGATGAGAATCGAGAGTTTGTTTTCTTGAAAATAGTTTTTTAGAACCAAAGGTAAAAACAATGACCAACAATAAATATGCACAAAAACCATACCAAACACAACGGGTTAATCGGCTAAAAAAAACGAAACACAAAAAAAACGTAAAAAACAGGGGTCTGACACGGGCGGCCGTGTTGTGTGACACGGCCCGTGTCACAGTTCCAGGAAACTTAGGGTTTTGGGTCAAACAGCAGTGTGACACGGGTGGCTGTGTTGTGTGACACGGCCCGTGTCACAAGGTCTGGGCCAAAAACAAGTTAAAATTTCAAACAGAGGTACAACACGGGTGCCCGTGTTGTGTGACACGACCCGTGTTGTGAGCCCAGGGCATTTTGCACTTTGAAAAGCCACACAGAGATGCAACACGGCCGGCCGTGTCGTGTGACACGGCCGGCCGTGTCGTGTGACACGGCCGGCCGTGTCGTGTGACACGGCCCGTGTTGGGCTACCAGATGAAAAATCCAAACTTTTCTCTTGTTTTTTGCTTCTTTTTGTGGTTCTTTCAAACGGTTTCTTGGTCCCTTTGGAATCTTACATGTTATACTCAATACAACAACACTCAAACCAAGAGAACAAATGATAAATGCACAATATAAAAGAAGAGAAGAGTTTGAAGAGATGGATACCCAAGAGTTGTTACCCTCCTTGCAAAGCCTCCACTGATTTTGGCTAGGTGTTCACTCCTCTTCACTTTATGCTTTGATGACTCTCCTTAATGGCTCCCTTGTGTTTCTTTTTTACTCTCTTCACTTTTTGCTGGTTTTTGCTCTCTCTATTTTTCTGGTTTACTCCCTTACTCTTTGCTCTCAATATCTCTATCTCAATCTGTTGTGAATGATAGTGTATGATAGTGAATGATCTTTTTGTGCAGCCTCCAAGCCTCCTTATCTCACTTTTTCTGCTGCCTTTTGTGCTGTACCAAAACCACAACTCTTGCACACTTCTCCATTTTCAGAATTTCCATTCTTGGCAATATTTTTTACCACCTTTTGGTGCAGCCCCACTTTCCTTCCATTTCTAGTATGTTTTTTTGCTGCATTTTCTGCTGTACCAAAAGCATAGCTCTTGCACAACTTTCAATCTTCAAAGTTTCTATTTTTAGGATTACTTATCACCTCTTTCTTGGTGCAGCCCCACATCTTTCCATTTCTAGGCCTGTCTTGTTGTATTTTTTTGCATCATTCTACCTTGCCCTTCATCCTTGTATCGATTGGTTGGCTTATGCTTGGACACACACATGTAATCAATAACACTACCTTTTGGACATCATTTTCAAATTCTGATTTTTGATGTGTAGATGTATCAACATAATCTTATAGCCTTGGTTTTGTAACAAAAAATGATTTTGTAATATGATACACATTGCCACTTCTTGCATGTGGCTGTTTTGGACCATATTCAAATTGCTCATGGTTGAACATGCATGGTATTGATCTTGAGATATTCCAACATTGAATTAACTCTTAAATAATTTCCTTTCATGTTTATAAACATAAAGAGGACCATGTGGGCTTGATGGAGTATGGGGGATACCATGGCATGAAGTTATTTAGAATCTTGAATTAAGACTAGAAATAGCCTAATTTCCTAAGTATTACCAAGAGTTTGGATTTTGTAACAAATGTGACATTCTTGCAAATGTCATGAAATTTCTCTTTGTAATATTCTTGAATCTAGCCTCAAATTCATGAGCCTTGAATTTGGAATGATGGGCCTCCCTTATGCCATTGAATTTGACAGAAATGAAGAAATGAGTCAAGCCTTGAAAGAGGGCAAATTTTGGGGTGCAACAATCAGCAGTAGAGTATCCTTTATCCAGAACCTTTAGTCCAACTGTAAGTATTTGAAATCTGGAGAACATAGCTTCAACAGATTCAGAGTCTTCCATCTTGAAGGCTTCATACTTCTGGATCAGAGCCAGAGCCTTTGTTTCCTTGACTTGAGAGTTTCCCTCATGAGTCATCTTTAAGGATTCAAACATGTCAAATGCAGTTTCCCTGTTTGTAATTTTTTCATACTCAGTGTGGGATATTGCATTCAACAATATTGTTCTGGCCTTGTGATGATTTCTAAATTCTTTCTTCTGAGCATCTGTCATAGATTTTCTGTCTATCTTCTTGCCATTCCCATCAGTGGGATGAACATATCCATCTATGACCAGATCCCATAAATCAGCATCATATCCAAGGAAAAAACTTTCAATCCTGTCTTTCCAATAATCAAATTTCTCCCCATCAAACATAGGGGGTTTGGTGTTGATTCTGTCCCTTTCTTCATATTTGTTGTTAATGTTAGACATTGTATTATCAGCCATAGTAACAACCAAATATATATCAAAGTATTTCTCTCTGGATCTTTACTGTCACTGTTAAGTGGTAGCACACACAGAACCGGAGCTCTGATGCCAACTGAAGGTGAGAAAATACTTAGAAAGGGGGGGGGGGGGTTGAATAAGTATGAATATTAAAACTTAGAAATAAAAACTCAAGTATTTTTATCCTGGTTCGTTGAACTCAACTACTCCAGTCCACCCTTCCTAGAGTGATTTGCCTTTCTCAATCAAGGACTTAATCCACTATTTAATCAACTGATTACAATAGTAAGCACTTAGAACAACTGTTCAAAGTCTTCTCAAGAACTACTGATCCTAACTGGATCTTCTTAAGGTTTACAATAAAATGTAATACAAATACAAGTGTTTAAGATTGCTTCTATAAAGCTTTATCACAACTGTGATTTTTCACTTAGCTATTAAGAACAAAGAAATTAATTCTTAGAAAGAATATGAAAAGTATGAGAGCTTGAATGTTGATTTCTTTTCAATAATAACGTCAACTGAAGAAATTGGTGAAGTCTTGCTTTTATAGGCATCTGATCCAAGGTGAGATTCACGTTGAGAAGAGTGTCCAAAAGGTCTGAGCCTTTTTGTCTTCACATCAAGTGACCTTTCCTAGAAGAAGAAAGCACAGAAAAATCCTTTTTGTCTGTGTTCTTGTGTCTAGCATAAATAAGGAAAGAGTCGTTTGGATCATTCCAACGGATATAAACTTTGAATAACTCTTCTTTAGTTTTCAGCAAGTTCATCAGAGTCTAAATAGATCAGAGCCTTCTGATGATGATCAGAGTTTTGCTGAATCAGAGTCTTCTGCAGCAGGTGTGCTTTTAGCGTGTTTAAGATTAGAGCATATTTGAGACAAATCTTCAGTACTGGCAGCTTTAGTACTTTCAGAATCTTCTGTGGTAACTATGCTTTGAAAAACTCTTCATACAAAATTCTTCTTTGGTTCAGATGCTTCTGACTTGCTTCAGATTCTTTTGGAGCTTCTGCTTCAGATCCTTCTGGAGCTTCTGCTTCAGATCCTTCTGGAGCTTCTGCTTCAGATCCTTCTGGAGCTTCTGCTTCAGAATCTTCTGGAGGCTACGCTCAGGATCTTCTGTTGGCAGCAATCAGAATCTTCTAATGGATGCATCTGGCGCTTCAGAGTCTAGCTAATTTCTTATGTTCAATTCTGATTTGCTTCTGGAGTGTTTATTTCTTTACTATCTGCAGTAAAAATTCTCAAGCAAATTTTAGAGTATATAATTCTTAATTACAAAATTTCATAATAGTTATCATCAAAACATAGAGATATTATTAAGAACCAATCTGTGTTCTAACACTTTTAAACCTAAGACTTCCACTATTCTACCATCTGTTCTTCAAACCTACTTAAAAGAACTGCCGGTTATCATTTCATCAGAATCTCTGTTGATTGATAAATCTGCTTTCATTCCCTACACTTCCACTACATTTGATGTCGTTCCCTCTGCATCACATGTAAAACCTTATCTGGTTCATGCTTTATCCAGATCCAAAACTACCACTTCCTATCTACCCATTACATCTGATACTATCATTTTTGAACCAACACCAACAATTAAACAAAAACCATCAGCTTTTGTTCCTTATTTTGATAACCCAAAAGTTATCATCCCATCCATTCGCAGAATTAAACCGTTCTTTCGCATCATGCGTGCTCAGAAGCAACCAGCATATCCTAGCCCTCTGATCATCATTCCAGAATTCACCATTCCACCTCCACCTCAACCCAAGCCATTCACTTTGGAAACCCTTCTCAAACCAAAAACTAGGCTAAATGTTGATAATTTATTTGCAAATTTTATGAAAGAAATAAAGATGCATTTAGGCTCTGTACAGAAGAGATGCTTGTCAACCATGGATGCAAATGAATCGGATGCTATATGGAATAGCTTCATTACCAGATTCAATATTGTAGCCTCAAATCTGAAGAATGTATGTTCTGATGATGCGAAGCTCAGATTTGCTGAGACTTCCAGAAGCATGATATGGAACGTGAAGAGATCTGCACCTTTGCTTCTTGAAGATGTACCTTCATCTTCTAGAGTATCTGCTATAGAAACTCTTGCAGAATCTGCTTCTGAGAAAAACCATTTGGCTCTGACAATTGTGGAAAACCCATCTGGATCTGTTGCTCTTGACTCTGCATCCCCGATGGAAATTGACTCTGCTTCTATTCCTGCACAAGAATCTTCTCCTTCTACCTCTACTGAGATCAAGAAAGAGAATCCAGATTTGAAAGATAAGATTGCAGTATTGGAAGCTGGACAATCTGAGATCAAGTCATGGATGGCCAAACAAGACCAGAAATCTGAGAACATGGCTCAATGGATGTCTAAGCAAGATCAGAAGAATGAAAACATGGCACAATGGATGACAAAGCAAGAAGATTCCTCATCTGAGATCACTCATCTTCTAAAGATGATTCTGTCCAAGCAAACCTAGTTTTATGTTTTTCTGTATCTGATGTTTGTGCACATGTATTTGAATTTATCTGATGATGTGTCTGTTTTGTATGTTTATCTGAATGAATGAATGACTCTGTTGTTTTCTCTCATGAATGAATCTTTTCTGTATTTCCTTTTAGTTGTCTTTAAAAGTTTTACTTTTTGATTATGACAAAAAGGGGGAGAAAATGGATCTGACTGTTCAAATAAACTCTACCTAAATAAACTCAGACATATCTAATTATAACTAACATGAACTCTTAGTATTTCAGAACATTTGAAAAATCTGACAAATTCTTTAAAAAGTAACTCTGAGATCCCCAGATCAAGTTTAACCAATTAGGCTCTGATTCTGAAACGCTCATTCAAGTCAAGCTCAAATCTTTTGGAACAATCAGACTCTGATTCTGAAAAGAATACTCATGCAAAAAGGGAAGTTTCTATTCCTTCTAAGTATTCAATTCAGGGGGAGATTCTCAATCTCAGGGGGAGTTATAATTATATATTTTATTGAACAAAATTTCTTATGTTTTTGTCATCACCAAAAAGGGGGAGATTGTTAGAACACATATTGGTTCTTAATTGTATCTCTATGTTTTGATGATAATCTTATGAAATTTTGTATTAAAGAATTATATACTCTAAAATTTGTTCAAGTAATTTGTGCTGCAGATATTAAAGTGAATATTATTCTGGAAGCAAATTAGATCTGAACATAAAAATATGCAAGGCTCTGAAGCGTCAGAAGCATCTCTTAGAAGAATCTGAACGTTGCCTACAGAAGACTCTGAGCGCTGTCTATAGAAGGATCTGAAGCATAAGCTACAAAAGAATCTGAAGCAGAAGCCAGAAGCATCTGAAGCATTGAAGACTTTTGTATGAAGAGTTTTAAGCTTAGTTTATTTTCAGAAGACTCTGATAGTACTACGCTGCCAGTATTGAGGATCTGATTCATAAAACTCTGCTCTGAATTATTACACGCTGAAAGCACACTTGCTGCATTGCTCTGATTCAGCAAACTATGATGAACATCAGAAGACTCTGACCTCTTAAGACTCTGATGATATTTGCTGAAACTTGTTGAAGAAGAATTCAAAGTTATGTCCGTTGGTTTGGCCAAACGTCTCTTTCCTCATTTATGCTAGACACAAGAACACAGACAAAAAGGATTTATCTGTGCATTCTACTTCTAGGAAAGGTCATGTGATGTGAAGACAAAAAGGCTCAGACCTTTTCAGTACACATCCTTCAATGTGAAAACTACTTGGACCTCTGTGCCTATAAAAGGAAGACTCTATCACTCTTCTTCAGTTGACGAAATCTTTGAAAGAAATTCATTACAAGCTCTCATACAAATCTTTATCTTGCTGAATTTATTTCTAAGTTCTTAAAACTTAAGTGTAAAATCACAGTTGTGATATAGCTTAATTAGAAGCATTTAAACACTTGTTTTATTCTTACATTTGATTGTAAAAGATCCTTAAGAAGATCCAGTTGGGATCAGTAGTTCTTAAGAAGACTAAGAACAGTTGCTCTTAGTGCTTGTTATTGTAATCAGTTGATTAATAGTGGATTAAGTCCTTGTTGAGAAAGGCAAATCACTCTTGATAGGGTGATGAACAGTTGCTCCTTGAGTTTTTATTGCCATAATATTTTCTATATACTTATTCAACCCCCCTTCTAAGTATTTCCTCACCTTCACACTTCTGTTTCAACTAGTGAGTATCAGCTTCCACAATCTGAATCCCAAGTTCAGCAAATAAAATGATTATTAATCCAAGATAGTCTTCGTCTCATCATTATCCCGTATGATAACATGGAATACTTCTGATTAAACTGGTGACTACTCACTTCCATATAACACATCAGGATCCATACTTTTATGCAATCAACCAAAGATCCACTCCAGTCTTGTACAATACCTTCACATCATACTCCAAGACAGTCCTTTTACCTCATCATTCTCCCGTATGATAAGATAGAGTACTTCTTAGTCAAGATGTGAATCACAAGTTCCTCAACAAAACTTCAAGTCCTTCTTCCAAAAACACAAACCAGATGATGTTCTAACATTAATTAGGACATCCTTCACATATCATAGACACAACATCCAATGGTTCTTGATATGCCCACAACTGGACTTACTACTGCCTAGTAATCCAACTGAAGATCTTCAGAAAACACATCTCCACCAGCTTGATCAATAAGAGCTTCAGACAGCCAAAGAGATAAACTATCATACATCTCCAAAAGAAGGCAATCTTCCATAAGCAACTTAGGGCTTCTACCACAAGCTCCAATATATGAACAGAACCATAACCTTCTTTGATCTTCAACCAACTACCCTTCTGCACAAGAGTAATTAGTTCCAAGCTCACTGCTTGGAATCACATTAGAGATCAACCAAATGCCACTGTTTGGTTAACTCAGCTTCTTTCAGAGCTCTAGAAAATCTAAGCAAACTTGATCTTCATATCCTACATGTTCCAAGGCAACTTAGATACACCAAGACTTGGACCTGTAGCATCTATTCCTTCTTGTAGCTCCCACAAACTTCATGAGATAGACCATTTGAAGCATTAATTCCATTCATACCTGAGAAAAACAACTTGTTTTCAAATGTTGTATCATTACATCAACTAAGACCCAGAAGATCAACTTGATGTTAGAACCTTTGATAAGACATCCTGCTGGTAAGTTCAATCCTTTATTATGCCATTTAGAAGACCTCGTCACTCTATAAGAACAAGAGTACATAGACTTGATTAATGATATCAAGTTTGAGTAGACAACCTCTATTCTGCTTTATTGTACCACGAAAAACCTTGTAATGCATTTGCTTCACACACTTCTTTTAAGAGAAACCAAACATGCCAAAGCTTGATACTTTAGAGAGGAAGGATCACAAAAATATTTACAAAAGGACTCCCGCTTTCCTTAAGTAGAGACTTCTCTAGGAAGTCAAAGATAACCGCCACGTATCCTTAACACCTACTGCACTCCATTACACCTAGATCAGAAATAAACTGATCCAAGGTTAATTCATCAAGATGATGAAATCTTCATCTTCCATTTGCACCAATTTTTTGACAAGTTTCTTGCCAGGAAACTTTCTAGATAAAATACGTGCCTTTGTAGGTCCAAGCTGAGTAAGAATGCAAACACACAAGTAGATGGTACCAAGATCATAATCTACACCTCCTTTGCTTTAGAGAATCACTCTTTGAATCAACAAGATTTTTGCAGAATCTCTACTCACATTTGGTTGAACATTAGATCTTTAATGTTGATACATCAAGGCTGACACTCTTGACACAACCTGCCTATGACTTCCTCTGCTGATAAAACCCTTGTAAGTCATGAGTGGTGAAAATAAATAACCTCTCACTATCTTCTTTAAAACAACCTTCAGCAACCTGTAATACACAATAGAACAACCCAAGCACATAAGCAACAACCCAGGCACACAAACAACACAGCTGCAACATTCATCAACCTGTAGAATAAAAATAGCAACAGCCCAACAAATAAGCATCCAGCAGGATCAACATCTTGTAAAGACCAAACAGAGCAACAGCAAACACCATCTTCCAACCATCTATACACCTGCCACAACCATATATCAAACTGTATATAGGCCAATCTTCTCTTAGTGCTACCAGAGTTCTTTCATCAGAAAAATATGTAGCGGAACCACCAAAAAAACATCTTCAACATGCCCTAAACAATATGTCAGAACATCTTATAGGACATCATACAGAAGTAGCCACTTCTCCTTTGGCAAAACATTCAACAGGTTACAGAAGCTCCTATATCAGAGAGCACAACAGTAGATACATAGAATCCTTCACAAACTCCTCCTTAACTCCATAAGCAATAACTCCAAATATTTAGCAAGATCAGCAAATCAGCTACAACATCTCCTTGTTTAAACCACCAGAAAGTATGTCCCAAGATCTCATATAGAACAAACAGGATGCCTTCTCTGATACCAATTGAAATTCTGGTATGCAGATCTCAGATGTCCTAAGAGATGCTAAGAACATTGATCTCTAATTAAACAGAACAAGGACAAAACATGAGCAATTTAAATCCCTTTAAAAATTAACAGTGTCATGACGTAAGTTGTAACATCTGTAGACTGACAAAACTATTTATCTAACCATTTAAAATGTGCAGAATTGTAAATGCTGAAAGATAAATAACACAATGAATTCTTAACCCAGTTCGGTATAACATCACCTACATCTGGGGGCTACCAAGCCAGGAAGGAAATCCACTATTAGTAGTATTAATTCAGAGCTAAACTCCCAGTTTACAACCCCTCACTTAATCCCTACCCAATGCAATTTCTTCCTAGAACCCACTAGACAAGAGACAACTCTCACTCCTTCATAATCGCAGCAGTGATAACTTTCAATACACAAAGAAGACTTTAGAAGACACTCTTCAAAGCCAAAACTTGATCTTGCTTACAAGCTTCAATCAAGTACAATACACTGTTGCTTAAAAGCTTTGAGTGAACAATTAACAATTAACAATTAACAACCTAGTCCCATTCATACATTAAACAATGAGTGAATGGCTCACAAAACTAACACATAAATATGTCTACCACAATGCATCAAAAGATACAAAGGGTGACTTACAAAGTCACACAAAAAAGAATCTCAAAACCCTAAACCCTTATTTTACACTCAAGTTTTTCTTGTTGTGAATGCTTAATTTCCCTTGCTTCTGCGCCTCCTTAAATAGTAATGCATACTGGCCTTGGGCTGGTCAAAAGTAACAACAGGAAGAGAAGATTTCAATCTTCATAAATAGCAGTAGATTTGATTTGATCAATCAAATATAATCATATCATTCTTCCAATCTTCAATCAATCTTCTGATAATAACTCCATATCACATCTAATCTTATCCACAACAAGTGTATCAGAAACACCCATAGTAAGCCATTAAAACCACACAGATTTTATACCAGAAAAGTGCAGCCAACTTGCACAAAAAGATATGGACACACAAATATATTCATGAGAGACAGATGTCACGACATCCTGTAGGACATCTTGTGATTACACCTAGTTTTACCAAAATGCCTGCCAATTAAGTCAAACTCCAAATATTCTGCAGAATCTTCTTCATAACAGTAGAAACAAATATTTTATAGTTTCCTAAAAAGTCTCAAAGATCCTTTTTATGAAATCCAATTAAATCTGCATTTTGTTCCTAATAAATCTCCTTGACCTGCACATACTGATGAGGTATATCCAACAGGATCTCATCAAACCAAAATACCTTTGTCAAGAGATATGAAATAGCAGCTCCTGTTGTACGAGACAAAGATGTCACGACATCTGTCTCGACATCTTGATTAAAACACATGACAGCAGTTCTGTCTCGACATCTTGATTAAAACACATGACAAAAGTACTGTCAAAATAGTAGATGAAGATGTTATAACACCTTGCTTAACATCAGTGCAGAGTCATGTTTTACCAAAATTTATCCAATCATAGAACCATGGACAACCATAGAATCATGGAACTAACAATATCCCCCTTTGGCAAATTTTAGCTAAAACAACCAAACAAACTTATCAGGGAAGCAACAACAGCAATTTTCTCCAATACATCCAGCCTCACAAACAGTGGTTCTCTCCAATACATCCAACCTTACAAAATATCATGCTCCCCCTTAATAGTTGCATCCAGCAAGCAACAACAAAACACTACTTTTCCCTTAGCAATAGCATTAACACTCATTAACACTTTACTCCCCCTTTGTTTAGCCAAAACGTTGACAACAATTGGAGTAAATGCACACACATATAGACTCAGATGCATACATCAAACAGAGCCAAACCCAAAAACTGAATCATAATCACCATGATTCAAAACATGACTCAGCTAACAGACTTCACATGGTGTCCAAATATCCAGTCTGACATCTCACAATCTCCCAAGTGATACGCAAGCTGCTTGATCCTCCATCAATATAAATACTGCACCACTGTAGCAACAATCCATGGACAAGGATTTAAACCCCCTGCTGAACTCATTCAAACACTGTAAAGTCAAGGAGAGAAATAAACTCTCATGTAGCTTCCTCAGATACATAATGTTCTGACATCCTGTCTGACATTACAATAATTATTCTTAAGCACCTTAAGAAATGATTCCTTCATCAATCAGTCAGACTACAAGCAGCAACTCATGGACATAAACTACTTCTTCTTTTGCTTTCTATCTACTACCCTTTTGCACATATCCAACAATAGCCTGGACAAAACTATTCTTCACCATACACCATGCTTCATCATGATAAAAAACAACCTCCACAGTATAAACTCCACAGTCACATTGTCGACAAAAAAATCCACTAGACAGCACAATGTCAGCACAAGTAATGCAGCTACACATCAGACGGGTACACAGCTCCCCCTGTCATGCATAATCAGCACTCCCCCTAAAAGAGAGAACCCAAGCACATGAAGAATCATTTTCATATTCACACACTGGTAGCACATGCAACTTTACACCCCTTGATTCACAAACCACACTAGAACAAGTAGAAGAAGTAGTTGGAGGATAGACATAACTATCTGTAAGATTACTCATATTCAGCTTTGAAGGACTAGAAAAATCTCCAGGATGTCAGGGTGAATGTACTTACTTATGCACAAGATCAAGGCGGATGGTGTCTTGATTTTCATCTTCACCGGTCATACAAGACAAAACACTTGGATAGAGGCCTAAAAACCTGATTTGATCCATTGATACCCAATGACAGAACCAAAAAAAAAATACACTGTCAGGTTCACCATGAGTTAGAGCAGTAACATAATGTCACAACATATGGGCTGAAATTCCATCCTCATAGAGGTATACAATCACAAACTGCTTGAAACCACAAACAATCTTGAAAAATAACTGTACTATTGCAGCAACAGATCCTAGATAGAAGTATAACTCCGCATATCAAGGATAACTAGTGCTCTTTTTCAAGAAGTGTCGCTTGCGCGAAAATAAGGTGCCGGCATGACAGAAGAGTCGCCACCTTTCGTTATTTATCCCTTAGAGCGGGAAAGGAAACGATCGGAAAAACCTGACGAAAAAAGGGTAAGACAAGGTCGTCGCAACCATTGTCTGGGTTCGGGAGTCGGTTACGCAAGGGGAAGGTATTAGCACCCCTCACGTCCGTCGTACTCGACGGGATCCTTGCTTGTTTGTTTACTTGGACGGGTTGGTTATAATCTATCTACCTATCAAGGCTGGCTGAAAAAGAAAAGAAGAATGACTCGGCAAAGCATCGCGCTTTATGCCTACGTATTCCCGTCTGGAACGAGAAATCAGAGTCAACGTAGTTCGGCTAACTACGGGGGAAAGGTGGGGAAGGTTGCTCGCTAGGATATCGCGTCCTATGCCTACGTACTTTCATCTGGTATGAAAGATCAGAGCAAACGTAGTTCGGGAAACTACGGGAAAAACTCAACTAGGAGGGAGACTATCAAGTCCTACTGTTATCATGCCATGGATTCATCCTATGGTTGAGGTTTGAACAGGGAACTCCTAGATGTTGTCATGCATAGGCTTCAACCTAAAGTTCTATCATCACTTCCTTATCAAAGGAAATGAGAGTCCTAAGGGATCATGTCAATGATACACAGAAACAGACAAAAACATCAGCTTTAACAGTAAAATGCATGTAATGCAAGTGAGGGAGGAAATGTGTGTGGGGTTTCAGCCTCCACAAGCTCATCTCGACCTCAAGCCAGTCATGAAATAACAGTAATCATACTTGAAGAATAAACAACATGCTATCAAGCAATATACAGATAAAAGAAGTGAAGTGCCCTCAGGCAAACAAAACACAAGCTTGAGAAAGAATCAACTATTCTCTAATCCTAATCCTAATCACAGAATCTGAACAAATCTAAGCAAAGCTCTCAAGCAAAACCCTAAACAAGAGAAATCAATCCCAGTCTTCAAGCTTCAGAACAAGCTTACCAAAGAAAGGGAGCTAAGCAAGCAGACTCATAGTGTCTTCCTCAGGAAAGCACTAGGAGGTGTATACTCAGGAGTCATACCCTATGTGGCTCAACCACTGTGATCAGTTTACATTCCTCCTCAGGAGAAATTAAACTCACAAGCAGGCTCCAACATCACTGGATATTTAGGAAATCCTATCTGAACTAGTGGAGCTAAGTGAATAGACTCATAGGACCTTCCTCAGGAAAGTACTAGGAGGCTCCCACTTAGGAGTTGTATCCCATGTGGCTCAACAACATGTGATCAGTTTACATTCCTCCTCAGGAGAAATTAAACTCACAAGCAGGCTCCAGCATCATTGGATACTTAAGAAATCCTAGACAAACTAAGGGAACTAAATGAATAGACCCATAGGACCTTCCTCAGGAAAGTACTAGGAGGCTTCCACTTAGGAATTGTATCCCATGTGGCTCAACAACATGTGATCAGTTTACATTCCTCCTCAGGAGAAATTAAACTCACAAGTTGGCTCCAACATCATTGGATACTTAAGAAAGAGGTGAGAAGAAAGAATGAAAGTCATTCATAGTGCCTTCCTCAGGAAAGTACCATGAACTTCCCTCAAACTTCAGGATCTCAAACCTCACAGACAGGGGACAAGCCAAGCTCTGGGTCTCTGAATCTTGATCCACAAGCTTCTCTTCATGATGCTCTCCATCAAAGTCTTCAAGGCAACACAAGCCCCTCAACAAATTCCTCAGAATGAACCCCACAGATGAACAGATAACCCACTGAACAGATCAAATCATCAGGCAACTTCAGGAAATGCCTAAAAATACTAAACTAATGGGGAAAAATCTAACAAATATTCACAAGGGTCCTCAACACCTACTCATAACATCTACAAAGGTCTCTACCTAAAAATCAAGATAAAACTCAATCAAAGAAAGGGATTCATCACCTAAGCACAATTTAAACCCTAATCAGGATACCCTAAATCTACCCTAGTTAAACTAATCAAAATTTAATTCTAAAAATCTAGAAAAAAATCCTATGGGGAACTATGATTCATCATCTAATTGCACAAAAAAGAATGGATTAAAAACCCTAAGGGAAGGTTCTGAAACAATTCCTACAAAATCAAATACCAAATTAAGACTATTAAAAAGCTATTTAATTGGAAAATCTATTAAAAATATTAAACCTAAAAATAAAATCTCAATTTTATTTTCATAATTTTCTACACATTTTCATCTAGTCATAGAAAAAAGAAGCATTAAAAAATCATTTTTTAACTATTTTTAATGAATTATTCAAAACAGAGAAATATTAAAAAGAAAATAAAAGAAATATATGAATTAAAGGGAGGGGGGGTACAAATAGTAAGGCGCGTTAGTTCAAAATGAATTGGGCTACATAAAAGGGGGGGGCGAATAGCACTCTGGGCCCAGAACGCCCTTTAAGTGAAACGCCGCGTTTCACTCATTTGAAAATCCCCTCTCTTTCTCAGGTTAGACCACAGCCGTTGGATTGGACGATTTTGTCAACATCTGAGACTGATCCTAGGGCTATTGCTCATCGTCCCCAATGGGACCTAGGGTTTTCAGAAACCCTTCTCTCGCGCCCTAAACTTCCAGCTCTCCTATCTCTCTCCACACGCCACGGTTTGCCACGATTCGAAAATGAAAATTGCTCTAAACCTCAAGGGGAACACAACCATACGTACAGTTTCTCTTAATTCGCCCTAGATAGCCCTAACAGAGGGATTGAAGATCCTGGTACAACCATGGTTCAGAATTTTAACCTGATATCAATCTTCTTCAAACTCAAAACTAAAGGTCTACAGATGCTCTACATGATATCCTGGTGATTGTAACCTAATTCTTGCTACCTAAAACTCATTAAACAACCAATTCTTGAAGATCCAAGAATCATGGTTCTGTTATGCAACCTCATGGATCGCGCCCTAACTTTCAAGAATTAATCCTCTACCCTAACACATCAATTATACACCTAAAGAATGAACTAAAACTACATAATTTAGGAGGTATAAAGTGAAGAAGAAACCTGTCAAAGGGATGATGGTGAGGCTCGAAGGGAAGCTTGCAGGCCTTGGAATCAATTCAAGATGATCCTACAATGGTCCTCAACCTTCTGTTTGCAATTGTATGGAAGGAGGTGGCTTGTAGTGGAAGAAAACTCAAGTTGCTTCAACTTGAAGAAACCTCTCCAATGGCAATGTATCTCTCTCTCTCCTCTGACTTGGCTCAAGTTTCACCAACCTTAGACTCTCCACAATGCACTCTTTTTATAACAATTGATGGATGCTTCTAGATTCATCTAGAATGTGATGGAAACTTCTTTAAAACCTCATGTGATGATAAGTTGGATTCCTCATATACCATATGCTATGCCTTGCAATTCATTGCCAAATTCTCCTTACATGAGTTATTGAGTGTGGATGAGTGAAAAACAAGTGCATTTTTGGCTTGTGTAGGGTTTTGCAAAGTTGCCCTCTTATGCAAGCAACAAATTTCCAAAGGAACCTCATTTTTTAAGCCTCAAATGAAAATTCTATTTAAACCAAAGTTCTCAAAATGGTTTTTCCAATCAAAATGATATATTGGATGACCTATTTTGGATTTGTGGATCTCCCAAATCACTTTTCAATTTCAACTTTTCAAAGTTATAAGCCATTTTTAGTTCATTTTTGACCAATCATGGAATTTCATGCTATGAGCTTTTTCAACAATTTGTGACCTTCTTTCTAGACTTAAAATCACATTTTGAGCAACTTTCATGTTTTGAGTTTTTCCATTTGAGGCTTGGAAATAGGAGTTTTAGGCATTGGCTAAAATGACCTATAACTGACAAATGACCAAAATACCCCTGCCTTGTTCAAACCATAAGTTGAGTTCCACAAATCCAATCAAGGACTTCTACCACTCAAATTAAAGCTAAGAAGATCCTCTTCAACATTCATGTTGACCAAGAAACCATAGGAATCAACCTACTAGGGCAAAAGTTGTCTGCAAGCTGGGTGACTTTCAAGGACCCAGATTCACACACCTCAGCTGACCTGTAATTTGTCACAACCATAACTTGAGCTCTGTAACTCCTATCAAGGACTTCCACCACTCAAATTAAAGCTTAGAACAAGCTCTACAACATTCATGTTGTGGGGAAGATGAGATCTCAATCACATCTATAGCTAAAACTGCCTGGAAAATAGGGATCAAATTAGGGTTTTTCCACTGACAATCCTCAGAAACCCTAACTCAAACTTCTCAAACTCTTCAATCATGATGAGTTGGTCTAGGAATCATCTTTATAACATCTCTATACATCATTCCATGATCTCATGGCCCTTGGATTAAGTCTCAACCTTCTCCAAATTTTCAGCTGATCTAGGGTTGACCCAGTCAAAAACCCTAATTCCACCACTCATGGTTGAATCCTCTGAACTCTTACACAATGACATCTCAGGGCTTCATGAAGGCTATCAAGACATCTCATATGCTTTCCCAAAACATCAAATTCATTCTCAAAGTCTCAGAATCATCTGAGGAGCACCCACAACTCTCAAGCTATGAAGCATACAACCCTGGTTTCAACCCATTCCTCTGAGGATCTCTTGAAATTTCTGATGAAGGTATCAACTTTCAAACACTCAATGGATGAATAATGGTTGGTCAAATTTTGGGGTGCAACAGCTGCCCCTATTCAAACGGCTTGAACCTGACTGGGTGAGAAGCGAACGGCTCTCAGCCAATCAAGGTGCGAGACGGTTGAATACCGGTAAACCCGAAAATTTGCCAACTGCACAAGCACACGGTACTCTGCGGGGAACAAATCTTCGAACACTGCAACACTAGCTGCTCAACAACTAGCTGGAGAAATATTGATCTGACATCGCCGCCGGAAACAAACATCATTCTGGGAGACACTCGACATCGCCGTCGTACCACATCATCTCTGCTGGGGATTTAAAGAGTCTGACATTGCCGTCGAACAAACATCCAACCTCGCTGCCGGAAACAAACATGATCTGACCTCGCCGTCGGATAATCAAAATACCCAACCTCACTGCTGGACAACTATATCACTGAACAACTCTGACCTGGGGTTCACCCCTGGTAAATGGAACAAAAGGTATACTTGCGTATTTGAAACTACTCTACTGGGAATGAGAGACTTAACCGAGCACACTCTGATCTGGGGTTCACCCTCAGAACCATGACGAACATCGGAATACTACTGCACAATGATCCTACTGTAGAACTTCCACATCAGAACTATATGAAACCCTGGCCCCTGGCCATTCCCGGCTTCAGCCAGAAAAGATCTTCAAGTACTTCTGAAGATAAGCATCCTTGGCCTTCAAGGATGTAAACTCTGCAGGATGTATCTTTGACTTCAGTCTGAAGAAATGGTCCTTGGCCTTCAAGGATACATGGATATGCCTTCAGGCAACTCCGCCTCTGCTATAGAGCATCCGAGACATCAGTCAGGGATATACTTCGGCCTTCAGTCCGAAAAATGAATCCTAGGTCCTTCATGACCTTGGGGGATAACCTTGCCCTTAGGCACCTTTGCTTCAGCATGGGAAATCTGCGACTTCAGTCAGAGAAATGGTATCCTGAGCCATTTATGGCTCTACGGGGATTCAAACACTTTGCCTTCAGGCAAAACTCCGCTTCAGCTGGAGAAACATCTTCGACTTCAGTCGGAAGAAGCACTATTCACTTGATCGTAATCAATCATCTCCTCAGGACAACTGACTTGGTCTTCAGACTCACACGAATCGCTCTGTTGTATCTACAACCCTGGAACCTTGTCTTCAGCTACCTGTTGATTCTTCAACACGGAAATCTGGACTCACAGGAACCTTCTGATATCGCCATCGGGCGCTTACGAAATCCATCTTCAGATTAGACGTCGTTGTTGGAGCAGACATATCATGCTGCTCAGGACTTCAAGAATCAATCTTGAACAAACAGATCCGTCGGGCATCTTCAAGAATCGTCCTGAAATGATAACCTTTCTGGAGCAAACATTCTGTTGGGTATTCCAGGAATCTTCCTGGGCAACTCTTGCTGGAGGCGCTATTGGGGAGCTCAAGTATCATACTAGGCGAACAACTCGGGAAGCTGCACTGGAGTCTTAAGAATCATCTTAAGCAAATGGCCCTGCTGAGGGATTTGAGAATCATCTCGAACTGAAGACTTCGCTGGGGATCCCAAAAATCATCTTGAGCGAGCGACCTGCGGGGATCACACCGGGGTCTTTTAGAATCATCTAAGAAAACAACCTTGCTGGGGGGAACATCAAGAATCGTCCTGAGCATCCGGTCTTTCGGTAGTACACCTGTACAACAAGGATGATAATGACCTAGATCATGCTTATGATGCGTACGCTTCTGCGCTACGCCCCACATGGGAATGATATGCGGTTATGATAAATGTCATGCAATCATGCACAATGCTATTGCAACGTTTAAATGCTATGCAGTCATGCACAATGCTATGCAATCATGCACAATGCTATGCAATCATGCATAATGCTATGCAATCATGCACAATGCTATGCAATCATGCACAATGATGCAATCCCGTCAGCAAAATAAATGCCGAAGGGAGAAATCCTCCTGTCAAGGAGAAAGAATCACTCAGGTAGAGGAATCATCCTGCTGAGGAGAATGTGAACACGCCAATATCAATTAGGCTTTGTCTGGGGAATTGATCTTCCGTTGACTGCTGCAGGGAAAACAACTTCAGCTGACTGCTGCAGGGGACGAAGCTCTACGAGAACTTGGATCTGCTGATATCAATCGCGAGAATGAATTGCGCGGCCGTCTCGGCTACTCTTCTGGAATGACCACTCTGTGGGGAACCAACTTCAGTTGCTCGACACTCCACTGGGGAAAAACCAATCATGATCTGATCAACTTCCAAGGATTCGGATCCCTTAGATATCTGCAAACTCGGCTGAGGGAGGAGAAATCATTCTGTTTTGATGGAGAGAGTGCGACTCTGGGGGAATACAGCATCGGCTGCTTAATGCTCTGCTGGGGAAAATTGATCATGATCTGATCAACCTCCAAGGATTCTGCTTTTCTGCGGACTCAGCCGGGGATAGAAATCATTCTACTTCACTGGAGACTACGCCTCTGATGGGGAATTTCAATTTCGTCGGGGAAGAAAGGATCATCTGACTTCGGGGGAGAGTACAACTCTGCCGGGGATACAACATCAGTTGTTCCAACACTCTACTGGGGAAGAGGGAATCATCCAACTTCAGGAGAGAACACGACTCTTGGTGGGGAATCTAGATTCCGCTGGAGACTTCAGTCTGGCACCATCAGTTACTGCATACTTCGGCATACGAACAGCCTTCCGCGAAACCTGCACTTGTGACCCGGTGCTGGGGAGAAAATCCTGCTTCAGCGACTTTACTGGGGAAAACACGAGCTTCGGCACCTGAACATTTCTATGAACTCTACACTTGTGACCCGGTGCTGGGAAAAACGACATCATTCTTCGGTGCTTGGCTCAGACGTTCCTTCAGGATGCGCCTGCTTGGGGAAGAGAACCGTCTCTGCCCGGGGAGACATATCAATGCTCATTATCCTGCGTTCAGATTCTGCGGAGGAGAGACTACTGAACTCTGCCGGAGAAGGAGGACTCGCTCTTCTTCGGGGATATCAATCCTGGTCTGCTGAGGGTAACCTTGACCCTAATCTGATGAGGGGTGAACGCCCTCTCAATCTGCTGTAGTCTCAAACTGTACAGGGGGAACGACCTCAAACCGTACATCTCTGCGGAGGAACAATCCTGATTCAACACCGCCAACACAGGGAATACAGGCTACCAATCATGGAATCAAGTAACAGGTTATGCTGTAGGATAGCAATCCAATGACCGCAAGGCTTCTTCAGAAGGTTCAGGTTTTGGCGGGGTAATGACACGATTCCCCGATACTCAATTCTTGCTAGGGTGAACAAACTCACTTGAACAACTTGCCCCAGTGCACTTCGACTTGCCCCAATCCGACATTTGGGAATAATTCATTCTGAGCCGAAAACAACTGGCAACAAGACAATTTTCAGAGGGCTTGCCCCAACATTTGCACAACAGAAGGATTCATCCTCCACTAATCAACTCTCAGCATGGTCGGCTTCAATACCTCTGAAGTAGTTTGCCCCTGAACGAGCGATGAGCGACTCATCATGCTCTGATCGAACACCGGAGGGATCTGCCCTTAAACCGCAAGAATTCTGGATAACTGCCCCTGATTGGGTTTCGAGAAGATTCACTTCCGGCCAACTGCTTCTTGCATGAACTGCCCCATAATTAACTGATGCTCCGGGACTTGTCCTCAGACAAACTGATTCCAAACTCGCTGGAAGTCATTGCCCCAAATTCACAGGGCTTCGCCACATACCATTCTGATCCAGACCTCTGACGATTCAGTCCTGATTGACTATTCCTTGCTGAAGTTCCTTCGTATCAGCTACTAACCTGCAACTAAAATTGTTTATTCACGAATAGTAATTTTAATGCAGTGTTCATGCAAATTTCGAAAAAATGTTGTACTGTCACTCATTTACGTGTCATGCTAGTGAGTGACGAATGAACTCAAGAGTTCAAACGTAGTGCTTACGTGGTCAGTGAAAAATGCAATAAGGATATGATTAGCAAATCATGAAGGAGTCAGGTTACTCGACCTTATCGTAATGCGCTCTCAGAATAAACCCTGCCTCAATTAGGTCTTTTAAGGGTTGTATCGTGGTCGGGTTCACGGTTCGTGAAACAAAGGATATTTGGCTCAAACTATGATTTGTACCCACCCCTTCTACGTGATGATCTCCGATCCTAAAGTCCAACTAACTTAGCTCGAGCGCTCGCCTCTTCGAGAGGTATGTCGAACATTGGGAACAACTAGATAAAGAATTCACAAGGTGTTTCGGAGTGACAGTTACTCCTTTTTCGTTTCGGTGTCTGTATCTACACGACTTCGTCCTTGTTCGAGGATTTTTCTTTTTTATAATCCTTTCTTTTTCATTCTTTTGATTCCCTAATTTTTGCCTGGACTGACTCCTTTTGAGTTCTTTTCGATTTTTTTCTTTTGAAGTCCAGCGGGATGCCCTGATTTTTTGCCTAAGTATTTGCTTTCTCAGCTTTTCTTTCTTTTTACTTAGCGGACTTTCTTTCTTCTTTCTTTTGGAACAAAGTCGTGCGACACTGGTTGTCTTGATTGCTCCGAAAGGATTGTAACTGTCTCACTCCTGATTGGTGAGGTTTAACCATTGTAGTTGATGAGGTACGACCTCTGGAGAGGAATATGATGTGATTGGCCCTCGAAGGACAGCACTCCTCTATAAGACTTGAACGCTCGATCAAGCTAACTGACAACTACCCTGCCCCGGGTTAAGATGCGAGGGTTTAAAAACTCCGAAAGAAACTCCTACTTCTCGGCTCGAAGCGGTTAACAAGGGATTCTCTTCCTTATTTCTCCGGTGTTTAGGGGATTTGAAACAATGCCTTGTACGTCATCGGCAAAGTTTTATCTGAAAGCAATACGGTCATCGGTTATGAGTATTCATTTTCATCATCCTCCCTCCGCTCATTGCTAATCATAGTAAGAAATCGGAGTAAATAAAATGCAAGTGCCAGTGCAATGCAGTAAATGAGTGACAACGACATAACTAATTCTGAAAAATGCATAGTCACTTTATTAACATCACCATTCGAAACATACAATGTTTTAACAGCAAGTAGTAACTAACGGAAAAGAAACTACAAATGCAAATGGTAAAAAGTCCGAGGACTGCCAATGTTGAGGGCGTCGGCCTGTCTGGATCACTGGCTTCTGGAAATAACCCTCTGAATCTGCGAGCTCAGACAGCTGAGAGGTTGTCACGCACAACCAAAACTCCATCTGGAAAGGAAATACACCCTTGGTCGATCAATTGCTGCACCTTCGCCTGGAAAGCCTTGCAATCTTCAGTTGAATGCCCCAGAGATCCACCATGGTAGCCACACTGAGCATGAGGATCGTACCCTGGAGTGTACGGCTCTAGCACGGGCTTGAGAGCTTTCGGTTCCACCAAGGAATTCTGAACCAACAGTGGAAGAATCTGGCTATACGGCACAGGCACTGGATGGAAAGAATCATTCCTTTGTTCCACGTGGTTGCGAGGTCTCTTGTGATCCTGGTGCTGGTATTCCTTCCGCCCAGGAGCAAGAGGTCGTCGTTTCTGAATGGCGACGGTCTCTCGTTTAGGCGCTTGCGTCCTTGAGCTTGATCCAGGTAGGAGCTGCAAGCGAGGCGATTCAGTCACCAAAGGTCGTGGGACGTATTCGAGATCTTTCTCAGCTTCAGGCAAAGGAGTGGAATCATCCACCTTTTCCGCAGGGTAAGGGATGAACTTTCCCGATGCTCTTATGCCGCCCGACACAAGTCTAATTGCCCTTGAGTCGATCAAGTCCTGAATCTTGTTCCGGAGAGCCTTACATGTTTCAACATGGTGCCCCGGTGCTCCTGAGTGGAAATCACAATGCATGCTGAGATCAACATCTGGTGACACGTCATCTGGTGGATTTGAGGTCCGAAGCTTGAGAACACGGTTCTGAACCAACAGCGGCAGCAGCTGGGCATAACTCACAGGTAGTGGGTCTACAGCTCTATCAAGTAGCTTCTTCTTTTGACCATAACCTTCAGGGTTATTCTGAGATGCTCGGCGCGGCTGATGACGAGACAGGCCTCGAGCTTCATGCTGTGCAGAGGGTCCATGAGGTCCACTTGGCTTCAGCACAGGTGGCACTGACGGTAACGGAGGAAGCACTCTGGTCTCCTCCTTGGGTGCTTGACCACTCTCCTTATTTAGCATACTTCTCACCACTCCCATGAGAAATCTCAACTGATTCTGCAGCTGCTGATTCTCCTCTCTGAGCACTTGCTGGTCCAGACGCACTGCCTGTATGTCATTCATGACCTGCCCCAGCTGGCTTTGGATTTTCCCCAGTTCAGCTTGTATCTGCTCCATTAGTCTGAGCTGCTCGATTCTGAGTCAAACCTGCAAACACAAAGGTTAGAAGACAAGTCCCGGCCTCTGCCATGCAAGATGAATTATGCTAATGCCATAGGTGTCTGTACGTTTAGGAGATCACCCCTAATTCTGGTGTCAACGTGCCAACATAGTGTCAATGCAATGATAAGACTGGATCCATTCATGGAAGAAGATATCTCATATTGCTCGGGACACCAGAATCAGAGTACGAAATGCGCCTGCAGCACAGCCACATGCTAATGGAATGCAAACATGAATATGCGAGCTAATGCAAAATGCAGTCATGCAATAATATATCCGGGTGGCTGCTGTGGAGATTCGATGTCAACAGTCGCTGATGAGAAGGAAACCCCGGTGTAAAACCACTGATCTGATCTGCTGTGAATAACCATCTGGTAGGATCGAGATCAAAATTCTGCTCTAACAAGAACGAAGGCCTGATGATAAGGACCCCAGATGCAAGATCAAGGAATATCTGTTGATGAAGTCTTCAGACCCCAAATCAAAAATCTGCCCTCTCAAGAACAAAAATATAGCTGCTGATGAGATCCTCAGACCCTACTCAAAAATCTGCTCCATTCAGAACAAACCTCTGATAACAATACACTGATCAAAGCTTGCTCTTTCAAGAACAGACAAACACCCGACGATAAAATCCTCTGATCAAACCCTTGCTCTATCAAGAACATCTCTGCAACTGAGAACCCAACATAACTGATTCACTGTCAAGAAAACCAGGTAGTCTGGAGGTCAAAGTTTCCTGCAATATCCCAACCCCACTCACAGGTATGATGGACCTAATCCACGGACAAAGGTACGGCATCCTATGCGGTTGTCAGCGTCACAGACATTCATGAGTGACAATACGATTCCCAGAAGGAGTGGCATCGTCAAGTCATGGAGAGGCCTCTCTTAGCTGACTTCCAAATGATCGGTCCCCAGAGTCGACAATCCTCACGTCTGGACTCCCCTCAGATCCTCAGGACCGGAAAGGAGCACCTCTGCAAGAATCTCGTCTGAGCGCAGATTTTCGTAGGGAACTGTGCCTGCTCAGCAGACAGGTTCGTCTACTACTTCTCCGCAACTATATCTAGGTGTGTACTCAATCCCAGGTCCGGCTTTTCACTCACAGTAACATCCCTCTCCCACAGCAGCACAGATAATCATATCAAACTGGAAATAAAATGCGGGAAATAAAATGCGGGAAGTAAAAGTGCGGGAAGTAAAAATGCGATAAATAAACGCAACCCAACAAGCAAACACACAAACGATAGGATTGACTCGCGTAGGGGATGGGAAACGGTCCCAGCATAAGGGATGGGAAAAGTCCCAAGATGCGTATGTCCCCAGCAGAGTCGCCAGCTGTCGCTTGCGCGAAAATAAGGTGCCGGCATGACAGAAGAGTCGCCACCTTTCGTTATTTATCCCTTAGAGCGGGAAAGGAAACGATCGGAAAAACCTGACGAAAAAAGGGTAAGACAAGGTCGTCGCAACCATTGTCTGGGTTCGGGAGTCGGTTACGCAAGGGGAAGGTATTAGCACCCCTCACGTCCGTCGTACTCGACGGGATCCTCGCTTGTTTGTTTACTTGGACGGGTTGGTTATAATCTATCTACCTATCAAGGCTGGCTGAAAAAGAAAAGAAGAATGACTCGGCAAAGCATCGCGCTTTATGCCTACGTATTCCCGTCTGGAACGAGAAATCAGAGTCAACGTAGTTCGGCTAACTACGGGGGAAAGGTGGGGAAGGTTGCTCGCTAGGATATCGCGTCCTATGCCTACGTACTTTCATCTGGTATGAAAGATCAGAGCAAACGTAGTTCGGGAAACTACGGGAAAAACTCAACTAGGAGGGAGACTATCAAGTCCTACTGTTATCATGCCATGGATTCATCCTATGGTTGAGGTTTGAACAGGGAACTCCTAGATGTTGTCATGCATAGGCTTCAACCTAAAGTTCTATCATCACTTCCTTATCAAAGGAAATGAGAGTCCTAAGGGATCATGTCAATGATACACAGAAACAGACAAAAACATCAGCTTTAACAGTAAAATGCATGTAATGCAAGTGAGGGAGGAAATGTGTGTGGGGTTTCAGCCTCCACAAGCTCATCTCGACCTCAAGCCAGTCATGAAATAACAGTAATCATACTTGAAGAATAAACAACATGCTATCAAGCAATATACAGATAAAAGAAGTGAAGTGCCCTCAGGCAAACAAAACACAAGCTTGAGAAAGAATCAACTATTCTCTAATCCTAATCCTAATCACAGAATCTGAACAAATCTAAGCAAAGCTCTCAAGCAAAACCCTAAACAAGAGAAATCAATCCCAGTCTTCAAGCTTCAGAACAAGCTTACCAAAGAAAGGGAGCTAAGCAAGCAGACTCATAGTGTCTTCCTCAGGAAAGCACTAGGAGGTGTATACTCAGGAGTCATACCCTATGTGGCTCAACCACTGTGATCAGTTTACATTCCTCCTCAGGAGAAATTAAACTCACAAGCAGGCTCCAACATCACTGGATATTTAGGAAATCCTATCTGAACTAGTGGAGCTAAGTGAATAGACTCATAGGACCTTCCTCAGGAAAGTACTAGGAGGCTCCCACTTAGGAGTTGTATCCCATGTGGCTCAACAACATGTGATCAGTTTACATTCCTCCTCAGGAGAAATTAAACTCACAAGCAGGCTCCAGCATCATTGGATACTTAAGAAATCCTAGACAAACTAAGGGAACTAAATGAATAGACCCATAGGACCTTCCTCAGGAAAGTACTAGGAGGCTTCCACTTAGGAATTGTATCCCATGTGGCTCAACAACATGTGATCAGTTTACATTCCTCCTCAGGAGAAATTAAACTCACAAGTTGGCTCCAACATCATTGGATACTTAAGAAAGAGGTGAGAAGAAAGAATGAAAGTCATTCATAGTGCCTTCCTCAGGAAAGTACCATGAACTTCCCTCAAACTTCAGGATCTCAAACCTCACAGACAGGGGACAAGCCAAGCTCTGGGTCTCTGAATCTTGATCCACAAGCTTCTCTTCATGATGCTCTCCATCAAAGTCTTCAAGGCAACACAAGCCCCTCAACAAATTCCTCAGAATGAACCCCACAGATGAACAGATAACCCACTGAACAGATCAAATCATCAGGCAACTTCAGGAAATGCCTAAAAATACTAAACTAATGGGGAAAAATCTAACAAATATTCACAAGGGTCCTCAACACCTACTCATAACATCTACAAAGGTCTCTACCTAAAAATCAAGATAAAACTCAATCAAAGAAAGGGATTCATCACCTAAGCACAATTTAAACCCTAATCAGGATACCCTAAATCTACCCTAGTTAAACTAATCAAAATTTAATTCTAAAAATCTAGAAAAAAATCCTATGGGGAACTATGATTCATCATCTAATTGCACAAAAAAGAATGGATTAAAAACCCTAAGGGAAGGTTCTGAAACAATTCCTACAAAATCAAATACCAAATTAAGACTATTAAAAAGCTATTTAATTGGAAAATCTATTAAAAATATTAAACCTAAAAATAAAATCTCAATTTTATTTTCATAATTTTCTACACATTTTCATCTAGTCATAGAAAAAAGAAGCATTAAAAAATCATTTTTTAACTATTTTTAATGAATTATTCAAAACAGAGAAATATTAAAAAGAAAATAAAAGAAATATATGAATTAAAGGGAGGGGGGGTACAAATAGTAAGGCGCGTTAGTTCAAAATGAATTGGGCTACATAAAAGGGGGGGGCGAATAGCACTCTGGGCCCAGAACGCCCTTTAAGTGAAACGCCGCGTTTCACTCATTTGAAAATCCCCTCTCTTTCTCAGGTTAGACCACAGCCGTTGGATTGGACGATTTTGTCAACATCTGAGACTGATCCTAGGGCTATTGCTCATCGTCCCCAATGGGACCTAGGGTTTTCAGAAACCCTTCTCTCGCGCCCTAAACTTCCAGCTCTCCTATCTCTCTCCACACGCCACGGTTTGCCACGATTCGAAAATGAAAATTGCTCTAAACCTCAAGGGGAACACAACCATACGTACAGTTTCTCTTAATTCGCCCTAGATAGCCCTAACAGAGGGATTGAAGATCCTGGTACAACCATGGTTCAGAATTTTAACCTGATATCAATCTTCTTCAAACTCAAAACTAAAGGTCTACAGATGCTCTACATGATATCCTGGTGATTGTAACCTAATTCTTGCTACCTAAAACTCATTAAACAACCAATTCTTGAAGATCCAAGAATCATGGTTCTGTTATGCAACCTCATGGATCGCGCCCTAACTTTCAAGAATTAATCCTCTACCCTAACACATCAATTATACACCTAAAGAATGAACTAAAACTACATAATTTAGGAGGTATAAAGTGAAGAAGAAACCTGTCAAAGGGATGATGGTGAGGCTCGAAGGGAAGCTTGCAGGCCTTGGAATCAATTCAAGATGATCCTACAATGGTCCTCAACCTTCTGTTTGCAATTGTATGGAAGGAGGTGGCTTGTAGTGGAAGAAAACTCAAGTTGCTTCAACTTGAAGAAACCTCTCCAATGGCAATGTATCTCTCTCTCTCCTCTGACTTGGCTCAAGTTTCACCAACCTTAGACTCTCCACAATGCACTCTTTTTATAACAATTGATGGATGCTTCTAGATTCATCTAGAATGTGATGGAAACTTCTTTAAAACCTCATGTGATGATAAGTTGGATTCCTCATATACCATATGCTATGCCTTGCAATTCATTGCCAAATTCTCCTTACATGAGTTATTGAGTGTGGATGAGTGAAAAACAAGTGCATTTTTGGCTTGTGTAGGGTTTTGCAAAGTTGCCCTCTTATGCAAGCAACAAATTTCCAAAGGAACCTCATTTTTTAAGCCTCAAATGAAAATTCTATTTAAACCAAAGTTCTCAAAATGGTTTTTCCAATCAAAATGATATATTGGATGACCTATTTTGGATTTGTGGATCTCCCAAATCACTTTTCAATTTCAACTTTTCAAAGTTATAAGCCATTTTTAGTTCATTTTTGACCAATCATGGAATTTCATGCTATGAGCTTTTTCAACAATTTGTGACCTTCTTTCTAGACTTAAAATCACATTTTGAGCAACTTTAATGTTTTGAGTTTTTCCATTTGAGGCTTGGAAATAGGAGTTTTAGGCATTGGCTAAAATGACCTATAACTGACAAATGACCAAAATACCCCTGCCTTGTTCAAACCATAAGTTGAGTTCCACAAATCCAATCAAGGACTTCTACCACTCAAATTAAAGCTAAGAAGATCCTCTTCAACATTCATGTTGACCAAGAAACCATAGGAATCAACCTACTAGGGCAAAAGTTGTCTGCAAGCTGGGTGACTTTCAAGGACCCAGATTCACACACCTCAGCTGACCTGTAATTTGTCACAACCATAACTTGAGCTCTGTAACTCCTATCAAGGACTTCCACCACTCAAATTAAAGCTTAGAACAAGCTCTACAACATTCATGTTGTGGGGAAGATGAGATCTCAATCACATATATAGCTAAAACTGCCTGGAAAATAGGGATCAAATTAGGGTTTTTCCACTGACAATCCTCAGAAACCCTAACTCAAACTTCTCAAACTCTTCAATCATGATGAGTTGGTCTAGGAATCATCTTTATAACATCTCTATACATCATTCCATGATCTCATGGCCCTTGGATTAAGTCTCAACCTTCTCCAAATTTTCAGCTGATCTAGGGTTGACCCAGTCAAAAACCCTAATTCCACCACTCATGGTTGAATCCTCTGAACTCTTACACAATGACATCTCAGGGCTTCATGAAGGCTATCAAGACATCTCATATGCTTTCCCAAAACATCAAATTCATTCTCAAAGTCTCAGAATCATCTGAGGAGCACCCACAACTCTCAAGCTATGAAGCATACAACCCTGGTTTCAACCCATTCCTCTGAGGATCTCTTGAAATTTCTGATGAAGGTATCAACTTTCAAACACTCAATGGATGAATAATGGTTGGTCAAATTTTGGGGTGCAACAAGAAGCACATGAATGGAAAACATGAGACTCATATTCATGTCTTCAAGAGCTCACTCTTTGTTACACACACCTGCTGAATGCATTCACTTACTGCTTGAACCACAAGAAAATAATACACCCATCAAACAGAAGTTCTCCCCCTATCTTTTATAGAAGATGCTCTTTTCAGCAAGAAATACCCAAGATCACCACATTATCTCTCATGACCAACTCCATGCTCATACAGTGAGAAGGCATCAAACTGCTCCACTTCTTTCATAAGAAACCACTTTTCCACAAGTATTCTTACCTCAGCCTGAGTCAGAGAATAAGATAGACACTCCATAATCCAAGATATTCTTTACCTTATCATTTTCCCATATGATAAGTTAGAACACTTCTATTTCAACTAGTGAATATCAGCTTCCACAATCTGAATCCCAAGTTCAGCAAACAAAATGATTTTAATCCAAGACAGTCTTCGTCTCATCATTCTCCCGTATGATAAGATGGGACACTTCTGATTAAACTGGTGACTATTCACTTCCATATAACACATCAGGATCTATACTTTTATGCAATCAACCAAAGATCCACTCCAGTCTTGTACAAAACCTTCACATCATACTCCAAGACAGTCCTTTTACCTTATCATTCTCCCGTGACAAGATAGAGTACTTCTTAGTCAAGATGTGAATCACAAGTTCCTCAATAGAACTTCAAGTCCTTCTTCCAAGAACACAAACCAGATGATGTTCTAACATTAATTAGGACATCCTTCACATATCACAGACACAACATCCAATGGTTCTTGATATGCCCAAAACTGGACTTACTACTGCCTAGTAATCCAACTGAAGATCTTCAAAAAACACAACTCCACCAGTTTGATCAATAAGAGCTTCAGACAGCCAAAGAGATAAACTATCATACATCTCCAAAAGAAGGCAATCTTCCATAAGCAACTTAGGGCTTCTACCACAAGCTCCAATATATGAACAGAACCAGAACCTTCTTTGATCTTCAACCAACTACCCTTCTTCACAAGAGTAATTAGTTCCAAGCTCATTGCTTGGAATCACATTAGAGATCAACCAAATGCCATTGTTTGGTTAACTCAGCTTCTTTCAGAGCTCTAGAAAATCTAAGCAAACTTGATCTTCATATCCTACATGCTCCAAGGCAACTTAGATACACCAAGACTTGGACTTGTAACATCTATTCCTTCTTGTAGCTCCCACAAACTTCATGAGATAGACCATTTGAAGCATTAATTCCATTCATACCGGAGAAAACCAACTTATTTTCAAATGTTGTATCATTACATCAACTAAGACCCTGAAGATCAGCTTGATGTCTGTTGCACCCCAAAATTTGACCAACCGTTTCTTATATTTGGCTTATGTTTCGTTTCATCAGCATTTGCATTTACATATCGCATACTGTGCTTTTTTGCAGCTGGATTGATTTAATCGGGAGTACAGCCCTTTCTATCGTGTTCCAGACAACTCAAGTCGTTTCGGATACAGAGTCTTATTGGGGAATTGCGCTCTGCCCGGTTATTCAGTCTACGATGTTGGTTTCGGTGGTATTTCGGTATCTGTTTTTTATTACTGTTTATTTTGTCGCATTCTCGCATTTTATCATTCACTGATTTTATTTTATTTTCTAGATTTGTTTCCTATTTTCAGCATAATTTTTAGATAATTTTTGAATTTAATTTCTATTTTCTAGAGGTTTTTAAATAGTTTTTTAGATTTATTTTAGATTTTATAATTTTAATAGATTAAATATATTTTCTTTTTTTTATAATATTTCTAGAATTTTTATTTGTTTTAGAATATTTTAGGTTATTATTTGATTTAGATTTTAATTAGGTTAGTTTTGATTAGTTTTCATCTTAGTTAATTAATCTAGTCCTTATTTCCGTTAATCTGGTTTTAATCCTCAGCATTTATTTTTCTTTACTTTAATTAATTGATCAGCTTTAATTATTGTCAGCTTAGCACTTAATGATGTCAAACTAATCAGTCAATGCAGGTCCATGTGTCAATTTTCGGCAGACCCAATTCAAGGCAAGCAGGCCAAGTGTCAGCAGTATAAATAGTCTCTCTCTCTCAGCATTAATTGCTGGCACGCGTCCCAAGGACGCCACCTCACTGTCGGTCATGCAAACGCCGGAATCCTCACCGGAAAAATCAATGCAGATCAAATCTCGCAGGAACCTGTCGCCGGAAAACTCATGATACTCACCCAGAAACTCATACAGTTCATCATGTTCATATCATTTTCATCAGACCTTCTTATTTTTCCAGAAATAACATGAATGTTCATCCGTTTTCATATCTCATTTTCCAGATCATCATCCAAACTCAAACATGTTCATCCAGTATTCGTACATTTTTCCAGATCTTCATTAAGATCTCTTCAATCTTCATCCAATACTCATCGCCTTCATCAATGTATCCCCAGAAACTCAGCAATCTTCATCCAAATTCCAAAAATCTCAACAACATTCACTTTCATTCAGATCTATGAACATTTCATCAATTTCATCACAACAATTTTCCAGATCCGTAAACGAAAACCAACTTTCAACCTTCACAAATCCATCCAACATCCCACGAACTACAATAAAATTCCAAACTCGATCCAGACTCCGATCTTCATCAATAAATCAAACTCTTCTTCATTCTCAGATCTAAACTCACAAACACACCATAGATCTTAAATCGCCATTACTGTCTTCACAAACATCTCCAATCTCACATGCAACCTCCGATTCACCATTTTCGTGAGCCCTCAAACTTCTTCGTGATCTGGATCTTCATTCGCCGAGTGTTGTGAGATAGTTAGACACTTGGGAAATGGGGATTGAGTGGCCACCTCTCAATTGCCTAGAGTGTTTAGTATATGTCCTTAGGATAATATGCGATGCATTCGCTCCTACGTTTAGGACTTCGCGTGTGCGTCCAGCTCCGAACCTTTTCTCTCGCATCCTGGCGATTGAGACTTCCCCTTTTCTCCCGTGTCCTGGCGATTGAGCTCCCTTCTCTTGCCCCCGTGCAATCGAGACTGCTTTCCTGTAGTTAGCCGAACTACAGCTGCTCTGATCTTTCGTTCCTGTTGAGAGTACGTAGGCATAGGATGTGATATCCTAGCGAGCACTTTTCCCCCTTTCCTGTAGTTGGCTGAACTACAGCTGCTCTGATTTCTCGTACCAGACGAGAATATGTAGGAATAGGATGCGATATCCTAGCGAGCACACTAACAACTAACTTCTCTGTTCTCTCGCTGCCGTGTGATCGAGACTTTCCCGCTGACGACTAATCTTTTCCTTTCTCTTGCCCTAGCGCAATTGAGATCAGACTGTAGTTCTAGTTCCCGTAGGTTCCCATACCTTTAAACCATGACATACTATGTTCGTTCTACCGCAAACAGGTAACGCCTAAGTCTCCAATGGTCGAGAAGCATACACCTAACTGCTAGAATGCGCACGCTAGTATCGTCAACCTTTTCTCTCACCCCCGTGTGATCGAGAACACTCTTGTTTGCCCGTAGTTAGCCTGAACTACGTTTTGCTCTGATTTCTCATGCCAGACGAGAATACGTAGGCACAAGACGCGATGTCTTGGCGAGCAATCTCCCCGTAGTTTCCCGGACTACGTTGACTCTGACTTTCCCATTGCACGAGGGAATACGTAGGCATAGAGCGCGATGCTCTATCAAGTCAGTTCTTTCCGTTTAGCTTTAACAGCCGTAGATAGATTGTTTTTCACCCATAGACTAGACAACCCAAGCGTGAACCCCGTCGAGTACGACGGACGTGAGGGGTGCTCATACCTTCCCCTTGCGTAACCGACTCCCGAACCCAGGCATGGTTGCGATGACCTTGTCTTTTCCTTTTTACTTAGGTTTTTGCGATCGTTTCCTTTCCCTCTCTTTGGGATAAATAACGAAAGTGGCGACTCTTCTGTTTTTTCCGCCGGTTGTTTTTCGCAGTTGCGACAGCTGGTGACTCTGCTGGGGACAAGAATATCCCCCATGCGAGTCCATCCTAGCGCTTGTCTATTTTGGTTTGTGGGTGTGTATATTTTTGTGTTGTATTTTGTATATTGGTGTATTTACATTTTCCGCACTATTATTATCTGTTGCTGTTGAGCTGTTGGGTGGTTGTTCCTCTGATAGATAAGCCAAAACCCAGGCTTGAGTACACACCTAGCATTAGTAGTGGAGATTAGTGGGTGGACCTGTTTGCTTAGCAGACACAGTTCCCTACGAAATTCACACTCAGACGAGATTCTCTTTGACGAGTTCCTTTCCGATCCTTAGGATCCGACTGGAATTTGGATTTGAGGGTTGTTGACTCTAGGAACCAACCACTTGTGAGTCAGCTAAGTGAGGCCTCTTCAGGAGATTATGATGTCAAACCAGATATGGTGAATGTATCATCATTTCTTGGAAGTCTGTGACGCTGATGAACGCATAAGATGTTGTACCTTGTCAATTTAGGTCCATACCCGTGCGTGGGAGGGTTTTTGCAAGAAACTTGACTTCCAGCCAGCCCGATATTTTGGTTTTCTCTTCAGAGCGAACTTACTCAACCAGCAGCGCAACAATATTCAGAGCTTTGTGGGGGTTGTGATCCCGTGTATGCTGCATCTTGCATTGCATTTGCATAAGCATCTTTACATCATTTTGCATATCATTTCTCCAGCTAGCCAGAGCTCTTATCCAGCCTTTGTTTTGCTTCAGAAGTTGATTCTCCAGTGACCGTTCTGAGCAAGTGTTGATTGTGGGAAGACGACCAAGGGGTTGAAGCAGAATCAAGCAGTGTCAAGCAGTGCAGTTTGTTGAAAGTTGTTGGTAGATATGTCAGGGAACGACCTCCAGAATGTTGATACCTTGTCAGGTTTTACTGTGACGACCAATCCTCTATATGGTTCTTTGCTCGATGAAGATTTTCCGCAAGTGAACAACATAACTGAAGCTCAGCCTGTGCAGCTTTCTGTTAAAGACCAAGATCAGCATGAATAGTCTGTTATCCGAAGTGAGCGTTCTTCTTCTCTTGATACCTCAAATTATCATGATATTGTTTCCTCTATGTTAATTTCCCGAAGAGAGGTTCCGATGGCGAAGATTGAAAACCCAAGAGCTCTTGAGTATGCTAAGAGGTTGCATGCGTTGGACGAAAGATTTAAAGCCTTGGAAGTTAAAGATGTTGTTGGTCTCAATGCTTCAGACATGTGCCTGGTTTCTGGCTTAGTGTTTGAAAAGTACAAAGGGGATAGCTGCCCGAGGCAACATTTAGTGATGTTCTGCAGAATAATGACTTCGTTTGTGCATGACGACAAGTTGATGATTTACTGTTTTCAAGACAGTCTGATTGGGTCATCTCTGAGTTGGTATATGCAGTTAGAGAGTAATCAGATCCGATCATGGACATATTTAGCCAAGGCTTTCATGAAGCAGTACGACTATAACTTGGACATGGCTCCCAGTCGCATGCAATTGTAAGAATTGTCTCAAGAGAACAATGAACCTTTCAGGAAGTATGTTCAGAGATGGAGAGAATTTGCTTTCAGAGTGCAACCACCGCTTCTGGATCGAGAGTTAACAGACATGCTCGTAAACTCCTTACAGAGCCCGTACTTCGAAAGAATGCTTGGGATTGCACCAAATTTCTCTGAATTGGTAAGAGCAGGAGAACGTATTGAGTATGGCGTTAAGACTGGAAGAATTCTGAATGTTTCAAGTGGTCAGGCTGGTGAAATCAAATCCCTCTGTAGCTTTCAAACTGGAAGAAATCAGGATGTTTCAAGCGGTCAGGCTAGTGAAACCGAATCTCTCTGTAGCCTTCAAGCTGAAGACAAAACTGTGGTCAATGCAGTCATGACAGATGTTGGGTATTCTCAAGATGAATCAGTGAAATCTTTTGGTTCTTCATCTTCTCAGCGGTCAGTATCTTATGTGTCTCGTTACTCTGGACAGACAATTGTGCCTAGGGCACCACATCAGAAGCCTTGGGTCGCACCTCATGCAAATCACCGAGCCCGTGGCCGAGGTTGTCAGAATCAGCGTCAGAATCAGAACAGGCCGCATAACAATTTAGAACGAAGGAATGCTCATTTTCATCCAGTTTCTGTGCCGTATAGCCAGCTTTTGCCATAATTGGTTCAGAATTCTTTGGTGGAACCTAAAGCTCTTAAGCCAGTGCCAGAACCTTACCCTCCAGGGTACGATCCCCATGCTCAGTGCAGATATCATGGCGGATCTATAGGGCGTTCAACCGAAGATTGCAAAGCTTTTCAGGAAAAAGTGTAGCAGTTGATCGACGAAGGGTGCATTTCCTTTCCAGAAGGAGTTTTGGTGGTTTATGTCGACCTCTCAGATGTCTAAGCCCGCAGATTCAGAGTTTTATTTCCAGAAGCCAGTGGTCCAGACAGGCAGACGTCCTCAGCATTGGCAGTCCTCGGACTTTTTTATCATTTGCATTTGTAGTTTCTTTTCTGTTAGTTGCTACTTGTTGTTAAATTTGTTGTTTTGAATGGTAATATTAATGAAGTGAATTTGCATTTTTCTGAATTAATCATGTCGCTTTCGCTCATTTATTGCACAACACAGACACATGCACTTTTTTATTCACTCCACTTTATCACTATGATTAGCAAAGATTGGAGGGAGGGTGACGAAACTAAATACTCATAACTGATGATCGTATGCTTTCGGATAAAACCCTGTTGATGATGTACAGACATTGCTTTAAATCCCCTAAACACTGGAGATATAAGGAGTTAGTCCCTAGTTAACCACTTCGAGCCGAGAAGTAGGATTTTCTTTTGGACTTTTCAACCCTCAAATCTTAACCCGGGGCAGGGCAGTTGTCAGTTAGCTTGACCGAGCGTTCAAGTTTCATAGAGGAGTGTCCCGTTCGAGGATCAATCACACCTCAAAAGGGTGTACCTCATCAGCCGCAATGGTTAAACCTCACTAGTCAGGAGTGAGACAGTTATAATCCCGTCGGATAAATCAAGACAGCCAGTGTCACACGACTTGTTCAATAAAAAAAAAAAGAAAAAGAAAAAGAAAGCCCGCTAAGTAAAAAGAAAACAAAAGCTGGAAAGCAAATACTTAGGCAAAAATCAGGGCATCCCGCTGGACTTCAAAATCAAAAGAACTAAAAAAGAGTTAGTCCAAGCAAAAATTAGGGAATCAAAAGAATGAAAATGAAAGGATCTCAAAAGAAAAATCCTCAGACAAGGGAAAATTCGTGTGGATATAGACACCAAAGACGAAAAGGAGATGACTGTCACTCCGAAAACCTTGTGAGTTTTGTAACCATCACTCCTACCGTTCAATAAACCTTTTGGAAAGGTCAACGTTTGTGCCAAGTTAACTAAACTTAGGATTGGAGATCATCACGTAGAAGGGGTGGGTACAAATCATACTTTGAGCCTAATATCCTTTGTTTCACGAACTGTGAACCCGACCACGATACAACCCTTAAAAGACCTAATTAAGGCAGGGTTTAATCTAAAAGCGCATTACGATAAGGTTGAGTAACCTGACTCCTACATGATTTGCTAATCATACCCTTGTCGTATCTCGCACTAATCAAATCAACACTATGTTTGAACTTTTGGTTCATTCGTCACTCACTATCACGACACTTGATAAGTGACATTCCTTTCAAAATCTGCATAAACACCGCATTAAAATTACCATTTGTGAGCAAACAATTTTAATTGCAGGTCAGTAGTTGACATGGAGGAAATTCCAACAGGGAATAATCAAACAGGACTAGATCGTTCAGCAGTCTGAATCAGAATTGTCTACTTTGAAACCCTGTGAATCTGGGGCATTGACATCCAGTGAGTTTGGAATCAGTCAGTCTGAGGACGAGTCCCGAAGCGTCGGTTGATTATGGGGCAGTTTATTCAAGAAGCAGTTGATCATCAATGAATCTTTTCGACACCCAATCAGGGGTAACCGCCCATATTTTCTGCAAAGTTGAGGGCGAATCCCTCCAGTGTTCAATCAGATCAGGTTAAGTCGCTTCAACGCTCATTCAGGGGCAAGCCATTTTAAGAGTATGTTGAAACCAACCATTCTGAGAGTTGGTCAGTTGAGGATGAATCCTTTCGTGGTACAGATTTTGGGGCAAGCCATCTCGAGGTTGTCTCATGCCAAGCTACTTTTTGAACATTCCCAAAGAATCAGACTGGGGCAAGTTAAGTTACACTGGGGCAAGTTGTTCAAGCTAGTTTGATCTCCCTAGCAAGAGTTGAGTGTTAGGGAATCGTGTCATTACCCTCATCAAATAACCTTAACCTTCCGAAAAGGCCTTGCTGTCAGTGGATCGTTATCCTACAGCCTAAACTTATTACCTACCATGTAACCAAAGTCATTTCCAAAGCCCAGTTCTCGCTTGGAAAACCAGCAAAGCCCAGTCTCTCCTGGCAAACCGGTAACCAGTTCTCGTCTGGTCCACCTTTCTTAGAATACCAGCCCTCGTCAGGTACCTGTCATCTTTTAACCAGTTCTCGCCTGGTCACCCTTTCCTTAACCACCAGTTCTCGTCTGGTGCATGTCAGCTTTTAAACCAGTTCCCGTCTGGTCACCTTTTCCTCGACCCACTGTTTAACCAGTTCTCGTCTGGCTAACGCAATTTTAAAAGTCCAGTTCTCATCTGGCAAATCGGAAATCAGTTCTCGTCTGATATCCAAACCAGAAATCAGTTCCCGTCTGATATCCAAAACCTAGAAGTCAGTTCTCGTCTGACAACTTAAACCCTTGTACTACCAACTCTAGTCTGGTAGTCTACCCTCGAATGCTAGTTCTCGTCTAGTATTTCCTCCTCAAATCCATTTTGTTGTTAACCAGAAATAAAACCTTATTACCATAAACTTATCCTCATTCCTAAAACCAGAAAAAGCCTAAATATACTTGGCACGGTAATCCCCAGTGATGTGCTATCATGTTCCCTGACACGAGGCTCGATTGATCTCATTCTCCATGATTGGTGTTCTGTATTCCCTTAGGGGTGATGTTGTTAAATCAGAAGGATTTCTTCAGCAGAGATATGCAGTTTAAGTTTGGTTTTCCTCAGCAGTTTAGAATCGCAACAAGTTGAGATGGCACTTATCCTTATCAGAGTAGGGTCAAGATAATCCTCAGTAGGTCGAGATGGATATCCCCGACAGAGTGTAGCCACCCCCGGTAGATTGATTATGCATTCCCAACGAGTTAGAATTGAAGTTTTCCCTGACAAGCAGATTTGGGTTTATTTCCCAGCAGCGGGACGAATGCAGTGTTGTTACCCCACAAAGTCCAAGTATTTGGCTCGTTTACCCTCCGAGTTTAGGTTATTGACTCATTCCCTAATCAAGAGGTGGATGAATTTAATCCCCAAGCAATGGTTGGTACCGATTTTCTTATGGAGCAATCTATAGCAGAGGTAGATTATTTCCCAGCTGAGTATTCCCGGCAGGTTCGATTTGGATTCTTCCCTAGTGAAGCTGCAACTTGCAGATGAATATTGTATACCTAGAAGGACTTTGGTGTCCTAGGAGCTTTTCAGGACTGTTTCCTTGGTGAAGCGAGATTCAATTTCAGTGGTTAATGGTTATCCCCTGCAGAGTTGTTAATTCCCTAGTAGAGTGGGCATGTTTCCTCCAGCTGAGACGTATGATTCCCAGAAGAGTTGTATTTTGGTGTTCCATCTAGGGCGTTTTCCTCAGCAGGTTTTGATTGGATCCTCAGTGGAGTTGGCTTTCTTCTCTCCAGCATTTATTTTGCTGGAGCGGTTCCTTTGCATTTTGCATCGCGCATAGCATCTACCTAAACGCGTAGCATTTCCATCTTGTATGGAGCATTACGCCATTCTCAAACATATGCATTTGAAACATAAGCCAGGTGGTTACCGCTCTGTTCTCAGATGGTTTTCAGCAGATGGTTGAATTTTGTTGCCTGCATGGTATTCAGACCTGGCAGATTTTGGTTGATATTTGTGCCTATATGGTATTCAGACCATGGCAAGTTGAATAATGGTATCCAGACCATAATACTTTTTTTTAGCCTGCGTGGTATCTAGACCCCGGTTTACGTTTCTCCCCAGCAGCGTCGTCGAACTTCGGTTGATGATTTTGTTTCTAGCCCTATATGGTATCCAGACCATGGCAAATTGATATGTTCTTGTTAGCATGTGTGGTATCCAGACTCGGCTTCTTGTTTTCTCCGACAGTTAGTCATCTTTGCCTGTGTGGTATCCAGACCATGGCAGTTACCGATCTATTTCGTTCGTTGAGTATCCAGACTCCGGTAAAGTCAGTTGGGTATCCAGACCCTGATGAATCTTGTTTGCTTTCTTCGTTGAGTATCCAGATTCCGGTAAAGGCAGTTATGGTACCCATACCATGTTAGTTTATTTGATGCTCCGTGATATCCAGATCACAGTAATTGTTATTATCTTCGGCCGCCATGTGGTATCCAGACCTCGACACTTAATGTTTTTCTCAGCCCATGTGATATCCAGACCACAGCTCATATTGTTTCCCAGCAATGTCGTTTGACTTGAACTTGTAGGATATCCATATCCTGATGAATATATTCCTTTTGCATCGAGCATTCAGTCTCCGATTATTGAGTATCTAGACTCATTTTTATTAACCAGGTACCCAGACTCAGATTATTTATATAGAGCATCCAGGCTCAAGTTATTGAGTATCCAGACTCATATTTAACCGAGTATCCAGACTCAGGTTATTTGCATTGAGCATCCAGGCCCATAAGTGCATTGAGCATCCAGGATCTAGTTATTGAGTATCCAGACTCCGGTATATTGCATAGAGCATCCAGGCTCAGAAGTGCATTGAGCATCCAGGCTCCGATTACTGAGTATCCAGACTCATGTATATATGCTTTGAGCATCCAGGCTCCGATTTCCCTCGAGTATCCAGACTCTGACAATGTGAATGTTACCTTTATCCAAAATGGTATCCAGACCATGGCGCAATATCATCTTATTATGTGTTACCCAACAGAGTTACTTGGTTAAGTTTCTCCTTTCTCCCTACCAGAGTTGCTTGGTAAAGTTTCTCTCTTCCCCAGCGGAGTATTTTGGTGAATTATCAGAACTGACGGCGAAGTCAGATTATTTTGAGAACTGGCGGCGAAGTCAGATGATGTCGAGTTCTGACGGCAAGGTCAGATGCTTTTTACCGACTTGATGTCGAGGCCTGACGGCGATGTCAGATGTTTATCAACTGTGTGGTTTTCTGGCGGAGATGTCAGATGTTTCTTATCGACTTTGAGATGTTTGTTCGACTCAGTATCAATGCCAGTTTTTATTTAACAGATGCCTGACGGCGAGGTCAGATGTCTGACGGCGATGTCAGATGTTTTTCTGACTTAGCATCGATGCCTGACGGCGATGTCAGGTGATCTTTCCGACTTAGTGTAGATGATTTGAAAATTGTTAATCAACCAGCTGGTTGTCGTTGCAACCATTCCTTCAGTTACTTCCGGAGATCTTTGTTCCAATATATCAGAGTTTATGGTTCTGTTTTTGAGGTTGGCAAATTTCCGGGTTCTTTGGTATTCAACCGTCTTTTACCTTTAAATGATTGAAAGTCGTTCGCTTTTCAACCCTTCAGGTCCAAGTCGTTTGAATAGGGGCAGCTGTTGCACCCCCAAATTTGACCAACCATTTCTTATATTTGGCTTATGTTTCGTTTCATCAGCATTTGCATTTACATATCGCATACTGTGCTTTTTTGCAGCCGGATTGATTTAATCGGGATTATAGCCCTTTCTGCCGCGTTCCAGACAATTCAAGTCGTTTCGGATACGGAGTTTTATTGGGGAATTGTGCTCTGCCCGGTTATTCAGTCTATGCTGTTGGTTTCAGTGGTATTTCGATATCGGTTTTTTATTACTGTTTATTTTATCGCATTCTCGCATTTTTTTCATTCACTGATTTTATTTTATTTTCTAGATTTGTTTCCTATTTTCGGCATAATTTTTAGATAATTTTTTAATTTAATTTCTATTTTCTAGAGGTTTTTAAATAGTTTTTTAGATTTATTTTAGATTTTATATTTTTAATAAATTAAATATATTTTATTTTTTTTATAATATTTCTAGAATTTTTATTTGTTTTAGAATATTTTAGGCTATTATTTGATTTAGATTTTAATTAGGTTAATTTTGATTAGTTTTCAACTTAGTTAATTAATTTAGTCCTTATTTTCGTTAATCTGGTTTTAATCCTCAACATTTATTTTTCTTTAGTTTAATTAATTAATCAGCTTTAATTATTGTCAGCTTCGCACTTAATGATGTCAAACTAATCAGTCAATGCAGGTCCATGTGTCAGTTTTCGGCAGGCCCAATTCAAGGCAAGCAGGCCAAGTGTCAGCAGTATAAATAGTCTCTCTCTCTCAGCATTAATTGCTGGCACGCGTCCCAAGGATGCCACCTCACTGTCGGTCATGCAAACGCCGGAATCCTCACCGACAAAATCAATGCGGATCAAATCTCACCGGAACCTGTCGCCGGAAAACTCATGATACTCTCCCAGAAACTCATACAGTTCATCATGTTCATATCATTTTCATCAGACCTTCTTATTTTTCCAGAAATAACATGAATGTTCATTCGTGTTCATATCTCATTTTCCAGATCATCATCCAAACTTAAACATGTTCATCCAGTATTCATACATTTTTCCAGATCTTCATTAAGATCTCTTCAATGTTCATCCAATACTCATTGCCTTCATCAATCTATCCCCAGAAACTCAGCAATCTTCATCCAAATTCCCAAAAACTCAACAACATTAACTTTTGTTCAGATCTATGAACATTTCATCAATTTCATCACAATAATTTTCCAGATCCGTAAACGAAAACCAACTTTCAACCTTCACAGATCCATCCAACATCCCACGAACTACAATAAAATTCCAAACTCGATCCAGACTCCGATCTTCATCAACAAATCAAACTCTTCTTCATTCCTAGATCTAAACTCACAAACACAACATAGATCTTAATCGCCATTATCGTCTTCACAAACAACTCCAATCTCACATGCAACCTCCGATTCACCATTTTCGTGAGCCCTCAAACTTCTTTGTGATCTGGATCTTCATTCTCCATGAACGAACCAGCATGAAATCTCCAGAAAACTCTAAAATCCTCATTGTTTCTTCGTGTTCAGAATCTTCACCGTAAAACACAGCGTCTTCGGACTTTCTCCCCTTCAACGAAGCTTCGCCGCGGATGATGATCAGAGCTACATCGTCATCATCTACAACGACTCGCCTTCAACAGAAGTTGAATCCAGTTGCTTCCGGATTTTGTTAATTTGGTGGTTTGTTTGTTCATCTGGTTTTGCAGGAATTGAAACGAAGAGATGTTTGATAGAAAGAAAGAGGGAAGCGTTTGGAGTTTGTCTCGATTGGTGATGGCAAGGTGAGGGGGATGAAGGAGGTAGACAGACGGCGGCCATGAACAGTGATCTAGGGTTTCGTTTTGCTGATAGAGTAAAGAAGAAGATGACTCGTGGGCACCTCACCATTGGGTTAGTGGGCTGTAAGGCCCAATTCTCCGTTTTTTGGATTTACCCCCCGTATCCATTATGCGCCCCTCTGTTTTTGTTGTGATTGTGGATTTTGGGCTTAAAGCCCAATTGTTTGTCTCCCTGCACTCTCCGTTTTCCGCACGCACCCCCCTCTGTTGGATGTGTTTCTGTTTGTTTATTATGGATTTGGGCTTAAAGCCCAGTTGCGTTTTTTCACCATGTACCCCTGTTCTGGATTGCTGACCCCCCCTGTATTTTATTTTTTGAAGATTATTTTGTAAATATATTTGTACATAGATTTTTGTATATATTTTAATACACTTTAGCATTTTCTTTTTAGAAGTTTATATTTTGTATTTCTTTTATAATATTAAATATATAGAATTTTATATTCTATTTTCTTTAATTTCTTTTAATAATTTTTTTTAGGATTTATTTTCTTATTAGAACTTTATCTCAATTTTGGAGTTGATTCTTATTTCCATTTTGTTATTGGATTTTTTTCACCATTTCATTTTTGTGGGTCGATGACGAGACCTCCGTAAACCATTATAAATCAACTTGTTGATGGATGATGTAGGATCCGAGACTACTTTTTCTCTCCCCATCTTTTCTTCTTCTTCTGATTTTATTTTGCTTTTATGTTGTGTTGTCCGTGTGACATGATTTAATCGGAGAATGATTCTCAATATCATTTCTCTATCTTGTCTTTGACACGGATATCAATACACTACCTCTTGGGGTTTGACTTCTTTTATAAGTCGAATTTTGACGGTTCAGCGTCACATTGGTTCTGGTTCGAAATGTCATCATCAAGGATCGAAAGAGGAAAGCTTGGAAATGGAGCTTGCACGCACAAGTCAAGGGTCAACGGAACCACTCCGTTCGGTAACACTGTTTTTATTTCACTTCTTTCATCGTTTTCTTTTCAACCGCCGAGTGTTGTGAGATCGTTAGACACGTGGGAAATGGTGATTGAGTGGCCACCTCTCAATTGCCTAGAGTGTTTAGTATATGTCCTTAGGACAATATGCGACGCATTCGCTCCTACGTCTAGGACTTCACATGTGCGTCCAGCTCCGAACCTTTTCTCTCGCATCCTGGCGATTGAGACTTCCCCTTTTCTCTCGCGTCCTGGCGATTAAGCTCCCTTCTCTTGCCCCCGTGCAATCGAGACTGCTTTCCTGTAGTTAGCCGAACTACGGCTGCTCTGATCTCTCATTCCTGTTGAGAGTATGTAGGCATAGGATGCGATATCCTAGCAAGCACTTTTCCCCCTTTCCTGTAGTTGGCTGAACTACAGCTGCTCTGATTTCTCGTACCAGACGAGAATATGTAGGCATAGGATGCGATATCCTAGCGAGCACACTAACAACTAACTTCTCTGCTCTCTCGCTGTCGTGCGATCGAGACTTTCCCACTGACGACTAATCTTTTCCTTTCTCTTGCTCTAGCGCAATTGAGACCAGACCGTAGTTCTAGTTCCCGTAGGTTCCCATACCTTTAAACCATGACATACTACGTTCGTTCTACTGCATACAGGTAACGCCTAAGTCTCCAATGGTCGAGCAGCATACACCTAACTGCTAGAATGCGCACACTAGTATCGTCAACCTTTTCCCTCACCCCGTGTGATCGAGAACACTCTTGTTTGCCCGTAGTTAGCCTGAACTACGTTTTGCTCTGATTTCTCATGCCAGATGAGAATATGTAGGCACAAGACGCGACGTCTTGGCGAGCAATCTCCCCGTAGTTTCCCGAACTACGTTGACTCTGACTTTCCCATGGCACAAGGGAATACGTAGGCATAGAGCGCGATGCTCTATCGAGTCAGTTCTTTCCGTTTAGCTTTAGCAGTCGTAGATAGATTGTTTTTCACCCATAAACTAGACAACCCAAGCGTGGATCCCGTCGAGTACGACAGACGTGAGGGGTGCTCATACCTTCCCCTTGCATAACCGACTCCCGAACCCAGGCATGGTTGCGATGACCTTGTCTTTTCCTTTTTCTTTAGGTTTTTGTGATCGTTTCCTTTCCCTCTCTTTGGGATAAATAACGAAAGTGGCGACTCTTCTGTTTTTTCCGCCGGTTGTTTTTCGCAGTTGCGACAATGTCAGAACCTCTGATAAGACATCTTGCTGGTGAGTTCAATCCTTTATTATGCCATTTAGAAGACCTCATCACTCTATCAGAACAAGAGTATGTAGACTTGATTAATGATATTAAGTTTGAGTATGTAACCTCTATTCTGCTTTATTGTACCACGAAAACCCTTGAAATGCATTTGCTTCAGACACTCCTCTTAAGAGAAACCAAACATGCCAAAGCTTGATTCTTTAGAGAGGAAGGATCACAAAAATCTTTACAAAAGGACTCCCGCTTTCCTTAAGTAGATACTTCTCCAGGAAGTCAAAGATAACCGCCACTTATCCTTAACACCTACTGCACTCCATTACACCTAGATAAAAAAAATTGGTCCAAGGTTAATTCATCAAGATGATGAAATCTTCATCTTCCATTAGCCCCAATTTTTTGACAAGTTTCTTGCCAGGAAACTTTCTAGATAAAATACGTGCCTTTGCAGGTCCAAGCTGAGGAAGAATGCAACCACACAAGTAAATGGTACCAAGATCATCATCTACATCTCCTTTCCTTCAAAGAATCACTCTTTGAATCAAAAAGATTTTTGCAAAATCTCTACTCACATTTGATTGAACATTAGATCTTTAATGTTAATACATCAAGGTTGACACTCTTGACACAACCTGCCTATGACTTCCTCTGCTGATAGAACCATTGCAAGTCATGAGTGGTGAAAATAAATCACCTCTCACTATCTTCTTTAAAATAGACTTCAACAATCTGTAATATACAACAGAACAACCCAAGCACACAAACAACACAGCTGCAACATTCATCAACCTGTAGAATAAAAATAGCAACAACCCGACAAAACAGCATCCAGCAGGATCAACATCTTGTAAAGACCAAACAGAGCAGCAACAAACACCATCTTCCAACCATCTACACACCTTCCACAACCATATATCAAACTGTATATAGGCCAATCTTCTCCCAGTGCTACCAGAGTTCTTTCATCAGAAAAATATGCAGCGGAACCACCAAAAAAACATCTTCAACATGCCTTAAACAATATGTCAGAACATCTTATAGGACATCATACAAAAGTAGCCACTCCTCCTTTGGAAAAACATTCAACATGTCACAGAAGCTCCTATATCAGAGAGCACAACACTAGATACATAGAACCCTTCACAAACTCCTCCTTAACTCCATAAGCAGTAACTCTAAATATTTAGCAAGATCAGCAAATCATCTACAACTTCTCCTTGTTTAAACCACAATAAAGTATGTCCCAAGATCTCATCCAGAACAAACAGGATGCCTGCTCTGATACCAATTGAAATTCTGGTATGCAGATCTCAGATGTCCTAAGAGATGATAAGAATATTGATCTCTGCTAAAATAGAACAAGGACAAAACATGAACAATTTAAATCCCTTTAAAAATTAACAGTGTCATGACGTCAGTTGTAACATCTGCAGACTGACAAAACTATTTATCTAACCATTTAAAATGTGCAGAATTGTAAGTCAACTTGCAAAACTATTAGAAACAAAGTGCAGCCAACTTGCACAAAAAGATATGGACACACAAATATATTCGTGAGAGACAGATGTCACGACATCCTGTAGGACATCTTGTGATTACACCTAGTTTTACCAAAATGCCTGCCAATTAAGTCAAACTCCAAATATTTTGCAGAATCTTCTTCATAACAGTAGAAACAAATATTTTATAGTTTCCTAAAATGTCTCAAAGATCCTTTTTATGAAATCCAATTAAATCTGCACTTTGTTTCTAATAAATCTCCTTGACCTGCGCATACTGATGAGGTATATCCAACAGGATCTCATCAAACCAAAACACCTCTGTCAAGAGATATGAAATAGCATCTCCTGCTGTACCAGACAAAGATGTCACGACATCTGTCTTGACATCTTGATTAAAACACATGACAACAATTCTGTCTCGACATCTTGATTAAAACACATGACAGCAGTACTGTCAAAACAGTAGATGAAGATGTTATAACATCTTGCTTAACATCAGCGCAGAATCATGCTTTACCAAAACTTAGCCAATCATAGAACCATGGACAATCATAGAATCATGGAACTAACAACAATAATTGGAAAGAAAGGAAAGAAAGATTACAATCACACGTGTGAATTGAAATAGCGTACAAATTACAAATGTGCAATGAAACAATAATAGAATTGTAAAATATCAAAACTCAATAGATACTTAAAGCACGTAAATGATACCAAATAATATCATGTGATTTCAATCTTGACTTGTACATAACCCCACAAATTGAAATATCTGCAAAATCTTTACTCGAGATCGCTTCATGAATTTTCCAGCCCCAACAACTTGTTCCTAAGTTTCCGTATGCGGAAATTTCCACGCAATTAAGTCGATATCTTAGAAGAATGAGAAGAAATTTAGGTTTCCACACACCACTACCAAGGTCAACCTAGAGAGAAGAACCTCATTCTTTTTAACTAGAATTGTCAGAACCAATCACAACATCATACACTATTGCAAGCCTCTGAAATCTTACATAAATCTTCAATGAAACGTTAAATCCAAAATGAATATCGTTATTAATCATAAACCTTCTAATATAAGATTCAGATCCATACCACAATGGAAAAATAATGAGATAAAAGATGAAAGAAATCATTTGAAAGTCTTCAAGAAAGATTCAAAAATGGGGTTCTAGCTACTTCGATTCAATGAGTTGGTTGCTGATTCTGATGCTTGCGAAGATAGATATGGAAGTCTTCTATCTCTTTTGAAGATCGATATGGTAAATGGGGTTCTAGCTACTTCGATTCAATTCTATGATCCGGTGTACCACTATTTTACGTTCCCCGATTACCAACTCATGCCCACACTATTTTATGTTCCTCAATTACCAACTCATGCCTGCAACTGTAGATAATCTCCTTACCAAGCAGTCTTTGATTGAACTAGATAATATCCTTCCTAGTAAGACCCATCAACCTCTTAGATAACTTCGAAGAATCCTTGGTATCTATAAAAGCTCCAAAACAGGGGAGATGATTCATAAACCACCTACAGAAGAGTGGTGCACAACAAGAAACAAGCCATCCTTTCCTTTTATCATTCTTGAAATGCACTAAGTAATATAGATCTCCCAAGAAGGTAGGCACATTTCTCTTCATGATGAAGATACGAACAACATTCATTTCAATAAAGCCAGCCAAAATTAGGGAATAAGACGATCTCATAAACACATAAAGCCAGAAGAGCATTGAAAACAGTCCAACTGCCCGCTTCAGCATATTTTTGAGCCTCACCCACCAAGAAACTCAGATGGAATCCTTAAAAACCTCCTCTGATAGCCATATTACCCACCAATTCTGACTTGCTCAAATAAAGAGCAGTAGCAACATCACTAAGCTCAGGATTCTCCTTGGAACAGTAGAAAAGTGCTATATCATTGATAGGAACTCCTAGAATAAAAGCATACTCTTCCAATGTTGGCACCAACTGATAATCTAGAAAAGTGAAACACCGTAACAGAGGGTCATAGAATTTCATAAGAGTATGAATGGAATCATGTTCATACTTTCTGATAGTATGGAGAGTAATCAATATCCTCCCAAGTCCTTCCTTAAATCTTCCAAGACACTAGGATCTGCCAGAGCAACCCAACCTTGAAGCAAACTCAGAACTGGAGTTGGGAACTTGTATGCAACATTTTTCTTCTGACCAGTGTCCATCTCTGAAAATCTTCAACAACTAGAATCAAGGATAAGATACAAAACCCTGGAAACAAATAAACATGAATGTTAGGATGCAGTTATGATGTGATGCAAATGCAAAGACGCTGATCAAGGTTGCCTTAGGTTTTGAATAACTGTTATGCTATTGACGGCATAAGTTCAAAGGTCTACTCTAATAATAACACCAAAATACCAGAATACCAGGCTCAAAATTCCATACTAATAAGAAAACCAGAAAACCAGGTAGGTTGAAAGTCAAGGTTTCCTGTAAAACTCATCCCCTCTCGCATGTGAGTGCTAGTCTTGGACAAGACATCCTAGCAGGTCCTCACTCTCACGGGTTCTCAGGTTGAGAAATGATAGTATGTTTACCATTTATGGTTTGGCATTATCACCCCCCGATGAGGCCTCAATTTATTTCCCAGGAATGGTCTCTAGACTCATAAGCTCTCTATGGGAACACCCTGTCATCTTCACAAGACGTATATGACAGAATATCTTCCAAGAAAACCTCGCCTGAATGTGGGTCTCATGTCAAATAAATGTAACAAGACGCTGCACAAGCCACACGACTATCCATTCCAATCCTATGTATGTACCGAAGCCTGGGTAGTGGGCTTATCTCTCATAGAACAATCCCACCCAACAGTACAGCAGCCAACCAGAATAGTATGACAATGATAAACAGATGCAATAAAATTCCAATAAATGCAATACTATACAGCAGATACGGAAAATAAAAGCACAAAGATAAAACACCCAAGAGAAGAAACAGACAAGCGCTAGGATTGACTCTCACAGGAAACCAGGGTCCCCAGTAGAGTCGCCAGCTATTGCAACTGCAAAAAACAACCGGTGGAAAAACAGAGTCACCACTAAACATTATTTATCCCGACGGGGGAAAGGAAATGATCGAAGAAACCTAAAAAAAGGAAAGGAACATGGTCTTGCAACCAAATCCTGGGTTTAGGAGTTGATTACGCGAGAGGAAGGTGTTAGCACCCCCTCGCATTCGTTGTACTCAACGCGGGAGGAAGGTGTTAGCACCCCCTCTGTAGCAATTGATTTTTATGGCGCGACCACTACCGCTCCTGGTGCTACTATCTGATTTCTATATTTATTCTATGAAGCTTAAAAAGAAGGGGAAGATATCTTAAACTAACCCTGCACGCAAGTGTTTTCCCTACAAATGCAGAGAGATATGAAATCGGGGGTTGGTTAAACAAAGGGAAGCTATTAACAACCAGAGTATCTATAATGATCTACAAGAACCTTCATTTACATTTTTTTTACTGTTTGAATTGCTTTCTTGAGTCTATTTGCTATCAGGTGGGGAAAGTTTCTCCTTTGGGAGGTTGAGGAAATGATTTTGTTGTTTTAGTATTTTATATTGTTTTTGGAAAGGTGTCTAGACCTAAGGTTTTTGATTAGCATGCTCGCTAAGATTTCACAATCTTATGCCTACGTATTCTCAAAAAAAGGAAAGTGAGAAATCAAAGCGTTCTTAGTTCCTCCTATTATATGGGAGGAAAAATGTTTGGTGTCTTGTTCAAAGCCCAAGATTAAAGCTAAAAGTGTTTGTGTTTTATTTAAAGCCTAAGATTGAAGCTAAAAGAGAAGTTTGTGTCTTGTTCAAAGCCCAAGATTGAAGCTAAAGGAGTTTGTGTCTTGTTCAAAGCTTAAGATTGAAGCTAAAGCAATTTGTATCTTGTTCAAAGCCCAAGATTAAAGCTAAAAGAGTTTTTGAGAGAGAATTTGCCTTATCTAAAGGGATATATCTCACCTATTCATCACAATTATTGAGGATTTAATTATAAGGGAAGTTTCTTTAACTGGGATGTGTGGAATCCAGCAATGCCATATCTTCCTTTATAAGAGAATTGAAATGTCATGAAGGAAGACGCTTTAAATTAGTGTAGAGAAATTCCACTTGTTCTTTTATGAATCTTTGCATGCTAAGAGAGGGGCATTGACTTAGATGTGTTCCAGAGGCTTTCCACTTACATCACTTAGATGAAAGATAACTTTGGCCATGATAAAGGAGGGACTCCAGCTTGGATTTTGAATCAACAAGTGTGCCACTTACATCAATTATCTGGAAAATAGTTTAATTGTTTATTTTGAAATGTGATGTATAGAGGAAATATCTTCCTACAGAGAGGAGTCAGAGTCTCATCTGTGGGGATGTTATATTTTTGTTCCTTGATCAAGGTCCAAGGTTGAAGCTAAAAAAAGGGATTGAAAACTGATGAACTAGGGAGTATTATATATGTCTTATACAAAGCCCAAGATTAAGGTTGAGTGGGGAAAATCCTTATATGAAGCCTAAGAGGAGGCTGAGGTAATTTTAGTGGAGACTGACTCTTGTTGAGGACAATTAAATCCAAGAGCAGGATCCATTTGCTCTGAGGAATCAAAAGAGAGTCTGACTCTTGTTGGAAATTAGAGGAGAGTTGGATTTATTGAACTGCCTGCCATAAAGGCTTTGATTCTTTTAGGGATTTATTGACTGTAACCTGACCCTGGCTGGGGATTTTAAGGTGGAAGTCAAGCCTTGTTAAGGATTAGAGGAGACTCAAAGGATGAGTTTGAATGTTTTTAAAGATTTTGAATCTTCTGAGGAATTGGTGTAGGGATGACTAGGGTCTATCTTGTGCTTTTAGGAAGCCCGTGGGTCCTTGTATGAATCCCAAGAGGAGGCTGGGGATGCTTTTAGGAAGCCCGTGAGTCCTTGTACGAAGCCCAAGAGGAGGCTAGAGAATTTAGACTGTCCAAGTCTTAACAAGAGTTCAAGAAAGGTTTCACCAGGAAATAATCCTTTCTTTGTTGAACTGTTCCAAGATTAAAGGGGTTTGTCACACCATAATTTTTTACCTTAAGATCCCACCTCCTTGCGTTTTTCTTTGCTAATTTTATTTTACTGTTGTGTACATGTTTATCACAACTAACAAAGGTGTGCAGGTGCATTAAATACAAATAGAGATGACACTCACAATCCTTTCCTTCCCTACATGGCCGTTTGGTTCTTATCCAGGTTACAAAGCCCACAAGTTTTGTGCCATCACACATATTCAAGAGTCGTCAATTTGGAAAGCCATGATATTCCTCTTTTTGGATACCAACCTTCTCTACATTTATTTCTCGTGTTTGTGTTAGGAAACAAAATATTCTTAACCATTACAAGTTCCAAAGAAATCAATTCATTCATAACATGGTTCGATGGCATGCTTAACATACAAAGTCTATCTTCCGCTACGGCTTGTACATAGTGTTAGATTGGCATTTAATTTTGGGAGAGCAAAGGTAAGTATTGATGAAAGAAGATAACCGTAGCATGTTACAGTTATACGGTAATCACGAAGAGTTCCCAATTATTAATTTACCTGCATGGAGCATCTAAGAGGGGAAAACAATTAACGCACTCGTCAAGCTAATCGTATTTGAGAATCTTATTCCACCATGTTTAGCCAAAATTCTTAAATGACACCCGACGTGCTTACGGTGGGGACTGATATTATGTTTTGAGCAATGAGTAAAAAGCCATACAATTATTGTTATTCAATTTGCAGCTGAGATCTGAACAAGCATTAACATCTTAAAACGTTTTGTACATGCTACACCATAAGTATTACAGGCAGAGTTTAACTCAGAGGGTTGGAATAATATTCACTATTCAAAGACATAAATCCAACACGGAATTTGCAGATTTATTGAATCTTGATCTAGTAATGAGCATGTCTTCACTACACTCACTCATCATTCATCATCACATCTACAACAACGTGCACTGCTACAAAATTGGAACATTCAGATTCTCTGCAAACACAGACCTAGCTTGAAGAAGCGTACACTGTTTGATTTAAATTGCAGAAGAAAGGACAACTTTCATATGTGCAGCCCATGGAGAAACGGAAGAAGCTCTTAAGAACTGTAGAGCTTGATAGACTCATTGACATGCTTAGAGAAGATATCCAGATGAACTAAATACAAAGACAATGCAACGGCGAACTCCATTGCTCCCAATTCTTGTTCTCTGCCAAAAATAAGTTATTATACAAAACTCGTCCATATCTTGGTTAGCCATCATGTCGTCTGAACCTCTTGACTCATTCGGTTACCATGCTTCATAACATCTTTTCATCTGAAAACGATTGGAGCATTGATCATGAGAAATATTATAATTACCGAATGTTTATGCAACAGACAATCACCACTATATAATCAATTACTGCAAATTGTGTAAAGAAAACCGGAAGAGTGAACTTACTGTCATTGGTGGATCTATGAGCCCGCTACAAAACAAACAACCAAAGGTCAGTACAGTCAATATAATTTCGAGAAGGACTGTGAGTTCATCTACAACGGAGGAAGGTCTTTATACCTTATCTACTTTGCCGGTTTCGCCGTAGAAAGAATTTTGTACTGCATGGAAGCTTTAAGGCCAAGCAGCTTCCAACTCTCTCTTTTATTCTATTGAAGATGTGTGGACTTCGTGCATAAGTGAACCAAGAGACCTTGTCCAATTGCCCAACCACCTCAGAGGAAGCAGCCAGGGAAAGAGAGACTCTGCATAGCAAGCCAGTTGTTTGTCACTTTCTCAATCGATACTGAAGCTTCTTGACCACTCTATGCATTAAGGGATTTATTGAATTAGTGGCCAAGTACATCCCTTCAGTGAGCTCAGGGACTATGGAACAATCCTGCAATTCTTAGCCACCTACACCTCTTGGTCACGCGATACCCTCATGTTCTCTCCCCAGATTGCAAGCACTTCTATTGCCAGTATATTGAACCATCCTATGACAAAAAGTTGAAGCTTGAAATGTTGACTGCAGTTGCAAATGAAAATAACACCTACAAGATAATGACAGGATTATGTGAGTATGCTGCAAATGTTGACATCCCAATTGCAAGAGAATCTATTCGAGCTGTTGGAAAGATAGCATTGCAACAGTATGATGATCGACTTCTACAGTTTCTGGAGATGGAAAAGGACTAGATTACCTCTGAAGCTCTGATGCTTTTGAAAGATCTCCTCAGAAAATATCCTCAATGGAGTCAGGATTGTATTGCTGTTGTTGGGAATATCAGTAGCAACAATGTCCAAGAACCTAAGGCTAGGGCAGCTCTCATATGGATGTTAGGGGAATATTCTCAGGAGATGCATGATGCTCCGTATGTCATGGAAAGTCTAATTGAAAATTGGGACGAAGAGCGTCGCCTACGATTCTCAAACTTGAGGTTGTTGTGTTTAACTAAGAAATAAACCTTCAAGCAAATGATAAGCTGAAGAAGAAACAGAAGATTGAGATTAGAACACTTAATGAGTTCATTACCAAATTATCTGCATATGGAAGCAATACAACCTACCTGTGATAATATTGCCATCCCTATTAATGAATACACCAAAGAACCATGACTGCAGTGTTGATGCAGATAGAGATCATGCACTGCGCTACTTTCTTATTCAGTTGCCCTTACAAGTCCTTCTTTGTCCAAGGGAATGCTTAGAAGTTGCATCTTGAACTCATCATCTGTTGTAAGAAAACATCTTCTACTTCTGATGACCCCGAGTCCTCTGGAGAAGATGATACTGAGTGATATCACTAATGTGGGGATGGTGCAAAGGTTGCGTGTCATAGGGAATTTTAAAACCTGCGAAGACACCCTGTTGTAGTTCGTACAGACGAAGATAACAATGATGAAGATGATGACTTGTACAATATCTCACTCCAGCTCCCCAAGCACCATCACCAAGTACATGAAAAAGGAGAAAACAGTGTTAGAAACATATCAAACTGGATCTGCGAGTAAGAATAGAGAACAAAGTGAAAGGAAAAAACCAACAACCTTGCTCTTCTTCTATTATGATGTAGTTGCTAACACACAGAGACCAAAGGATCGTGGCTACCAGCGACCAACTTCCTTTTACCATTGCCTGTCAAAATCCATAAGACAACATATCATACATTCAGCTCCCCTGTTCGCAAAAGAGAAGTTTGAGATTATACTCACTATTATTACCAGCGTCTTCGTGTAAATCTTCATCAAAGAGTGTCAGGAAAAGATGAAGCTCATTGCATTAACTTGTCATCAGATGTATTAATGAGTAAACTGTTGCTCCTAGAGGCACAGCTGATCCACCAATTCCGTTACCGTATTCGCTCTGGGCTGACCTTGTTCTCTTGGCCCAAATCCCTTGCTATCCGCCCCTGTAAAATTGCAAATCCAAGTTAGTAAATTAGTGGAGGAATATACCGGTTTAAAGGAAAAAGATCCAATCCAAATCTTCAGAACAATGAATCTGGACAGACAAAAGCATTAAACATGATTGATACAGGATATCACAGATTGGGATTTACATTAAACAAATATCATTACAATCCTACGAAAGAGGGAAGATTTCAAATCTTGTCTAAACGAAAACAGAAGGTCCAAATCAAGCAATCATGGCATTTAATCAGAATTTCAAGCAAAGAGATCTCACTTGAAGCCTATAAAAGGAGGAATTTGAGACAGGAAAAGACAATTTTTTTGAGAGAGGAATTTCGTAATCAAAAACCCTAAGTTAGTAATCTAAGAGATCGAAGGGGAAAGCTTATCTTCTTCAACTATCAAGCGGAGCCGTCACCGTCCAATTTCACCACCGAAGTTCCGCCGCCGTCACCAACTTTCGGTAAACTTCTGCTCTTATCAATGTTGTAGAACTATTGATGTTTTTGGTTTGATTTCAGGTTTAAAAATAGAAGGAGATGATGAATGGAGGAAAATGGGAGGCGATCTGGGGAAAGAGATCGAGAGCGAAGAAACTCTGATTCAGGGATTTGGGGTTGCGTTTGGGGATTAGGGTCTTCTGCGTTTTTTTTTCATTTTCTTATTGCAATGTAATCGTATGAATGCCAAATACCTACACACACGACGCACCACACCACTAAAACCACCTCCCTAATCTGCCAAATAACCGACAAACCCTTTTTTTTTTATAATTAACCACTATATTAACCTTTTTTAAAAATTAAAATTGTTAACCCTTTTAATTATCAACCTTAATCAATTTTATTATTATATTTATTCAGAAAAAACCTATTTTTGAAATAGTTTATTTTAAAATCCTTTTTCCCTTTTATTTAGTAAAAAAAAAATTTATATATTAAAAATAACTTAAAATAATAATAAATAGATAACAAACTCATTTTTTAAAAATCTCAAATAACTTTATATTTTATAATAATAATAAACTAGAATCCTTTTACTTAATAATATTTTACGAAGACTTATTTAAAACCGTTCCATTTAAATTTAATTGAGTTAATTCAAGAAAACTTTCACTAATTAAAATAAACCAACTCGTAAATTTAATTTCGTAATTAAAATTGAGTCACCTCTTAATATAATCAACCAAAGTCAAATTCGACTTTTTTCCTTTTTATTTAAAATCCATCTCACCAGGTTAACTAAAATCTAATTCAACCTTTTTTCAAATCAACCAACTAAATAAATCAATCCAACCATTTTATCAACCCCAAATTAAAATTAATCAACCCTCGTAATTCAATCAATCGCGCATGCCCCGATTCCACTCACATCCACAATTTACACATTTGTGCATTTAGCGCTTTCATATGTGTGTATGTTTACTTTATCTGCTTTTATTTCTTTCCGCAATTTACAATTATCGCATTTGTCTTTATTGCATCACATTGCATTCTGTCCAAAGGAAGAACCTACACATGACTTAACGCTTGTGTGTATCGCATCTACATTTGCATCATATTCCCACTTGATCCTTGATCCCATTCAAGTCGATCTTCTAAGTTAGATCATACCCCATATGAAGGACCTTTATCTTTACAACTTAGAACAAACAAAACAACCCATACAATTATTCAAACATTAGAGAAAGATGTCAATCATCTTAAGCGAGATAGAATCTCCACCCCACAACAAATACAATCTCTTACACTTGTGGCGGTTAAATCTCTCTTAAAATGACAACTCATCTTTTCTCCTAAAATCAATCAATCAACTACCCTAAACCCGTAGGAACTTTGACCACAGTCAAAGAACTCCTCAAACCCTTTAGGGGAACTACAGATACTCTGATTCCACTCCCGTAAGTATATGTAGGCATAAGATGCGATATCTTATCGAGTATACTTAGAAATAAACCCCTAGGTCTTTCATCCATTAAGCAGATAACCCTTAGCAATAAACAAACATCAAAACAAGAGGTTCCTGTAGAGTACTACAGAAACTTAGGATGCTAGCACCTTCCCTAAGTTTAACCAACCCCCAAACCTAAAACTCTCTAACCTTGCATTTGCATTGCATTGTGGGAATTTCGATCTTTATCCCTTCCTTTGGACAAATCAAAGACCAGTTGCAAATGAATAAGATTCAAACTAATCAATAGTTTGGTATCCAAATTTCACCGCGACAGGGTTAAAGAAGAGGTTTCACCTAAGAATAATCCTCTCTTTATTAAATTTTTTCAAGGTTGAATCAATTGAACAAAGCCCAAGAGGAGGCTGACTATATTGGGAAGAAGAATTCCTTTGTACAGGGGGGAACTAGTTGTTTGAACTAAGTTATACTGATTGACAAGGATCCTATTGTTTGAATTAGTCTAAACTAAGGATGATTCAAATTCTAAGAGAAACTTAACAAGATATGTACAAGCATATATACAGAGATATGAATAAGTATATAAACAAGTATGAATTGAATTGAAAAATGTGGTGGGTCTTACACTCTAGATAGAGGTCCAAGTGTATTGTGATTGATTAGATGTTTTCTTCAAGACTAAGTTAGGGTTTTGAGAAATTGAAGAAAGTTTTGACTTTGAAGATGACTTGACCTCTAAATAAACAAAGGTGTTGGATCTTACACTCTAGATTGATGCTCATGGTTGTTTGTATCCTATACAAAGCCCAAGATGAATGAGGCTAAAAGGTTTTCTATTTATAAAGAGTGTTGGGTCTTACACTCTATCAGAGGCCCAGATGATTGTTTGTATCATGTACAAAGCCCAGGATGAATGAGGCTACAAGTTTTTATATTTATAAAAAGGTGTTGGGTCTTACACTATATCAGAGGCCCATGATGATTGAAAACAAAGTTTATGTACAGAGAGATGAGACTTACACTCCTAGCAGAGGCCCATGTGGTCTAAGAGCAGTTTCACCGTGAATAATGCTCCTCTAAATACCAGTGTATTTGATTTAAATATTCTTCTTTTATTATTAAAAAAGGGAAAAGAATGGGACTTACAATCTATTAAGAGGCCCAATACAATGTATTTTGAATGAAAGAATGAAAGGATAATATTGGGTCTTATACTCGAGGAGAGGCCCAAGTGTTTTCAAGCAGTTTAAAACAGACAGATGATTTTGAAAATAGATGTATGAGGCTTAAAACTCAAGGAGAGGACCATGGAGGTTGTTTATTGTTTTAAAAAAAATTATATACAAAATATTGGGGCTTATACTCAAGGAGAGGCCCAGATGATTTATTTGAAAACATTGATTGCACCGCGATACCGAAAGACGTTGTGGAACTTATACTATAGTAGAGGCCCATAATTTATTTATGTACGTAGGGGGTTGAGTCTTACACTCTAATAGAGGTCCATGGTTGTTGAAATGAAGTTTGAAAGATTGAATCAAAATAAAACCCTAATTTCATTTTATTTTTTGCATTTTTAAAAGAAAAAACAATAAAAAATGATGAAAAATATCAAATAAATTCAAACTGTAAGTTATGAACCATGGTTAGGGTTTGAAAAATAAGGTTTTATTCACATGATAATTTAAAATTCTCTTGGTTTTGAAAAATCAAGAAAAATAAATTATTTAAAATGTTTAAAACAAATTAAAATAAAATTCTTTAAAATATTTAAAAATATTTTAAATAAATAGATATATTTTTATTTTTTTGTGTGAAATAAAGTATTTAAATATGTGAAGGATTTATGTTTAAAAAATAAATTTAAAATGATTAAAATTGAGAGAGAAATTAATTTTTGAAAATAATATGAAAATATTAAAAATATTTGAAAATTCAAAAATTTGAAAAAGGGCGCCAACGACTCCTTCTTCTTCCTCGCGTCTCCCTCCATGGTCGGATTTGTAAAACCTATCATATCTCCCTTAATACGTAATGGTTTTGCATGATGTAAATATGAAAGTTACTCAATTTTGAACAAGAAATTCAATGGTACCAATTAATTTCATTTCTTTTAAATGTAGAGTGAGTTATTAAGTGATGAGCAGATGAACCCTATTTTTTGCAAGAACACTATGAAATTCGATACACGATTGATACATAACAATTGATTGAGGGAAAACATTCTATATAAGTGTAGAAACATGTTGGTAACTTGAAAATAAATTTATGATGCATGGATCATAAAGTTTGGGAAGTTCAGGCTTACTTATGCAAGAGGAATTTGAATCTTCAGTTGTAGGTATTACAAATGTGAAATGATGACCTGAACAGCTTCCCTAGACCTCAAGGAATGTATTGATGTGCTTGGAATGGTTTGAAACATTCTAGTATGGTGGGCTCGAATCCAACTGCAGCTTGCTTGGGATGAGATATGAACTTGATGAATCTAGTGTTACAGATGTTGTTCAAGGGTTTGGATCACTCATGTATGATGTATGTGAGATGTTGTCGCAACCGCGAAAAAAAAACCGGCAGAAAAAAACAGAAGAGTCGCCACCGAATGTTATTTATCCCAAAGAGAGGGAAAGGAAACAATCGAAGAAAACCTGAAGAATGGGAAAAGACAAGGTCATCGTAACCAAATCTTGGATTCGGGAGTCAGTTACGCAAGGGGAAGGTATGACCACCCCTCATGTTCGTTGTACTCAAAAAGACCCACGTTTTTTGTCTAATCAAAGGGCGTGTTTATGTAAAAGCTACTTCTAAACGGGGAAGGGAAAAAATAGACTCGATAGGACATCGTCGCCCTATGTCTACGTATTCCCTCGTGCAATGGGAAACTCAGAGTCAACGTAGCTCAGAAAACTACGAGTGATGGGGGGAGGTTTGCTAGCCAAGACATCGTTGTCTTGTGCCTACGTATCCCCATCTGGTATGAGAAATTAGAGCAAAAGTAGTTTGGGTAAACTACACCACTAGTTGGTTAAGTTTTTTTTTGTGAGCGACGCTAAGTTCCCATTCTAGCAGTTAGGGTTAATGCATGTTTGCGGTAGAATGGAAATGTAACGTGATCTTTTTTGAAAATGATTTTGAAACAAATCTAGAAGGATAAAAGAGTTTGAATTTAGTTTAAGAGTTTTAGAGAAGTGAATTGAGTTTGCATGAGATTCACATTGCATTAAAGACTATGACATAGGAGCGAATGCGTCGCATATCGCCCAAAGGGAATACACTAAACACTCTAGACAAATGAGGAGAAACCCCTCACTCATCATTTCCCATATACTTAAGGCTCGTAGCGCGCAACATTCATCATTCTTGATTAAGTTTCTTAGAGTTGTTTGAGATGGGAAGAGAAGACACAAAAGAACACTAAAGGGAAACTGAAAACCCTAATGTTTGAAGGTGTGAGAAATACACAAGAAAGGGGGGTTTGAATTGGGTATTTACTCTCTTAAAACTTTTTCTTATTTTCCTCCTGTTACTTTCCTTCTTCTTCACTTGTTGCTTCTAGAGATTGCATTGCAGAAGCATAAATAATAAAGCACAACACAAGTAAAGAACACATGATATATCCTGGTTCACTTGAGCAACTCTCAAGCTAATCCAGTCCACCCTTCCAAGGTGATTTTGCCTCTCTCAAGGAAGGACTTAATCCATTATAACCAAACTGATTACAGTTGCACAAGCTAACTGCAAGTGACTAACAAATGAACAATGACACGTTCAGGGATCCAACTGGATATAACGATCATTGACACAAATGACTACTGTTACTTGTCATCTCAAGTATTCTGATCTTCACAAGATCACTTGAGGAACCACTTAATTCTAAAATGAATTTGTGTTGTCGGAGATTACATGAGTGCTTCTTAACAAGCAGATTACTCCTAATTAAGTACCTAGCAAGTATTGAGCAACAACTCCTTGCTTTCTAATATAGAAACTAATCTAAAGATAAATCTCTAAAAGATTATTAGAACACTAGTTTCCATATTGCTTAAAACCTTTCTTATGTGAGCACTATGGCTTCTTAGCATAACGCTTTTCTTGTTAATCAACTAGCTTGCTAACATGCTTGTCAACCAGCTACGTTGCTAAAATTTGAATGAACCAAATGTTCTTCTTTAATAGTGCATCCAAAAGAGTCGTTGTGAGAGTAGAGATGTCCTTTCAATATTCCAACGGTCATTTCCAACGAATAGAATAAGCACGTGTTGGATAGTACAGTGACATCACTTTCTTTGTCCTTTTCTTGTAAAGTTAATATATCATTGTGGGAGATAGCTCTTATCCACAAATGATGTGATCTTCAGTTATCATCTTGGACAGATCAGCATCCGGCTTTGGTTCTTCTGATGATGTATCTGATGAGTAGTTCATAAACTACTTTGGTATGATAGCATAATAACATCAGAGTTGTTTGACTTCAGCACCTTGTTTATCAGAGTGGATAGCAACAGCTTATATGGTTAACACGTCTTTGTCTGGGTGAAGCTATATAATCTTCAACTTCAGAGTCTAGTCTTTAAAGTCTTTCTGCACTTGGTCTTCAGAGCCTTCAGCCTTCAGAGCTTCAAGTCATCAGAGTCTTCAGCACGTAGATCTTCAGAGGATTATATCTTCAGAGTCTTGATCTTCAGAACCCTTAAGTCTTCAGAGTCTTTCTTAACTTGGTCTTCAGAGCCTACAGCCTTCAGAGCTTCAAGTCATCAGAGTCTTTAGAGCTTGGTTCTTCAGAGGACTATATCTCAGATGCGTTGTTAGCTTCCAGATCAGATACACATCTCAAAGCAGAATCCACAAGACCATTGCAACCGCAATATACAGCATCTTTGGATCTTTCTGATCGTGATCAGATATAGAGGAAAACTTGCTTCTTCAATATGCTTTGTTTGCTTTCAGATTAGATGCACTTCTCAGAGCAGAATCCACAGGAGCATTGCAACAACAACATACAACATCCTTGAATCTTTCTGATCATGATCAGATGCAGATGCAAACTTGCTTCTTCAATAAGCACTTTATGACACGTCACACATAGTAACTCTCACATTGTATTAAATGCACATCTTGATATTGTTTGTTTGATCTTATATATTTAATAAACGTGATCTGCACACAACAAACATTAGAACATAAAATGGTTCTTTCACAAATACTTAATTGTTATCATCAAAACATAGAGATAATCCTGTAGAGACAAATCTTTCTCTTACAATGTTATCATACAAAGTGGTCCTAAGGTTAGGATAAAAAGGGAAGTCTACCTATTGTTATCATACAATTGATGGGCCTAGAATTAAGGTCAAGAAGGGACTATCCTGATTGTTATCATGCAAAAGATTAAAAACATAATGTCTTTCCTACTCCCACCTTAATCAAAAATTAGGTAAGGCTAGGAATCCTAAGGGATCATGTGAGCAAACACAAGTAAACACCATACTAATAAATCACAAATGAAAATAAACTCAAGACTTAAATGAGTCCCACGACAAGAATGAGAAGAAAGAAGAATGAGATGAAGGAGAAGAAGCAACACCAAGTAAGCACTCATAGAAGTTCAACTCAAAAGGCAAAGCAAGCACACAAGCAAGCATTGATATTAATCACACAAAGCACACATCAACATCATGTCAAAGTGAAACAAGAATGCATACATATCAAACCACACTCAAAGGTTAGAGGTTAAAACAAAGTGGCAAGACAAAGTGCCCAAACACACACAAGTGACACAAATACCAACAATAGATATCATCAATCATCAAACAAAATGGGATGAAGTCAAATGAGATGGAAAACAAGGTAGGGCAGTAGTAACATCATATCATGTCAACTCCATTCAAAGATCAAAGGAAGAAACACAAATAGTGTCAAGCATTCATCTCATAAATATCAAAACAAACAACAAGTATTTCAAGCACGATACACTTCAAATAAACAAACATGTGAAATTAGGGTATGAAATCAAATAGGGGAAGTAATAACAACATGTTTATCAAGGCGAGAATTCATCCATGAACACACAAAGGTTGATCTTAAAGCATTCCTCAAGAACAAACACAAACATCAAAGTCAATCCAAGATAGAAGACACTCAAGCATACACAATCAAACACCAATCCATCATGATTAGAAACAAAATCAAATAGGATGTATCATGTTCACATTTCAATCCATAATCAAAATCAAGAAGGGGCAAACATAAATTGAAATACCAAAGTTAAGCAAACACAAACTCAAGTTGCTCATGTGAGAAATATAAGGTCATGCAAGGAAAATGAAACAAAAGGAACATACAATGGACCTCAACTCAATGAAACCAACACCTAAGAAATGTTGAGAAAATCCAAGAAATATCATCAAACACTCATTGAGTCAACCAAGAACCAAATTTAAAAGATCATGGTAAGACATACACAAGTTCATAGTTAAAACAAACACACTTTAAGCTTCATTCAAAAATAGAAACAAGAGCAAATAAAATCCAAATAAATGTTCAAACTTAAGTAATGCATGCTATGAACCATATGGCAGTGTCACAACAAGAATGGAAAGAGATCATCATCAAATGAATCAAACAAGACAAAACAAGAAATTAACCGAGCAAGAATCGAGGGTCAAATAAAGCCAAATGATAGTCAAACAAAATGTGATCATCAAGACATCAAACCAGCACCTAAATACCCTACATACATGTGCCTAAGTGTATGTAAAAAATTGGATCAAGAGTCAAAAGGAAAGATCAATAATTAGAGCCATGTTTCAAACTAGGTCAAATAGAACACACTACACAATTAAATCAAAATAAAACAAAATAAAAAAGGGAAAAATAAGTTTACATGCCAAAGCATCTGAAAAATATTTTTTTCTATTTTTAGAATGGTTTAAGTATTAAAATAAAATAAAATAAAAAAGGAATGAATATAAAAGAAATTAAAGGAGGGATAAGATCAGCAAAAAGCTAATGAACTGAAAATAGCTATATTGCGCGTGTGGGCCAAAATCAGGGGCGTGAAGATGTCAAAAAGAAAAAGGCCCATGGTCAATTCAGAAACAAAAAAAATAGAACACAAGGTACTACGCACCGTTTCACTAATACATGATGGCACAAGAAACACATCACACACATCTGGACAACACGCATGAGACACATAGGGAGTCAACATAGCCACATCACCTTCAAAAGACTAGACGTTGGAGCCCTAGCTCCGTTCGTCTTCTCCGGTGACCCACACCAGAGCTAATTGAAAATCAAACCAAAACTCAAGAAAACTGACACCAATCTCTAGGTTTTTTCATGCTGAAGATAAATATAACTTCCAAAATCATTAATATCAACTCTAACATGGTGAAACCAAGCCACGAAGAAAAAACATACATTCTAAAACTCTAAGAAGCAAGAACAACAAGCATATAATAATGATCTACATCCATCAAGTAGTTCAAACATGTAAACAAAAAAGTAAATAGACGTGCATCATGAGAGAAAAAGGAAAGAGAAAGATACCCAAAAAATGCAATCCTGCAGCTCTTGAACTTGCTTTAAGCTTCAACCAGACTTCCCCTTGTGACTCCTTAAGCCTTATGGATGATGATAGAAGCAGGAATGAAGATAAAATACCCTCGGAGAATGGGATTCGAAGAGAGGAAATTTTTTGAAAGTGAGAGTGATTTTTGCTCTGATTCTGATCCAAGCGATGTCTTCTCTTCTCATTAGGGTTTGTAGCTTATATATGAGGGTTTTGGGAGGTAAAAACCAAGAGTAACTCTGGTTAATGGCTTGTGGTAACAGATTTATAAAATTTTGAAAGTTGGAGGTGGCATGTGGAAATAGTACGAGCTGCCTCCTCACGAGGTTTGTTGTGGCTGCCTTCTTTGTTATTTTGTGGGTGCAAGAGTCAGAATGGGAATGGAAACATTCTTGCTATGTAAGTGTTGCAATCTTTCCTTGTTTTGGCAAAAGTGTAGCAAATGGTACAAGAGGTTAGCAAGTAATGTTTAGCTACTTTGGGCAAGGTTTGATGACACCAAAGGATCGCGCTATGCGTGTGAATTTGGGGCTAGGTCATGCTACAAGATTTGGTTTAAAATATGCTCAAAAATGGTGATATGTCATGCATTATGGTCATGCTCATGTGGACAACTTTGTATGACTATATCTTGATGAATTTGGCTCCTTTTGATTGAAACTTGGGTTTAAATGAAAGCTCTCATGATGAGGAACACTTCTCATGTTAATGGAAACTTGAAACAAGGCTTGGTAAGTAGTGAAAATTGGCCTTGAAGTCATGTACCCAAAACTGAATTGATGCTTGAAATAATTCTAACTCAAAATGTCATCTTAGCAACTATGAAACACCAATCTTTGAAGACATATAACTTGAGTTGTATTGGTCCAATGGATATGTTCAAGTAATGGGTAGAAAGCTTGAAGAAAGATCTTCAACTTTCATGTTTTGGAAAAATTCGTTTGAGATTAAAAACTCAGTGGAAAATGCCTTGGGAGTTTGGTATAAAAATCTGCCTAGAAACTTGTCAAACTTGACATCTTTGAAATTCCAACTTGGGAGCATCATAACTTGGGCTCCACATATCCAATGGAGGTGATCTAGTACTCAAAGGACGCTTGGAAGATGCTCTACAACTATCATGTTGTAGGAAAAATAAATTTAAGGTTGTATCATCATGAAAGATGAGCTTGAAAGTTGGTACTGATTTTCTATACTTAGAAAAAAAATTCTAAGTGTTGAAATGTTAAAATCTCCATTTTTCCAACTTTAACTCATCATATCTCTAAACCTATGGATCTTTTGGACATGCCACCTTCCACAAATTTGTAGTTCATAATGTCCTCTTTAATTTGATAACCAGTTTGCTTCCATTGGATCAAGGATGAGAAAGTTATGGAAGTTGCAAAATGGCTAAAATTAGGGTTTTCTACACTTGGAAAAAATTTCACCAAAACCCTAATTTAGTCCAACTCTTGATTTATGATTCTTCTTGATTCTTCTTTTTCCAAACACATAAAATCACTTGAAAACATTTGTCATGCCCTTGATTGACCTAGAGATCCAAGATTTTGACCTAATTGAATCACAATTGACTTTTGTTGACCATATGAAACCCTAGGACCATTTCCACTGGTTGTGGCCCTTGTGATGGCTTGTGATGACACATAATCCATGTATAGGACCCTCAAGGTGTGTGTTGAGCTTTAGAATCAAGTCTTGCCCAAATAACTAGCCACAAATCTCCTTTGAACCAAAACCTTAATCAGTTATCCATGAGAGAGGAGGAAGAGAATCAATGTTTGTGTCCTTTGCCATAAAGTTGAGTATGAACTCTTGATTGAGCTTTGAAGATGAAGCTCTTCTCTTGATTGTTGGATAAGATACATTGATCCCCTGCCTAAGGTCAATGAAATGAAACAATAAGCCAAGATATAAGAAAAATGATGGGCAAAATTTGAGGTGTTACAGTGTTAGGATCATTAGTTTGAGTTGAATTGCTCCTTATTGCAAAATTCAATTCTCACACCTCATGAACTTGAAAATTTGAAATGATGAGTGAAATGGTGGAAAACATGTGTTGTGATGTTTTGGGGTGTTTTGATCAACGAGAAATGACCTCTATTTATAGTAAAGGAACTTTATTTTGCAAGGAATAGTGAATGGAGGTTGGATCACCCTATCGTCCAATGGATATGGCTGGGTGTTCAAAGTATCCTCTACCTATTTACTTGGACAGAACTTGCAGGTTTTAGGTCTTTTGATTCTTGGATAAGCCTTGACTCATTTGGACATATATGAACTGATTTATTCCACCTAAATGCATCCTTTCAATACCATATGACAAAATTGGATTTTGGATTTGCAACATTGATTTCCACATACCTAAAGAATGAGGTTCTTGACTTCTTGGTATTATGGTTCTGATTACTCATAATTCATGTTGATATTGGACATAAATCCAATGATGCAAGTTTCCAAAATTGGCTCAAGAAATCGTGGGAGGCAAGTTATGTGCCAAATGCTGTCAAAAAACACTTTGTAGCAAGGCATGTTGTGAGGTTCATAACTTCTTGCTCAAGTTGAATCAATGGATGATCTTGTACTCTTTGGAAAGCTTGTATATCATAATTCAACTTTGATGGTTACATTTGGTCCTGATTCATCTTGGATCATAATGAAAAATGCCTCCAAAATTGGGCAAAACATGGGGCAGATTCTGCCTAGAAATTTCTAAGTGTCAAAGTTCCAAATCTCTTGAAACCCTAACTTTAATGCTTCATATTTCAAAATCTAGACATTTTTTGGGGGTACTTCTGTTTTGAAATCTTGTTGTATGTAAGAAAATCTATAATTTGAGCTTAGGATGGGAGAAAATGGTTTCTTGGATCATAATTTATGGCCTTGCAAAGTTAGGTAAAAATCAAGTTATTTCCATAACTTAGTGAAATTTCAAGTTTCTCAAGGTTGCCCTTTTTGCAAGTAATCTCATTTTTCTTGATTGATCATGATCCAAATCATAAGTTAACATTGATCTTGACTTAAAGAGGCCATGTTTGCCAAAAAATTCCATAAGTCAAACTTGGTTTTGATCATAGTTGACTTTTTATATTAGATGAATTTTGAACTTGGCGATCCTTTATGAAATAAAGTCCTTGGGATGAATTGAACCTAATGGATGGATTCCAAATGTGTTTTTGAATGTCTTGAATCATGTCCCAAGGTTTGAGATCATGTCTTGGTCAAAAGTCAAAGGCATGGTTAACGTTTTCTCAAGAACCCTAGATTGTGGTCCGGATGAATTTGAATCCTTGTATTGCTTACGAATCAAGTTCTTTGAATCAATACAATCTTGTGAATAGATTAATATGATGTATTTGAGGTCTTTGAAACATATCTTGAGGTCTTTGATCATGCCTTACTTCAAAAGTCAACCTAGGGACTGAATTAGGTCAAAACCCTAATTCCTAATTTTTGATAGATGCAAACGCCTGAGGCTATTTTGAACTTATGAATGGACTCATGAGGTTCTTTTGAGCTTCTTGAATCATGTATTGAAGTATTGGCTCATGCCCAGATGAAAATTTCTCTTTGGAAGCCTTGGTCGATCAAAACCCTAATTTGGTAACACTGATGGTCTTGAGGCTTGATTAACTTAGAATGGTACAATCTTTTGTTAAATTTTTGACGGGGAGGATCTCTGGATCCTTCATGGTTATTTGAGAGGCTTGAAAAGTTGAATATAATGTAAATTCTTGATTTATTCCTTACCTTAATACTCTGAGAAGGCTTAAAACCCTAATCCTTGGTTAAGGTGAATACTCAACAATCTTTAAAAAGATTGGTGAGGTATGAAAATACATCCATATTATGGTAATGATTGGAACAATGATGTGATTTATTATGGTCAAAATTTAGGGTATGACACCCTCGATAGGACTTTGTCATCCTATGCCTATGTATTCCCCGTGCAATGGGAAAGTCAGAGTCATCGTAGTTTGGAGGACTACAAGTGAAAAAGGGGGGAAGGGTGCTCGCCAAGACTTCGTTATCTTGTGCCTACGTATCTTCATTCGGACGAGAATTAAGAAGTTAGAGCGTTTGTAGTTCGGCCAACCACGGGTTGTTAAGTGTCTTTCATGATCGATGTTAAGTTCGCGTTCTAGCAGTTAGGGTCGATGCATGTTTGCGGTAGAATGGAAATAACATGCCCTTTTTGAAAAGGTTTGACAGAAAATCCCGAAGCACAAAATGACTTGCAATTTATTCAAGGATTTTAACAGAAGTGAATTAACTTTGTTTGAGATGCGTATTGCACTAAAGTCTACGACATATAACCGAATACTTCGTAAGATCGACCCAATATGGGACGTATACAAAACACTCTAGACAAGGTAATAAGAGAATCATGCTTATCATTTCCCATGTGATTAAGACTCGTGGCGCACAATACTCATCGTATTTATTACGTGTTTTGATTTTGTTTTAAGAGAGAATAAAGAGACTCAAGGGCAAAGAAAAATCTAAGGGATCTCACTTCTATATGTTATCATGAAATATGGCCCTATAGTTGAGGATGAGAAAGGGGAAGTCTATCTAATGTTATCATACAAATATGGACCTAAGATTGAGGTCACAAGGGAGCTAACCTAATGTTGTCATGCAAAGGATTGAAAGCCTAATGTCTATCTGTCGCATCGCTGCGAATAGGGGCCGGCAAGGACAGAAGAGTCACCATCGTTCGTTATTTATCCCAAAGAGAGGGAAAGGAAACGATCATAGAAAACCTACGAAAAGGGAATAAGACAGGTCATCGCAACCAAATCTCAGGTTCGGGAGTCGGTTACGCAAGGGGAAGGTATTAGCACCCCTCACGTCCGTCGTACTCGACGGGATCCACACTTGTTGTCTATCTAAATGGGTGTAAAACTATAAGGAAAGGCCACGAGGACACAAGAAAAGAAAAAGAGACTCGATAGAGCATCGCCGCTCTATGCCTACATATTCCCTCGTACAATGGGAAAGTCAGAGTCAACGTAGTTCGAAAAACTATGGGTGAAAGTGGGGGAAGGTTGCTCGCCAAGACATTGTCGTCTTGTGCCTACGTATCCTCGTCTGGTACGAGAAATCAGAGCAAACGTAGTTTGGGCTAACAAGACCACTGGTTGGTTCAAGTTTTTTTATCCGAGTAGGGTTAAACCTTCGTTTTAGTAGTTAGGGACGATGCCTGTTTGCGGTAGAACCAAAGCTTAACAACACTCTTTTTGTGAAAATGATTTTCCATTAATCCCGAAGGATAAAAAGGTTTGATGTTTTTGTTTTTGTGTTTTTTAAGACAAGAAGTGAATTGAGTTATGGTTTGAAACTCATGTCGCACTAAAGACTATGACTCAAGAGCGAATGCGTCGCATATCGCCCAAAGGGCATACGCTAAACACTCTAGATAATTGAGAGGAGGCCCCCCAACGATCATTTCTCAAGTACCTAAGGCTCGTAGCGCACGACACATATTATCCTTTATTAAGTGCTTTGAATTGTTTAGGAGATGAGAAGAGAAAGACACAGACTAAGGGGAAACTGGACCCTAAAGTTGTCATACACAAAGCTCCTAAAGTTGGGATGAAAGGGAAGAACTACCCTAATGTTGTCATGCATAGGATTGAACACCTAATGTCTCTCTTACTCCCATCCTAAACGGAGGGACTAGGAATCCTAGGGGGATCATGGCACAAGGCCAAGTAAACACTAAATAATTCACTCACAAATGAAATGAGAAAGAAAAGAAATTGACTGAAATAAGTGATAAGCCACAAAGCATATTAATTTGTAAATTCAAAATAAAATAATAAAATAAAATGAAAATAAAATAAAAATGAAGAAAAATAACTTAACACAATAAAATATTAGAAAATGATTTTTTGGGATTTTATAATATTTAAAACTATTTTTAAAATAAATAAAAACAAAACAAGAAGAAAAAAAATTAAAATAAAAGAAATAAAGTAAACAATTGCTAAAAATAAGGAAATGTCTACACCAATGGTAGAATCCATGATCTTGGGGTTCCAGATACAAAACAAGACCGGTCCAACCACTCTCACACACATGAACATAATGGAAAGAGGAGAAGAAATACAAACACACGGAAAAAAACATGAAAAAAAAGAAGTAAAAAACGCCCCCAGCAGGGGTCGAACACAGGTTCTCGTGGCAAGGCAAGGTACTTAAGGCAAGGCAAGAAACCACTGGGGTGGCGATACATCTGTTGTATCAAGCCACCCTATTAATACATGTACCAAAGGGGCGTCTTCTTCTGGACCAAACCAAGGCAAGCTCAAGGCAAAACTCAAGATACGATTTGATCACAACTCTTCCAAATCTTAATCAATTTCAGTGAAATTTTAGTCTATCTCACTTGTTTTTTCATAAGGATTATGATGGTGCAATCCAAATTTCAAAACAACACACACAAAGTAAAATAAGAATGGAAGTGCAAGTGAGGGTTTTGAAATGCATTTTCAATGACAAAGTTCAAAACAGAGGCAAACAAGATCAAATAAGGATGTGCACATGTTCCAAATATGTTGTTTATTGAATTCAGATAGTGAGAAGATCCAAGTTCCAACTAAATCAACATGTCATATATGAGTAGAAACAAAGCCTAATGACTTGAAAACGGTGCTTTTTAAAACCAACAATTGTGATATACCAGATGATCCAACATTCTTCACAACATCACAAATGTCATTAAACTCAAACCTCAGCAAGGCACACACTCAAACAGTCAATGATTTTTAAAGACTCAAACTGAAAATTGATGGATCAATAGGTGGACAAACCTCAAACAAGATCTAAACAGCAAATTAAATGTATCATGTTTCAACAGCATACACCAAGGATTTCAGCAACAGACTTCAAATGGTAGCAAACGTACCAATCATCATGATTAATAAACTTCCAACACAGAAAAACATGACTCAAAATAGTTTTGTTTGAAAACAGAAGCTGCAACACAATTTGACCTTATAATGCCAAACACTAGTCCAAGACATTGCATTCATGACAGTTACCTAACAAACCAAGAAGAACCATTTTTGACAGCAAAGAAACTTGGATAGCAAAAATAAACCTCAATATACCAATGTCTCAACAGCAGTATCTTCACCAGTATAAACCAAACAGTCTTGCTTGAAACAAGAACAAATATCAATCTTGGCACAATAATGCAAATACCAAATCCAAGTGTTGCCTTGAACAACCTAATGTCGTAACATCTTGACAACCCTACAAATCTTCTAAAAGAAAAGCAACAAACATGAGTCGACCAAACTCAGCCTTCAAGCACAGTCCAATGACCATACAATCATAAATTCAAACATGGCCAGAGCAAACATGAATGATCCAATATAGAAATGATGTCACCAAATCATAAATCCAACAAGGAAACCACAACTAGGCCTAAACAGCTCTTACAAATCTGTCATCAAACAAGGATGGTGTAGTCCAATAAAAAAGAAACATGGCTCTAAGGATTAGCAGACCCTGATGCACAACAGGTTCACTAGGTGTAAGAAACCTGGTAACAAACTTGGAAATCCCCCCATCTCAAGGACAACAACAGTTGGCCAACACAATGCCAACTTCACACATTCTGTCAACAAGAGTTAAAAATCTCAAACTGTCATGACATCTTCCACTTGCTATCCTACTCTACTTCAAACCATACTCCTCAGATGAAAACCACAAACACAACCAATCTCTTATCATGGATTCTAAAAGCAGTTGTGTGATTCATCAAGAATCAACCATTCCAAAATCAAAGCCTCAACTGCATCCACATATTCTGACCAAAATATGTTGCTTTAACTATTCCAAAAGTTAACCAACCAAAAAACTTAAACTATGAAACCTAAATAGGCTGACTGGGATGGAGAGGGTGTTACCAACCCCATGATGATTGGTTCTCATCAAAATGTTAACACCAAACTTAAGTCAATGTGGCCGATGACACCAAATGGTATACCATGGCAGAGGTGAATGTAAAGGTACTGTTACTTGATAGATACCAAAAATATTGAATCTAAACCCAACCAACAAATGCTAACAGGTCCAAACCTGATCCTACTCCTCATCAGGCATCAGCCAAATAGAAATGATGGGAATCCACATGGTCTAACCCTCAACAAAAATCTAACAGCAGTCCTGAAGACAGTCCTAAACATATATCCACTTAAACCTCTCAAACATGAAAGGACAGCTCCAACACAACTTCCAACAGCAAGTCTTAAATCAACAAGACTCAAAACAGTCCTAGTGCAACTATCCTAAGTTGGATAGGTTCAAAGTTAATTCCACAAATAAAAGGTACCACACATCAAGATGCAAGTCTATACCCTAGTTGACCAACCTATTCACTAATGGTTAAAAATAACCAACTTGCCTAGACAGTCAAACCAAAGAAAACTGCTCTCTTAGATCCAACGATCCATGAGCTCTCATGACAGTATCAACTTGCTAGCAACTAAATCTGAGCTGATAAACTCTATTCTCAAGCATACACACATTGACAACAAAACATAAACACCAAACATAGTTCAAACGGACAGATGAAAACTTGCCATAATAATGTCAAGTTAACAACAAAACTTAGTATATTTCTCATGGAAACAACTTGCAAAAATTAAAACAACAAGATTGTACATTCACATCCACAAACTTGTCATCACAATACACATCAACATTTCAAATGAAAGTTAACAAACCATGAACACAAGCAAAAACCCAAACATGTTTCAATGATACTTATGCATATAAAATAGTGAGTTTAGAGATACCTACCTCTTGTAGACTCCTCACAGCAAGCTAGCAGCAAGATGTCCCTCCCTCCTTTGAGCAAGCTTTGAAGTTTCTTTTACAAACAACAGTTGTTTTTCTATTTAAGGACAATTGAGAAAAGTGTTAACAACCCCTCTTTTTGCAAACAGTTTGAAGGTTGTGTTATGGAGAGTATGGAATGGAAAGAAGCTTGGGAAATGGTTCAATATTAAGGGAATTTCGAAGGCAAGAATCAAGGGTGCAAAAGTTCAACTTCTAATTTTCAATGCAAAATGGTGGCTAGGGTTTTTTCTTAGCTGCTCTTTAGCTTAAATACAGAGTGAAATCGGGCTTGGAGGAGTTTCACCATGGTAAAAGTTGAATGGACCAGATTTCACAATTTAAAAATTTCTTTCATCAATGGTGAGGATGGAGAGATTGTACATAAGCCAGCTTGCACATGGAGTTGTTTGGTTTGAGCAGAATGAGCAGCATAGTATGGTTGTATGCTACAGAATAAAGCAAACTTGTCCCTTCCTTGTTTTGGCTAAGGATTCAAAAATGAACAAAAGAGGTACATTGGGTGTTTGGCTATTTTTGGCAAAGTTTGGTGGGCTTCAAAGCATCATCCCATGCGCATGAAAATGGGACATGAGTGTGCAGCACATCTGAAATGAAAAACCTGCCCAAAAGACTTGTAATACATGCATGGAAAACATGTTCAAAACACCAACTTTGGGGTAATATAACTTTGTGCACAAAACTCCATTTGTTTAGATCTTGTGCTCAAATGAAAGAGGGCATGGAGTAGAACAAATTTCATGTTGTTGGAAGTTCCATTTGATCATTGGAAGGACATGAAATTTGAGGTTGAAAAGCATGCCAAGCAAGCTGCCTACAAATAACTTAGAAAGAATTCTGAGTATGGATTTTGGCTTATTTTTCCTCAACTTTGCACATCCATAACTTGATCTTCACATAACATATTGAGGATTTTTTGTACTTTTTGGAAAGCTTGGAACATGATCTATAACTTTCATTTGGGACAAAGTTTCATTTGACATCAAGAAAGTGCTGAAAATTGGCTTGCAAAGTGGATCCAAAAATCTGTCCAGTCTTGGTTGTCGCTACCGCGAAAATAAGGTGCCGGCAAAACAGAAGAGTCGCCACCTTTCGTTATTTATCCCACAGAACGGGAAAGGAAACAATTGGAAAAACCTGACGAAAAGGTATAAGACAAGGTCATCACAACCATGTATGGGTTCGGGAGTCGGTTACGCAAGGGGAATGTATTAGCACCCCTCACGTCCATCGTACTCGATGGGATCCACGCTTGTTGTGTTTATCTGATGGGTTGATTATATCTATCTATGCTAAAAGGCTGGTCTAAAGAGAAAAGAAAATGACTCAGCAGAACACAGCGGTTCTATGCCTACGTATTCCCGTCTGGAACAAGAAATCAGAGTCTACGTAGTTCGCCTAACTACGGGTTATGGGGGAAGGTTGCTCGCCGAGATATCGCATCTCTTGGGCTAACAAGACCACAGGCTTGTTCAACTGTTTTTTATCCGAGTAGGGTTAACAGACGGTTCCAGCAGTTGGTGTATGCAGCTCGACCTTTGGAGACTTAGGCGTTTACCGTTTGCGGTAGAACCGAGAGTTAACAAAACTCTCCTTATGAAAATGGTTTCCAAGGATTAAAGGTCCAAGAGGACAAAAAGAGTTTGATCTTTGTTTTGAAGTCTTTTACAAAAGAAGTGTTTTGAGTTTTGTTTGTAACTCATGTTGCACTAAAGACTTGGACTTAAGAGTGAATGCGTCACATGTCACCCAAAGGGTACCATACTAAACACCCAAGCTGTTGAAAAGAAACTCTCTAACAACCCTTTCTCAAGTAGCTTAAGGCTCGTAGCGTACAACACACGTTAATCTTTATTACGTGTTTTAAAGATGTTTGAAGATGAGAAGAGAAAGGACGCACTAAAGGGGAACTAATCCAATTCTAAGGTTGTCATGCAAAGTTAATCATATGGTTGAGGTTAGGAGGGAACTACCTAATTTTATCATGCATGGTTAGGACCATAATGTCTATCACATTCCAACTTGAACAAGAAGGAATGGAAATCCTAAGGGAAGGAAGACAAAAGAAGAAGAAGAAAACAATGGTAAGAAAGCATACATGAAATGCAAGTTTGAAAGCAAAGATGCAATGCAAGTGAGGGAGGAAAATAGTGTGGGGAAGGAGCCTCCACAAGCCCATCTTAACCTCAAGCCAATCATGAAATAATGCAAGATAATAGGAGAAGGAAATGCAACAAGAGAAAGTCATATCAAGCCATACAAAGGAAGTCCTCAAGGATTCACCACTTTAGGCATGCCTTAGAGACCTCCAAAGGAGATACCTAAAACTTCCTTAAGTGGCACACCAAGGTCATGGGACAGAGGGTAGCATATTCTAATCATAAAACCTATGCCACAAATGAATATCAAGGAAAAAATAGTAAGGCATCAAGAGAGACCTACAATGAAAGTACATAAACCACCATATGGAATCACAATGTACAAGCATGAAAGTAAAGCATCAAATGGGCAAGCTATGTAAAATATAAACAGCCACCAAACGGTCTACAATACCTATAATGAGTCCACAATAAGAAGCAAACACCATAATGTCCATCACACAAGCAATACATGGCTTTTGGGGCCAAAACAATAAAAATGTCCAAATGGGAAAGCCAAATTATGAGCCAACTTGCAAAATAAGGAAAAAATAGTAAAACACATCTAAAAATTCCAAATAAAATCTCCAAGGACATTCAAAGTGTTAGTAATCAGAGGATCAAAGGGTAGAAAAATAATCCATAAGGAAGTGCCTAAACAGAGGGCAAACATTCAAGGGTACCCCAAAACTAGGGAAAAATAGAGCATGAACAAAGTGCTACTCAAAACCAATGAAAACGTATAATAAAATCCAGAGAAAAATACCCCTGAATCCCTAAAGATGTATACAATAATTCCACAAAATATTAGGAGTTTATAATTTGTTTTGGTACCTCAATGAAAATCCATAAGAAGATAAGTACAATTTCACAATTTTTATGGCAATTAAAATGGGAAAAATCATAATAAACTGAAAATAAACCAAAAATCATTTTTTTCAATTTCTAAAATCTCCTAACATGTTCAAGAATATTGTGTAAAAAGATCAAGATTTTATAAGCAATATTACTATTTTTACCAAGATTAAAACTAGCAAGCAAAATATAAAGACAAAAACAATTGAAATAGAATAAACACGCGTGGTAAACAGCAAAACCAAACAGTTAGAAATTTGGGTTGGGCCTGGTAAAGGGTGTGAATAGCAAATAAATTAAAGCCCACTCAGCAGAGTTAGTGAAACGCAGCGTTGGAGGGATATGGTGATGTGGCTCGTTCGCGTGCCTTGGATATGTGTACTAAGGCAATGTTTCCACATGATCTGATGGCTCACATGCTTCTTCTCTGTTTGAACTGGGATTTAAGAGGGAAAGTGCAGACCCGTCGTGGGGGGTGGCCGGACTTGCTCCAGTCATCTCTTCCAAACCCTATCTTGCTCATTTCTTCACCAAATGCAGTAATTCTTGAACCAAACTCGCTCCAAATTTCATGAGGAACTCAAATATGGTGATGAATCAAACTATTACTCATTAAAACTCTGAACCCGTGCCAATCCAAGAAAATTCCAAGAACATTAAATCTTCATGAAAGTTCTCCAATTGTTACCAGAATCGTGATACACCTCAAGGGGATTGTAATGGTACAAAAATGGTGCAAGAAAGATGCATAATTAGGGAGTTATCTTGAATTGAAGATACATCTAAAAATGGAGATGGTGAGCTTCAAATGTCCACTGATCCTTCAAGAAATCTATGCCGAATCATTCCACGATTGTTGCTGAAGATGTTTGGATAGGTGAGAAGGCTTGAATTGATGAAAAATGAAGAACTCGAAAATCACTCTTTCACCCTCTTTTTCAATATGCTATATCTCTGTTTCTACACCAAAAACATCCAAAAAAATGATGAATGCATTCCATAATACTTATAGAAGACGTTTGATGCAAATTGGGGGCCCAATTATGAGAGAATGATCAATTTGAATTTTGGATTTTTGCTCTTATGGAAGCCCATGAACAACCATGAATTCATAGCCATTTCTCCTTGTTTTTGATTCAATTCAATTACTTGCAATGTAAGGAAGATCAAGGGCTCATAATCTCCCCTTGTTTCAATCTCAATGGCCAAGATCCAAAGTGTTGCTTAACCATGAAGGAAGCTTGAAATACCTCATGAAAAATGTCTCAACATGAAATTTTAATAATGCCAATGTTCTTAAAATGTGTTTTCCCTTCAAAATAAGTACAAATATGACCATATTTGATTTAATTTTGGCAAGATCACAAACTTGGCTTTTCACATGCCTTTCACAAAATCTCCTTCACCAATCTTGAACCATGAGCTAGACCATTGATAACTTGAGGTCTAGTTTACCAAATGAACCCATTTGGAGCAACTTTCATGTTGGAAAAAATTCCATTTGAGTTATGCAAAGTGGTGAACTCGACCTGTAATTTTATGACCTGTAATCAAAGTTTCCCAAAATACCCCTGGCTTGCAAACCTCATAACTTGAGTTCTACAAATCCGATGAAAGACTTCTAGTACAATTTCGAAAGCTAAGATCAAGACCTACAACTTTCATGTTGGCCAAAAGTTTAGGAGAAACATCCTTCTAGGTAAAAAGTGCCTTGGAAGTTGGTTGACTTTTGCAGACAAATTTCATATTCATCTGATGACCTGTAACTTGTCTGGATCATAACTTGAGTTCTATAAATCCAATCAAGGACTTATAGTACTCAAATTAAATCTAAGAACATGCTCTACAAGTTCCATGTTGGAAAAAAGTTGAGATGAAACTTGTATCTTGAGATAAGTGGTATTGAAGTCAGGCACTAAATAGGGGATTTTACCCTGAGAACCCTAGTTTAGCAACTCCTCACACTTTGAATTCTTCTTGATTTGATCTTGGAATAACAAATCATGTATCTCAACACGACCTCTCATGATCACCATGACTTAGAATTGAGCTTTGAGCTCCTTCAATTGCACAGTTGACTTAGGGTTGACCAGATGAAAACCCTAACTGCAACACCTTCAACTGTGGATGCTTGTACTTGGAAAAATGACTTGACTGAGCTCCACCATGACCCTCAAGGCACTCCATGAGCTCTATCCACATACTCTATCCATAATAAAGGCTTCACAACCCATTGATGGTCTTCAATTGGCCCCCAAGTTAGGAGATGAACCACATACAAGCATTCAAACTTCTCGAGAACACAAACCATTTCCTGATGACTTTGATGACTTCTCAAGCTTGAATAAAACCTCTAGATAGGCTCCTCTTGATATATACCACACTTGATCCCCTGCATAAATGAATAATGCTATGCTATGAAAATGCTAGACCAATGCAATGCTAATGTAATGAAACATAAACCAAGTAAGAAAAAGGTTAGGCAAATTTTGGGGTGCAACAGCTGCCCCTATTCAAACGGCTTGGACCTGACTGGATGAAAAGCGAACGGCTTTCATCCAATCAAGGTAAAAGACGGTTGAATACCAAAGAACCCGAAAATTTGCTAACCGAAGAAATAAACTGCAACAAAACTGCTTGGGGAAAACCATCCAGAAAATTGAATCAGGTTGTAACGGCAACAAACTGATCAATCATCCGATACAGAACCTGATTTCAACATCAACCACCTGTGTGACACCACAGGCGTTGAATCCACATACTATATCAACAACAATCGATCTTCATATATGCGCTACAATAAGCAGGCACCGAGCCACATGACCGCATCAAAATACCATCCTTGACTTTCTATCTCCGAAAAAACGGGCAAGCACTACATAAAGCGCGAATTGTCAATGTATTATCCTTGACCTTCCATTTTCGCAGAAACAGGCGAAGCACTAAATAAAAGTGCTAATCTGGCATCCGAAGACTTGAACGAACAACTCCACGGGACCATCTCCGTCAACACGGGTGATAACTCTATCAACACAGGTAACAACTCCGTCAACACGGGTAACATCTCCGTCAACACGGGTAACATCTCCGTCAACACGGGTAACATCTCCGTCAACACGGGTAACATCTCTGTCAGCACAGGTAACATCTCCGTCAACACGGGTAACATCTCCGTCAACACGGGTAACATCTCTGTCAGTACAGGTAACATCTCTGTCAACACGGGTAACATCTCTGTCAACACGGGTAACATCTCTGTCAGCACAGGTAACATCTCCGTCAACACGGGTAACAACTCCGTCAACACGGGTAACATCTCCATCAACACGGGTAACATCTTCGTCAACACGGGTAACATCTCCATCAACACGGGTAACAACTCCGTCAACACGGGTAACATCTCCGTCAACACGGGTAATAACTCCAAAGGTTTAATCCATGAGATTTTTTTTAACGCTGACGTAACAGCAATCCGAGGAAAACTCCGCTGGGGAAATTCTGACGTCAACCGCTAGACACTTACTTTGACAACAAGTAACGACTTCAAAGGTCTAATCCCTGAAATCTTTTAACACTGACGTAACATCCATCCGAGGAAAACTCTACTGGGGACATTCTGACGTCAACTGCCAGACACTTACTTTGACAACAAGTAACGACTTCAAAGGTCTAATCCCTAAAATCTTTTAATGCTGACGTAACAGCAATCTGAGGAAAACTTCGCTGGGGAAGAAGAGAAACTCCATCAAGCAACTCTGAGGAGGGGCACCTGATAAGACGAACGTTATCATCACATATCTCATGCCAAAAATTTGAACATTCGAAAACCATCCTGAACAAGACTTCCAATCACCTGCAGAGAATAACACCTGAAAACAAAGAGGTAACCAACCTGGCTTATGTTTCAAAATGAATATGTTTGAGAGATGGCGTAATGCTCCATACGGGATGGAAATGCTACGCGTTTGGGTATATGCTAACCGCGATGCAAATGCAAAAGGGAGTTCCGGAAAAATAAATGCCGGAGGAACGAAACCAAACTTCCGCCGGGGGAAGAAACAATCCTGCTGGGGGATAGTTTAACAAATCCGGAGTTACGAACTCTGCAGAGGATGAACAAACTATTGGAGGAAAGACAACCTGCTGGAGAACATAAAGGACAGTCCTGCGTGGGGATGATCCTTACAAACCACTGACAACCTAGTTTTACTCTGTGAGGACTTCACTGGGGATTAAATGTACACACGACCAACTGCTGGGAATGCATAAACCTGCCTGGCTGCTTACTAGCCTGCATCTAACTCTTCCGGGGATAAAATGCAAACTCCATCTGCTGGGAGGGATAAGTTTTACATAGAGCCTGCTCCTACGTTAAGGAACTCTGGCTGGGGAAACACGATCCCTGCCTAGAATGCCTCTAGTTGGGGAGAATCTATCTCCGTCCGGGGAGACACATCAATGCTCATAGCCTCATGTTCAGACTCTGTGGGGAGACACGAATGAACCTGCTGAGGAACAGGGAGTCATCCTGCCTAAAAAAACATGCCATGAAATGAACTCGAAATGGCTTGCCCCAGAATCTATAACAACTTTTGACAAACTCTGTAGATATAGAGAGGAACGGCTCCTTCACTTTCAGCTTTTGCCCAAGCCTACGGGATCTTCGACATATCCTTTCAAAAGGAAACCTGAGATCTCGGTAATCTGGTGGTTTGATACGAACGGCTCCGGCACTTCGAACCTCACGGAGGTGCTTCAAGTTAATCGCCTTCAAGATAAGGATAGCTTTGGCGATCTCGGGGTGACTTGCCCCAGTCTCGTCATGACTTTGTCCCTCATAGGCTGATCTGTGGGGAGTAGTACCCTCGGCTGCGAGAGATTCATCAAATCTCGACCTGATTGCCCCAGATTACCTGATTTTTGGATGGCTGACTCCCATACCGTGATCATTTGACATAGCTTGCCCCGGTTCGCCGGGATATTCTGGCGTTCTGCATTCTGTCCTGATCAAATATTTCCATCGTGGAAACTTTCCTGTTGTCAAGCGCTCACTCGCTAGTAAAACACGTTGTTCTGCATAAAAGACATATCAAACTCAATGCATGTGGCAGTTTTCAAAATCTATTCCTGTTCACTGGAAAAAATTTGTTGGCATAAAATGTATAACATCATTCATTAACACGTCAACATTAATACAACACTGTAATGGGAATCCTTTCTAGGAGTCAGTTCCGACGCGATCTTTACCGAAGTATGCTTTCGAAACAAACCTATTTCAATTAGGACTTTTAAAGGTTGTAACGTGGTCAGGTTCACGATTTATGAAAGAAAAGATAACGGCTCAAAATTCATTTTAACCCACCCATTCTCCGTGATGTTCTCGGATCCTACGTTCAGCTAATTCTACCTTAGCGTTCTCCTTTCAAAGGTTGAGTGGCAGTTCAAGGAATTACACTTTTCGAAGTGACAGTCGCTCCCTTTTTGTCTTTTGGCGTCTAGAGCCACACGATTTCGTTCTTGTTTGAGGATTTTTCTTTCGCAATCCCTCTTCGCTTTTCGTTTTTTCGTTTTTTCGTTTTCCCCTAACTTTTGTCTGGACTAACTCTTTAGAGTTTCTTCAATTTTGAAGTCCAGCGGGGTACCCTAATTTTTTCCTAAGTCGCTTGCTTTCAAGATTCTACTTAGCAGGCTTTTCTTTTCGATTCATTTCTTTCTCACTTCTTTTTTGGAACAAATCGTATGACATCGGCTCGTATGACTTGTTTGAAAAGAGATTGTGATTGTTTCACTCCTGATCGACCAGGCTTAACCATTGTGGTTTTTTAGGTACGACCTATATAGGTGTGATATATCCTTGAACGAACACTCCTTTTGTAATTTGAACGATTGGTCAAATTAACTGACACCTACCCTGCCCCGGGTTAAGATTGAGGGTTTTTCATTTTCAGAAAGAAACTCCTACAACTAAGCTCAAAGGGGTTAACAAGGGATTATCTTCCTTATATTTCCGGTGTTTGGGATTTGAAACAATGCATGTACATCATCAACAGGTTTTTATTCAACAGCATAGCATCGGAAGCTTACGCATCATTGGATTTCGTCATCCTCCCTGGATTCCACTTAAACAAGCGTTTGAAATAAAAGAAAGCAATAGAGTGAACACAAATGGATTAATTCGAAACATGCATATTTATTTCATTATCAATGTCAATTGAAAACAACAAGCTTTATAAACGAAATTCGCAATCAACAGGAAAGAAACTACAAATGTAAAGAAATGACATGATAAAATGAAGATTGCCAACTTCTGGGAACTGGGCTCCTTGTATCTTGACTTGTTGGCGACTCAGCCGTTTCCAGCTTGTCTGTGGTTTGGCAGAGGATTCTGTACCACGTTGGGAACATCATCGGAGAAGTTGATTGCCTTGCTATCGATCAAGTCTTGTACCTTGTGCTTGAATGCATGACAATTCTCTATGTTGTGCCCGGGTTCCCCGGAGTGGAATTCACAATGTGCATTGGCATCATAACGAAAAGGAGGCGTGCCCTTCGGCGGAGCTAACATCCTTTTCTAAACAAGCTGCAGTTGTAACAAAGTTGGAAGAAGCTGAGCATACGTCATTGGAGGCACATCAAATACTCTTTTCACGGCCCTATCCCTATCCTGAATTCTTTGCTGAGCAGGATGTTGTGGTTGTTGTTGCTGTTGTTGAGGTACGGGAATTGTCACACTAGCAATCTGTTGCTGATGGTATTGGTTCCGACCTCTACCTCTTCCTCGGGAGTTGTATACTGAATTAGTATCCCCCTGCTTCTTATTCCCAAAAACCTTTTTACCACCTCCAGCTGAGGTTGATTCTCCTGCTTGAATCTTACCGATCTTGACGTCGTTCTCTATACGTTCTCCCAAGAGTATCATATCAGAAAAACTACTCATCGAACTACCGAGAAGCTTATCATAATACAAACCAGAGAAAGTACCCACAAAGAGATCCATCAACTCACGCTCTACCATGGGTGGCTGCACCCTAGCTGCAAGCGCACGCCACCTCTGGGCATACTCTTTAAAACTCTCGCCGTTCTTTTGAGAAAGATTTTGAAGTTGGACCCTGTTGGGAGCAAGGTCGCTGTTATACTGATACTGCTTTACAAAGGCTTCCGCCAACTCTTTCCAGCTACCAATCTGAGTGGGCTCTAATCCCATATACCACTCCAATGACGGTCCAGACAAGCTATCTTGGAAAAAATGCATTAGCATCTTTTCATCACTCGAATAAGCAGACATTCTCTGATAATAAGACCGTACATGAACTTTTGGGCAGGTATCTCCTTTATACTTGTCAAAAGTAGGCGCTTTAAAATTGAGCGGCACCCTCAAGCCAGGAACCAACCCCATATTAGCCATGTCCAACCCCATGGAATTCTGATTGGCCAGACCTCTCACTTGTTCCTCCAACAGCTTGAACCTTCGGTCATTTTCAGTGGGCATCTCGTGACCCCTGCCCAGCGGAGGGAAAACATCTTCTTGACGATTCTCGGCCCAATGAGAATCCTCATTATCATACCCAACGTAAGCGATATTAGGACCAAATCCAGTTTGATTAAACCTGGGAGCATACCCCACATTACCAAAGCCCTAATTAGCAACACCTGGCCCAAAACCAGCGTTGTGGGCACCCATCCCAACACCGTTGTTGCTTGCGTTGCCAAAACCTGCATTGCCGAAGCCCTGATTGTCGTAGCCCTGATTGTAATAGCCCTGATTGCCATAGCCCTGATTGGCACCACCAATACCGGTGTTTCCAGCACCAACACCAAACCAGCATTTCTAGTTCCAACATTAAAACCAGCATTTCCAGCTCCAACATTTCCGTTGGTTTCCACATGTCCGTTACCATTACCAGCTACATTCCCATTCCCAGCTCCATTACCGTTCTCGTCAGCATTGAGAACGACCACCGGTACAGCATCACCCGCTCGAGGAGTCCCGACTTGAGAAGGATTAGTAGCAACCCCGCCATGTAGCACACCATTACCGTCAACCCGTGTAATTAGAGGCTGCACTAAGGTTTGAAGCTGCTCTTGGCCTTTGGCCACAGTTTCCATAACCTGCATGAACTGCGCCATCCTGTCGCGCATCTCCTGCATCTCAGCTTGCATTTGATCCATGGCTTTCTTGCAATTACTTCTCGTAGAATAACGATGAATTCGTTGATCGGCTATCCTGAAACAACTGACAAGAGATACAGGAAATAAGATACAGAGTTCAAGGCACCTGCGATGCAAAATGAATATGCAAAATGCTAACATGTAAATATGCGACAGGGAAATTCCCCCCGATTCTAGGTCCGGAAAGAAGCCATAAAGACAATGGAGCCCATATAGAAGAGCATAGAATCAGAAATCCTCGTATATAAGCATGAGCCAACATGCAGTGTACAAACTACAACTGAGTGCAAACAGAGAAGACCTCGGCCAATAAGCCTGGCGATGTTCAAGTACAAGCAAGATAACAAAGTACAAAGGAAAACAACAAAGCCGGTCAAGACGGGTGACGTGCCCGGAAATCCTCTAGCAATCTCAACATCTCAGGGTGGCCTGGTCTAGAGAGTAGTCCCTGTATAAGCAACTCCTGCTGGACAATAGTGGACTACAAACTCCTAGCATCCTCTTCACAAGTTCCCTCACCGAAACATGCGTCGAGCTTACACCTCTTGAAATCAGCCTGCAGCTTACAACACTTCAGCTCCTTAACAATATCGCTCAATCTGTACTCAGCATCCCACCTAAGTGATGACTCCTCTGCAATCTTCGCTTCCTTGGCGTTAAGTTGCATCTTCAACTTGGAAATCTGTAGCTTCAGCTTGTCCTCACGCTCCTTGCGGCTAGTAAGCGTGGCATTCCACAATGATTCCCACCTAGAGATTTGCAAATAAGCCACGTCTAGATTCTCCTTTTTAGTAGCAAGCACACTACTAACGGCCTTCATATTCATACCCAATCGCTTTCTTTTTCAATCTCCTCAGTCAACTCGGTGCTCATTCTGTTCACCACCTCAGTTTGCTTCTTCAAAGCATAGGTCGCTTTAGTCTTCTCATGTCGAAGTTGAAAGATCTCCTTCTCTAGTTCTTCATTTTCCTTTCGCAACTCTTCCTTTTCAGCTAACAGCTTATTATACTTTTCAATCTCCACGGTAGTAGGTTCCTCAATCACGGGAGGGTATTATGGCTCTGCTGCATGAAATGGCATCAAAAACTTCCTAGCCCTCTCACGAATCCAGACCAAATAAGGATCATAGGCCTGACTATTGCTCTTTCCAAGCAATGCTTTACCTCTTCTATGGATGTTACCCCATGCATGCTCCAATCTGAGTAGGGTATCTGCTTCCAATAAGTTGTGAGATACAGAGATTCCTGTATCTCGTCTTCATTAGGAGGACTCTTCAGAGCGTATCCAAACTGTCTTACAAGCAAGTAAGGGTTATAGTTAATACAGCCTTTCCAACCAACCAGTGGGACATTCGGAAAGCCACTGCAACTATATACGATATCAGCTCCAAGCATATTCCAATCAAACCATACAATATTCTTCGCAGACAAAGCCATCAACCTGGAAGACCACTCTAAAGTACTGGCAGTAGCAATGAATGGTCCTGTCTTCGGAAGGTGACTATGGAACCATTTGTACAACATGGGTACACAGCAGGAAACGTTCTTACCCCTTCGCTTCTCATTCTTATAGTGAATAGAATGACAAACGTCTCCTAATAGTGTAGGCATCGAATTCTTTGAAGCGAGAATGAAGAAAGCATCTGAATCCACAAAATCAGACTGGTTGGGAAATAAGATGATACCGTAAATGCACACGGCCAGAATAGCACTGAATACAATCCAACACCCGTCCTTCACACATTGCGCAGCCTTGTCAACCAAGAAAGATAAATGAAACATGTACGCTCCATTCAGCTTAACCAATCGTCCTAAGAACTCCGAAGCATCCAGACAAACAACCTCGGCAAGCTTAGCCAGATTAGGCTCAGCATCATCATGAACATACGACATCTGATCTAACACCCTGACTCCTAGCAAAGCAGAGAATTCCTCCAAAGTCGGTGCCAAGATGCAATCAGGAAACATAAAGCACCTCAGCTGAGGGTCATAATACTGCATCAAGGCATAAAGTCCATTCAACTCAAACACAAATGGCTTGCACACTAGACTGAGTAATTTCCCATACGATTCTTTGAACTCAGCCCTCACTTTCTGGTTAGCTAAGGCAACTAACTTCAACAAAGAACTGACGTCGGGAGAAGGAAGCTTGTAAGTAATAGTCTTCTTCAGAGGCTCCATGTCAGGCAATAAGAACACTAGAATCCGAGGGGAAAAGCACACCTGCAGCATAAGCACATGTTAATGAAATGCTCACATGAAAATGAGAATGCATATGCAAAAACAAGGGATCAAGCTTGCTGCTGTAGCTTGAGAATAATCAGAAATTTGCTGATGTAGCTTGAGAACAATCAGCGCTTCGCCTCAATAATAACCAACCACAATAGGAACCCTTGGATCAAATTCACACTGATAAAGAAAAACCGGGTTTTCTGAAGTCTAGAGTTTCCTGCATAACCCCAACCCACTCACGGGTATGGACTTAATTCGCCGACGAGGTATGGCATCCTATGCGGTCATCAGCGTCACAGACTTTCAAGAGCGATGATATGATACCCAGAAGGTGTGGAATCATCATCTCTTGAAGCGGCCTCACTTAGCTGAATCCCAAATGATCGGTTCTCAGAGTCGACAACCCTCAAATCCAACAACTATTCGAGCCCAAAGGGCCAGGCCAGAGGTCATCAAAGAGAATCTCGTCTGAGCGCGGATTTCATGGCAAGCTGGTGCATGCAAAGCATACAGGCTTATCACTAATCTCCACTTCTAAGTCTAAGTCTATACTCAAGCCCAGGTCCGGCTTATCTCTCAAAGTGAAACCCCTCCCACAGCACAACAGTAATAATATCATACTGAAAATAAAGTGCGGAAAGTACAATGCGATAAATAAACACAACCCAACAAGCAAACAAACAAGCGCTAGGATTGACTCTCGTAGGGGACGTTGGATCCCCAGATTGACTCGCATAGGAGACGTTGGGTCCCCAGCAGAGTCGTCAGCTGTCGCTACCGCGAAAATAAGGTGCCGGCAAAACAGAAGAGTCACCACCTTTCATTATTTATCCCACAGAACGGGAAAGGAAACAATCGGAAAAACCTGACGAAAAGGTATAAGACAAGGTCATCGCAACCATGTCTGGGTTCGGGAGCCGGTTACGCAAGGGGAAGGTATTAGCACCCCTCACGTCCATCGTACTCGATGGGATCCACGCTTGTTGTGTTTATCTGACGGGTTGATTATATCTATCTACTTTAAAAGGCTGGTCTAAAGAGAAAAGAAAATGACTTGGCAGAACACAGCAGTTCTATGCCTACGTATTCCCGTCTGGAATGAGAAATCAGAGTCTACGTAGTTCGCCTAACTACGGGTTACGGGGGAAGGTTGCTCGCCGAGATATCGCATCTCGTGCCTACATACTTTCACACGGTGTGAAAGATCAGAGCAAACGTAGTTCGGGCTAACAAGACCGCATGATTGTTCAACTGTTTTTTATCCGAGTAGGGTTAACAGACGGTTCCAGCAGTTGGTGTATGCAGCTCGACCTTTGGAGACTTAGGCGTTTACCGTTTGCGGTAGAACCGAGAGTTAACAAAACTCTCCTTATGAAAATGGTTTCCAAGGATTAAAGGTACAAGAGGACAAAAATAGTTTGATCTTTGTTTTGAAGTCTTTTACAAAAGAAGTGTTTTGAGTTTTGTTTGTAACTCATGTTGCACTAAAGACTTGGACTTAAGAGTGAATGCGTCGCATGTCACCCAAAGGGTACCATACTAAACACCCAAGTTGTTGAAAAGAAACTCTCCAACAACCCTTTCTCAAGTAGCTTAAAGCTCGTAGCGTACGACACGCGTTAATCTTTATTAGGTGCCTTAAAGATGTTTGAAGATGAGAAGAGAAACGACGCACTAAAGGGGAACTAATCCAATCCTAAAGTTGTCATGCAAAGTTCATCCTATGGTTGAGGTTAGGATGGAACTACCTAATGTTATCATGCATGGTTAGGACCTTAATGTCTATCACATTCCAACTTGAACAAGAAGGAATGGAAATCCTAAGGGAAGGAAGACAAAAGAAGAAGAAGAAAATAATGGTAAGAAAGCATACATGAAATGCAAGTATTGAAAGCAAAGATGCAATGCAAGTGAGGGAGGAAAATAGTGTGGGGCAGGAGCCTCCACAAGCCCATCTCAACCTCAAGCCAGTCATGAAATAATGCAAGAGAATAGGAGAAGGAAATGCAACAAGAGCAAGTCATATCAAGCCATACAAAGGAAGTCCTCAAGGATTCACCACTTTAGGCATGCCTTAGAGACCTCCAAAGGAGATACCTAAAACCTCCTTAAGTGGAACACCAAGGTCATGGGACAGAGGGTAGCATATTCTAATCATACAACCTATGCCACAAATGAATATCAAGGAAAAAATAGTAAGGCATCAAGAGAGACCTACAATGAAAGTACATAAACCACCATATGGAATCACAATGTACAAGCATGAAAGTAAAGCATCAAATGGGCAAGCTATGTAAAATATAAACAGCCACAAAATGGTCCACAAGACCTATAATGAGTCCATAATAAGAAGCAAACACTATAATGTCCATCACACAAGCAATACATGGCTTTTGGAGCCAAAATAATACAAATGTCCAAGTGGGAAAGCCAAATTATGAGCCAACTTGCAAAATAAGGAAAAAATAGTAAAACACATCTAAAAATGCCAAATAAAATCTCCAAGGACCTGAAAAGTGTTATTAATCATAGGTTCAAAGGGTAGCAAAATAATCCATAAGGAAGTGCCTAAACAGAGGGAAAACATTCAAGGGTACCCCAAAACTAGGGCAAAATAGAGCATGAACAAAGTGCTACTCAAAACCAATGAAAACGTACAATAAAATCCAGAGAAAAATACCCCTAAATCCCTAACGATGTATACAACAATGCAACAAAAGATTAGGAGTTTATAATTTATTTTGGTACCTCAGTGAAAATCCATAAGAAGATAGGTACAATTTCACAATTTTAATGGCAATTAAAATGGGAAAAATCATAATAAACTGAAAATAAACCAAAAATAATTTTTTTCAATTTCTAAAATCTCCTAACATGTTCAAGAATATTGTGTAAAAATATCAAGATTTTATAATCAATATTACTATTTTTACCAAGATTAAAACTAGCAAGCAAAATATAAAGGAAAAGAGAAAAACAATTGAAATAGAATAAACACGCGTGGTAAATAGCAAAACCAAACAGTTAGTAATTTGGGTTGGGCCTGGTAAAGGGTGTGAATAGCAACGAAATTAAAGCCCTCAACAGAGTTAGTGAAACGCAGCGTTGGAGGGATATGGTGATGTGGCTCGTTCGCGTGCCTTGGATATGTGTACTGAGTCAATGTTTCCACATGATTTGATGGCTCACATGCTTCTTCTCCGTTTGAACTGGGATTTGAGAGGGAAAGTGCAGACCCGTCGTGGGGGTTGGCCAGACTTGCTCCGGTAATCTCTTCCAAACCCTATCTTGCTCATTTCTTCACCAAATGCAGTAATTCTTGAACCAAACTCACTCCAAATTTCATGAAGAACTCAAATATTGTGATGAATCAAACTATTACTCATTAAAATTCTGAACCCGTGCCAATCCAAGAAAATTCTAAGAACATTAAATCTACATGAAAGTTCTCCAATTATTACCAGAATCGTGATACACCTCAAGGGGATTGTAATGGTACAAAAATGGTGCAAGAAAGATGCATAATTAGGGAGTTATCTTGAATTGAAGATACCTCTGAAAATGGAGATGGTGAGCTTCAAATGTCCACTGATCCTTCAAGAAATCTATGAAGAATCATTCCACGATTGTTGCTGAAGATGTTTGGATAGGTGAGAAGGCTTGAATTGATGAAAAATAAAGAACTCGAAAATCACTCTTTCACCCTCTTTTTCAATATGCTATATCTCTGTTTCTACACCAAAAACATCCAAAAAAATGATGAATGCATTCCATAATACTTATAGAAGATGTTTGATGCAAATTGGGGGCCCAATTATGAGAGAATGATCAATTTGAATTTTGGATTTTGCTCTTATGGAAGCCCATGAACAACCATGAATTCATAGCCATTTCTCCTTGTTTTTGATTCAATTCAGTTACTTGCAATGTAAGGAAGATCAAGGGCTCATAATCTCCCCTTGTTTCAATCTCAATGGCCAAGATCCAAAGTGTTGCTTAACCATGAAGGAAGCTTGAAAAACCCCATGAAAAATGTCTCAACTTGAAATTGTAATAATTCCAATGTTCTTAAAATGTGTTTTCCCTTCAAAATGAGTACAAATATGACCATATTTGATTTAATTTTGGCAAGATCACAAACTTGGCTTTTCACATGCCTTTCACAAAATCTCCTTCACCAATCTTCAACCATGAGCTAGACCATTGATAACTTGAGGTCTAGTTGACCAAATGACCCCATTTGGAGCAACTTTCATTTTGGAAAAAATTCCATTTGAGTTATGCAAAGGGGTGAACTTGACCTGTAATATTATGACCTGTAATCAAAGTTTCCCAAAACACCCCTTCCTTGCAAACCTCATAACTTGAGTTCTACAAATCAGATGAAAGACTTCTAGTACAATATGGAAATCTAAGATCAAGACCTACAACCTTCATGTTGGCTAAAAGTTGAGGAGAAACATCCTTCTAGGTCAAAAGTGTCTTGGAAGTTGGTTGACTTTTGCAGACAAATTTCATATTCATCTGATGACCTGTAACTTGTCTGGATCATAACTTGAGTTCTATAAATCTAATCAAGGACTTCTAGTACTCAAATTAAAGCTAAGAACATGCTCTATAAGTTCCATGTTGGAAAAAAATTGAGAGGAAACTTTTATCTTGAGATAAGTGGTATTGAAGTCAGGCACTAAATAGGGGATTTTACCCTGAGAACCCTAGTTTAGCAACTCCTCACACGTTGAACTCTTCTTGATTTGATCTTGGAATAACACCTCATGTATCTCAACACGACCTCTCATGATCACCATGACTTAGAATTGAGCTTTGAGCTCCTTCAATTGCACAGTTGACTTAGGGTTGACCCGATGAAAACCCTAACTGCAACACCTTCAACTGTGGATGCTTGTACTTGGCAAACTGACTTGACTGAGCTCCACCATGACCCTCAAGGCACTCCATGAGCTCTATCCACATACTCTATCCATAATCAAGGCTTCACAACCCGTTGATGGTCTTCAATTAGCCCCCAAGTTAGGAGATGAACCACATACAAGCATCCAAACTTCTCGAGAACACAAACCATTTCCTGATGACTTTGATGACTTCTCAAGCTTGAATAAAACCTCTAGATAGGCTCCTCTTGATATATACCACACTTGATCCCCTGCATAAATGAATAATGATATGTTATGAAAATGCTAGACCAATGCAATGCTAATGCAATGAAACATAAACAAAGTAAGAAAAAGGTTAGGCAAATTTTGGGGTGCAACATTGGCAATGTTGAAATCATTGAAATCCTCAACTTTGAATAATCATAACTTGAGTTCCAAGTATCATATGATTATGAATTGGTACTCAAAAGAAATCTTGAAATACAAGGAAAAACTTTGATGTTTGAGCCAAGTCCATTTGAAACCTTGATCATGAAGAAAAATGGCCTTGAAGATAGCTGCTTCAACCATGAAACTTTCCATAAATAGAAAGCTTCTAAAACCCTAATTCCCCAAAATAACAACTTTCAACAACTCTTGATTTTTCATGATTTCCTTGACTTTTCTTGATCAAATTCCATCCATTGGCCATATTGAACTTGAGGAACATGATCTTGACCTTAAAAAGTCAGGAGTTGACTTTTTCATTGTGTAGTTGACTTTTTCTCCAAATCTCCTGATTTTCAATTGACTGATCAATTGAAGCTCTTCTGATTAAAATTTATGATCAATCTCCCATCCTCAAACACCTTAGGACATATGGAAGAACCATGGGAACAATTCTTGCTCCCCAAAACAAACTTATCCTGATTAAAAGTGAAACCCTAATTTCATCCTTTTTTGCCTAAGCATTGTGCAGATGAACTGAGTGACCATTCCCACTCCACAATAACTTCTGAGGTACTCAACAAGCCTTTACCTCATGATTACACCAATGATAAATCTTCAAGGACCCCTTGGAAATCTTCTGATGGTTCTTTGATAGTGAGTTGGGGCACACCCCTCCTCTCTAGGAGCTCTGATAACTTCATGGTGATGACATACACACAACAACCTCTATCAATGCCTCTGCTTGAGCTTGTGATCAATAAGGCTCTCTTCTTGGATGATACACAAACAATCCCTATAAGAACTATGCTATGCAAATGCAAAAATGCTAAAATGCAATGAAACATAAGCCAAAGATTAAGAAAAGAGGTTGGTCAAATTTTGGGGTGCAACATTATCCTACTCCAAATTTAATCAGAAATTAAGTTTGACTATGAGCCTTAAGGGAGCATGTGAACAAACACAAGTAAACATTAAACAACTCAATCATAAATAATACCAAGTAGTTCAAGACTCAAAGAAAAAGAAAGGAGATGAAGAGAAGAAAGATCAAGGCCTCAAGTAATCAACTCAAACATCACACCCATTAAGAAGATTCAATAATCAATTCTTAAGTGTCAAACACAAAAGTCAACATCAAGATATGCTTATCATATGAAACAAAGCATCAAAGATGGACAAAGAAAACAATTAGAACACATATTCTAATCATCACAAACCATGCTCAAAGTATTCACACATTTAAGTTCAAGAAGATATGTAAAGACAATCATAGAAGTGCACAAGCAAACATGTCTTAAAACCATATCAAACAACACCAGTAAGCAAAAAAGCAAGATGGGTTAAGCAAGGTAGAAATTAAGGAAGGTCAAAACCTACATCATATCTTGATCAACTGATTTTAAATATGAATAAAGAAGCACAAAAACATCTAACGTGAATCATAACAATGGCTAAGAATTTGTCAACAAATATCTCATAAGAAACAAGCCACAAAAGATCAATAAATGAGATTAGAGCATGAATCTAAGAAGAGGTAGTTGCATGAACGTGAACATTAATTCCAAATCAAACTCAAAACATCAAGCATCATGTTCAAATCATACATCATCAACTAGGTAAGCATTATCCATTATCAACTTCAAAAGAAAACAAGCATCTAAGGGAAGTACAAAAAGAAAATAATCATGAAATGGACATCAAGACTTGAAAGTAATAAGATTAAACAATTCATTTAAATCACATAAGAGCACCAAGCAACAATGGATCATACAAGAGAACAATCTCAAGAAACTAGGTCAAGAAGACCCAGGCATCATGCTCAATACATCATCAAAAAATAGTTACATGGCCAAATAAATGTGGATCTAGGGATCTAAATCATGTTAATACAATCAAGATCAAGTGTGAAAGTGATCCCAAAAATAATTGCACAAATGCATCACCAAATCAAATCAACAAGGCAAGCATACCTCCTTATTCGAGCACAAATCGAGGGTCAGTTTAATCCACAAGAAGGCATACAAAGAATCAAAATCCAAGCACCAAATCAACATCCAAACATTTCTTATTCATGTGTCAAAATATGTTGGAGAAATTTGCTCAAGAAGATAAGTACAAGCATAAAAAATACAAACTCAAGCTCAAGGTTGAAAAAGTTAAAACACCTTCATGATTTAATTCAAAATAAAATAGAAAAATTAAATGAAAAATAAAATGAAAATGGTGAAAAATATCCCAAAATATTAAAGGATCATAAAAGTATTTTTGGGAATGTTTAAAATAATATTATCAATTAAAAATAAAATGAAAGTGAAAATAAAACAAGAAAATAAAATAGAAAGAAGTAAAGAAACAAGGGGGTGAATCAGTAATCCAGAAGTGAACATGATCCATGTACAACGCGCGTTGGGCTAAAGACAAGGGGGTGTGGAAAGCAAAACAAACTAGGCCCAAACCAAGAATAAAACAAGTCAGCATGCCACGCCAGCCTCATTAAATGACGTGATAGTGACTCACACACGAAAGAAAATAACAATCAACCACGCAAACCAATTCAAATTCAATCTTTGGAAAGAAGGACAGATCAGATTACGTTCAACCTAGAGACTCTGGAGCCATAGCTCCAGTCATCTTCTCCGGTGAGATGTCGTTGGAGCAACCTGCAAACTAACCAGAATAAAAAACAAAGACCATCATCTCCTTCGGATTTTCATGCTGGTCAAGATTCTATCATTAGATTTAATTTTTAAGCACTCTAAAATGGCAAAAACCGATCACAAAATTTAACACATGAAACTGATACTTGAGTAAACAAGCACAACTATGATACTAACATACTATACATCACTTCAGAAGCACAACTATGGCAAAAACAAGTTCATAACACATATGAAATGAGAAAATAAAGTTGAGGAAGATTACCAAGTGGAGAAGGTCCATTGCCTCTTAATTTGAGCTTAAATAACTTTAGAAAATCTTCCAAATTCTTTAATGTTCCTTGAGAGTGATGAATACAAGCAGAAACTGTGGAGAATCCTCTTGAAAAATGAAATTCAAAGATGAGAAATTTGAGAGAGTTTTTGAATCTCAAATCTGGAAAATGGTGAATGAAGCTCAAGTTTGGAATGAAATGCTTATAAAGAGTGCACTTAGGGTTAGAATGAGGTTAGAGAACGAGCCAACATGGTTTAGAGTTGGTTATAGTGGTTTGGCAAATGAAAAATGAAGGAGGAAGCACATATGGGTATGACACGAGTTCTAGAGGTTTCTTGGTTTGTTTTCATCCTTGGAGAGTGGTTAGGAATGAGGAAAATAAATCATGAAACAAGTATGAAGAGCATGGTACCTGAGGGGGAGTTTGACAAAGTTTGTACAAATTCTTCTTTTTTCAAATTCTTGCCAAAAAAGTTACAAAGTGTGCATGAGAAGCATGACATGGCTTAGCCATTTAGGGTAGGGAAATAAGGTCATGTGCGTGTGTGAATGATAGTAGAAAGATAATGTGTGAGCTGATTCAAGATGTGTACACAAGAATGGCAACATGACATGCCCTAAAACATGTTCACATAACTCACTTTGGATGATTGTATCTTGATGGATTTGGATCCTCTTGATGAGAGTTTGGTATCAAATGAAAGCTATGAGTATTATGAATAAGTTTCATGTTGAAATAAACTTGTAATAATGGTTGGAATCAAATGAAAAAGAGACTTGAATTTGTGTCCACAAAACTATCCAAAAGACTTGAAAATTTCTAAGTTAAAAATGTGTTTGACAACTTTGAAACACCAAATTTGAAATTCCATAAATTGATGATAATAGATCCAATTGAGGAGTTTTTGGTATGTATGAAAAGCTTCAAGCATGAAGAATAATTCTTATGTTGAAATCAAATTGAGTTGAGTCTTGGAACTATGAGAAAAATGCTTTGGAAGTTGGCTTCATGACATTGATCTATGACCTATAAATTTTGACCACTTGAAAACCCTAACTTTGAGGCATCATAACTTGATTTCTATACATCCAAGTGGAGAGTTCTTGGTACCAAAAGAAATCTTGAAGAATGAGGAACAAATTTTGTGTTGGAGTAAAAGTGAGATGAAACTTGGATCATCAAGAAAATTGGCCTTGAAAACAAGCCCTCCAAGCTGAATTTCTATACTTAGAAAAATTCTAAGTATTGAAAACATGAATCTTGATTTTTCTCAACTTTATGCCACCATAAATTTTGATCTATGCATCTTTTGAAGCTGTTTTCTTCTACAAATTTATAATATGTGATGTCCTCTTTAATTTGATTACAAGTTTGCTTCATTTGGATCAAGGATGAGGAAGTTATGAATCTTGCGAGATAGCACCATAAACACAGATTCTTCCATACTTAAAAAAATTCTCAAAACCCTAACTTAGTAACTTCTCCTAATTTTATAACTTCTCTTGATCAAACCTCGTAATACCATGGATGATGACTTTAAATGCCCAAATATGACCCCAAGAACTCAAGAGTTAACTTTTGTAGGGCGTCAGTTGACTTTTTAGCCAGATGAATTCAATTCCTCATATATCCCCTTCAGAAACTCTTGAAATGACTTGTGATAAACCATAAGGAATATATGGAACCCTTAAGATGTATTTTGACCTTGGAATCTTGTCTTTCTCAAGAAAATGATCATAAGTGGCCTTTTTTCAAAACCTTAGTTCAGAGCCACTAGGAGCTTGATCAGATAAATCCCTTGAAAACCAAAGAAACCCTAATCCTTAGATGATTGGGTGAGATTGTTGATAATGCCTTGATGAATATGAAACCTTTGTAGCTTAAGAATACCTTGATGTTGAGGACTTCTCCTTTTTTAATGCTTTGAGAATCATCTATTCTTCTATTTGAATGGTGAAACCCAATATACCTTGATCCCATGTCCTAGAAGCAATGCAATGCATAAATGATTATGAACTAATGAAGATGCAAATAAAAGAAGCATAATCCAATTAAGGTTTGAAAAAAAGGAGGGAAAATTTTAAAGTACAACACTTCCAAAGGTATGAAAGCACTTGACTGTAGGTTTCCTACCTTTCCATAGCTCATAGAGAGCGGTTGAAGTACCTTCTTTCAATGTGACCCTATTAGAAACACAACACGCAGTATTCATGGCTTCAACCTAAAATTTCAATGGCAATTTCTTAGCATTAAGCATAACTCTAGCTGATTCTTGTATAGTTCTGGTCTTCTGCTCAAAAATTCCATCTTGCTGAGAAGTGATGGAAAGAGAAAATTCATGACTGATTTTTTCATCATCACAAAACTCATAAAATTTTTAAGGACTTCAACATCTAAGTGGAAAATGTCAACATCTTAAATACTATGGGGAATATGAGAATTATATCTCAACTTTGGAAATGACTCATGTCTAAACTTTATGAAAATTTTTAAAAGAAAAACTGCACAAAGGCACAAAAAGTTTGAATGAGGTGAAGTGTTTTTTATATCTTTTTTAAATTAGTCAAAGTATGATTAACATCGATTGACATTTATTAAAGAAAACAAAGTTTGAAAGCCACTTGACAAAAGTCAAGGTTTTATTGTGAAAGCAGTTTTAAGTTTGAAAATAAGAAGGTTTTTGAAAAAGGGTGAAGATATTGAAAATTTAAGAAGGGGAGGAGATGAAGTGACTATCCTAGAAAACAAAATAAAAGCTAGATATAAGAAGGATCTAACCAAATTGTAGCATACTTCATAGCAAGCCAAATAAGAATTCCATCCATCTTGAAGCATAGCAAATAAGAAAGCCAAATAAAGGCAAACATCCATAATACTCCAAGCATAGGGAAAGAGACATAATTCTAAGTCCAAGGGTCCAAGAATAGTCCAAGAGGATAACCACAAAGTTAAGAGCACCAAGTCTTTTAGAGATTTAATCATTTATTAGTGTTTTGAACAAGGTATGGTCTAAATGGTCACTTCTAACCCTTAAATCCATATGAAGAAGTTCTAGCACTCTGGAAGTAGACTGATGTTGCAACATTGTGTATGACATTGTAATCTGCTTCCTAATCTCACACTCATCACAGACTTTCCCTTCTTTAATCTTGAGTTATGGAATTCCTCTAATAGCTCCTTCAGATATTATCTCCTTCATTCTTTTAAGATGAAGGTGTCCAAGATCCTAATACCATAGCTTCACTTCACCCTCATTGGTGATTGAGCATGTGGAAGAGTAAGCAGTTCTTTGAGGTTCCCATATATAGAAGTTGTTTTTAGACCTTATACCCCCTCATTAGAATAACATCGTTCTCATCTTTGACTAAACATTCTAACCTTGGAAATTTTACCAGCAAACCTTTATCACATAGCTGACTAATGCTAATAAGATTAAAAGGTGATCCTTTCTAAGTTAGGAGAGCCAACACACACCAACCTTCCTACTCCTTTAATTTCTCCTTTAAATCCATCACCAAACCTGACAGCACCTGGAGGCTGAGACCTAATATCCACGAATAACTCCTGAACCCCTATCATGTGTCTAGAGAATCCATTGTCAAAGTACTAGTCTTCTCTAGTTACAACCTTTAAGGAACTGTGAGCTATAAGGTTTACGTCCCTGTTGATAGATCTTTTCTTTTTACTCACTTGATTAACCTTAGAATGAGCTGAAAATTCTTAAAATCCATACAATTTATAACAAAAAGGATTTATGTGGCCATACTCACCACAGTAATAACACCTCCAAGTTGATGATTGAGATTTTGTAGTAGTTACATCATGTCTTCCAGGATGTTGTAACATATGGTTGGACATGGTGATCATCTTCTTCTTTTCAGAATGAAAGAACCTTTCTATAGTCCTTTTGTTTTGTTGATCATCATATGGATAATTACATCTTGTATCTCCATATTCTTTCATCATATCATATCCATTTTCCATCCTTCTTAATGAGTCTATCATGTTATTAACCTTAGAGTTCAATAGAGTTACCTCATCCTACAAATAATAAACAATACATAGAAGTTCCTTTCTCTCATTCTCCAGTTCAACTATGATCTTCCTCTGATTTTCCTTGGTCTTAAGACTTTCTTCACATTTATCACAAGTTCCCTTGTAAAAACACATCCAAATCTTCATAGAGGACATTTTCTGCACAAGATTCTTCTTTATCAGCCCATCTACAAGAGAGAGAAGTCACCAGATTGACAGTCTCAGAGTTAGATTCATCTTCTGAATCATCATCATCAGACCAAGATACAAATAACCCCTTTTTTGTTTCTTAAGAAATGTGGGATGTTCTGACTTGATGTGACCAAAACCCTCACACTCATAACATTGTATGCCTTTGTTTTGAATTGACTTCTCTTCAGTCCTGGCATTATTTTGAGAGTCATTGTTATTTTTGATGTCAGATGTGATGTTCTTGCCACCTGATCTTCCTCTTCTATCCATCCTTTTCAGAACCTTGTTGAATTGTCTCCCAAGAAGCACAATGGCATTTGATAATCCTTCTTCAGTATCCAAATCACATTCATCCTCTCCTACTTCAGTATAGTACACAAGGGCTATGCTCTTGTTCTTCTTTTCAAATATGTTATTAATTCCTAGTTCAAAGGTTTGAAGAGATCCAACAAGTTCATCCATTCTCACGCTTCTGATGTAATGAGCCTCTTCTATGGCAGTAAATTTCATGGAAAATCTTTTGGGAAGAGACCTGAGAATCTTTCTTACCAGTTTTTTCTCTGACATCCTTTCTACTAAAGCACTGGATGCATTGGCTATCTCTAGGATATTCATATGAAAGTCATGAATACTTTCATCCTCTTTCATTCTAATGTTTTCAAATTTTATAGTGAGCAGCTAAACTCTTGACATCTTCACCTTAGATGTGCCTTCATGTGTAGTTTTCAATATTTCCCAGGCATCTTTAGCACAACATAGGTGTTAATCAATCTGAAAATGTTCCTATAAACTCCATTGAAGAGAGAATTCAAGGCTTTAGAATTTCTAAAAGCCAGTTTATCCTCTTCTTTAGACCATTATTCTCCAGGTTTCAACTCAGAAGTCTTCTTTCCATCTTTGTCCAAAACAACAAGATGTTCCCATCCTCTTATGACAGATTTCTAAGACTTGTTATCTATAGACTTTAGAAAGGCCACCATGTGTGTTTTCTAATAGTCATAATTGGTTCCATCCAGGATGGGTGGTCTGTTAACAAATGCTCCCTCCTTGTCCAGTGTGCCAGAAAGTAACTTCCCTAGATCTCACCCAGATATAGAGCAGGATGCATGTTTTGATACCAATTGAAATTCTGGTATCAGATATGAGATGTCGAAGGAGATGTTAAAAAGCTAATATCTGAACTATTAAACACTTAAGGAAAAGATAGTAAACACAGTAAGAAGACAGTCAAAACACAAGCAATTGTTAACCCAATTCGGTGCAACTCACCTACATTTGGGGGCTGCCAAGCTAGGAAGGAAGTTCACTTTTATTAGTATCAATTCAAAGCTAGAAAATCCTAATTTACACTTCTCACTTAATCACTACCCAATCTAACTTCTACATAGGACACACCTAGATATGAGACCCCTCTCACTTCCAACAATCACAACAGCAGTGATAGACTTAAAAACAAATCAAAAGAAAACACACTTCAAAGACAATACATGATCTTGCTTAAAAGCTTCAATCAAGGATAATACACTCTTGCTTAAAAGCTTAGAGTGGACACTTACAACTCAATACAATCAGTTCAGGTCAAGCATCTAGAAGATGATTGAATGGCTCACAATTAACAAAACATCTCAATGTATCAGTAGACACATGAGTGACACACAACGCAACAACACACTAAAAGAACTCTCAAACCCTAAATCCTTATTTGTGCACACACGGTTTCTTCAAAAATAATGCTTCCATCGAAATTAGGTTTAATGAGTTTCTTTATATAAGCTCTAGCAGTATGGGCTTGGACTCTTCAATCAAACCCACTCTTTCAGTTGTAAACCACCTGCAACATTTTCTCCACAAAAATAGGAACACATCATCAAAGTTTCCTAAAAAGTTTCCAAGAACCTTTTTATGAAACCAAACAAAAACTACAATGTTCCTAAAACATCCTTGCTTAGTTGCGCCTGAAAGAGAACACAAGACACCCAAAATATTCTATTTCAAAATCAAATCTTCAAGGACTTAAAATGCAGAACTGTATTGAAGTTCTAGTATAACATGTCATAACATCTGTCATAACATTTGTCACAACATTTGTCAGGAAACATATCAGTAGACTCTGCTGAACCAGTTGATCAAGATGTCACGACATCTTGCTCAACATCTTGTTGTGATGCGTGTTCTCCAAATAAGCCATGTTTTTACCAAAATTGTTGTCAATCTTAAAACCATGGAACCTTTAATTTTAAATGCATATATGCTTTGAATAGTTAAGGAAAACATATACACTGCAGTTGTGAATTGTAAAAAGATGGGAGTTATCAAACACAAAGAATTAAAAATTCAAAACCATAACCATTTAATGAATTAAAAGTAAAAGAATCCATTTGTGTTAATATCTTTAAACTGAAAAACATAAACTATCTAAGAACCTTGACCTGTTTATAGTATATTCATATAACTTTATAGTGGCACACAATATGTAGTTCACACTCATTACCAAGAAACAACTAGATATATGTATATGATTATATATATAATTGTTATATATAAATTACAATAATCATTCATAATTAAGCCTACACTGGACACACACACACACGATTGTCCTTATTATACTTTCTTATAATAAAGATGAAATTATGTTTTTTCTAATTTAATGAACTTTCATGCAAGCAACCTCCCCATTACACCATTCTTGGCCAAATCAGACAACAACTCATCAAACTTCAGTTTAAAAAATCTTCAAATTATGTATGGACATCAGTTTCTTTCAAATGAATCAAATTGAGTAATCGTTGAATTTCATGCTAGTTAGGGTTACATGTGAATGTAATGAAAAGATCAAGAAACCCGACATAAATACATATTGCCATTTTGTCAAAAATATATTTGATCCATATGTCTATGACTACCAACATATGACGAAGGAAACAAAACTTTTTACTAGTGTTTGCACCTTGTGTTTAACCATTTATGTTAGTTTCACTCAAATTATGATACTTTCCAACTCTCAGTTTTGATTGATTTCATCTAAGCCATCTAAGCCTTTATGATTCCATCATTATAAAGCCATCGACCAAAAATTGTTGGTAAATTATTCTTGATCACAATATTGTGTATGCTTCAGTTTGTTTGGAATGAGTTTTGAATACCATCCACTCTTGATTGTAAGCCATTTCTTTTAGTCGCTTGTTCCCGTGGAATATCTTCATTTTCCCTTTTTGTCAATTGAGAATCTGATTTCACTTGTCTATTATAACCTTTATCTTGATGCTTAATATTAGGTCTATAATAATCTTCATCATATGAAAATAATAATGAATATTGATATTCTAAAAAGCTTGTATGGTACTGTAGCACCTCAAAATTTGTCCATCCCTTTTCCTATAGCTTGGCTTATGTTTCATATCATTTTGCATTGGCATTAATGCATATTATTGGTTATAGACAGGGGATCAAAGTATCTTTCTCAACACTCCAAGAAGGGGCTTCATTTTCAAAAGCTCAATCAAGGGTTCATGCTCAACCTTGTGGAAATCTCAAGTCATAAGGTTCCCTCATCATCAAGACAAGTTTCACAACCATTTGAGTCAAGAATTCAATCATTGTTTACCTCCTCCTATCTTGTGGACAATTGGACTAAGGTTTTGGTTCAAAAGGAATATGTGGCTAGTTCCTTGGGCAAGACATGATTCTAAAGTCTAATACACATCTTGAAGGTCATCTACATGGATTATGTGTTATCACAAGCCATCGCAAGAGCCTCAATCAGTGGAAGTGATCCTAGAATTTCATCCAGTCAACAAAGTCAAATGTGGTTCAATGGGGTCAAAATCTTGGATCTCAAGGTCAACTAAGGGTATATCATGTGCTTTCAAGTGATTTAATGTGTTTGGAATAAGAAAAATCAAGAGGAAACATAAAATTAGGAGATTGGTTAAATTAGGGTTTTAGTGAACTTTTTCTAAGTGTGGAAAACCCTAAATTTTAGCCACTTTACAACTTCCATAACTTTCTCATCCTTGATCCAATGGAAGCAAACATCTTATCAAATTAAAGAGGACATCATGAACTACAAATTTTTGGAAAGAAGAAAGTCCAAAAGATCCATAGTTTGAGAGATATGGAGAGCTAAAGTTGAGAAAATCAAGATTTTTTCATTTCAACACTTAGAAAATTTTCTAAGTATAGAAATTTAGCTTGAAGTACCTACTTTCAAGCCTATCTTACATGGTGATACATGCTTCAAATGAGTTTTCCTCCAACATGAAAGTTGTAGAGCATCCTCCAAGATTTCGTTTGAATGCTAGAACTCTTCCGTTGGATGTGTAGAACTCAAGTTATGATGTCTCCAAGTTAGGGTTTCAAAGATGTCATGTTTGGCAAGTTTTTAGGCAGATTTTTTGGGTCAGTCTTCCAAGGCATTTTTCACCAAGATCCTAACTCCATCTCATCATCCTTCAAACATCAAATTTGAAGATAATTCTTCAAGATTTCCATCCATTACAAATTCTCATCAAGTGGATCACTACAAATCAAGTTATATGTCTTCAAATATTGGTGTTTCATAGTTGCTAAGATGACATTTTAACTTAGAATTATTTCAAGCATTAAGTCAGTTTTGGGCACATGACTTCAAGGCCAATTCTCACAACTTTCCAAGCCTTGTTTCAAGTTTCCATCAACATAAAAAGTGTTCCTCATCATGAAAGTTTTCATTTGAGCCCAAGTTTCAATCAAGAGGAGCCAAATTCATCAAGATATAGTCATACAAGGATGAGCATATGAACATGTTTCATGGCATATTATGTTATTACTTCATGAATCATCTTGAACCTATATTCATGCAGTAACCTCTCCACTCTTCATCATGCGTATAACTTGGCACAAAACCTCACAAAGCATTGCCATAAGTGACTAAACCATTCCTTATACCATGTGCACCATTTTGAAGCATTGCACCAAAAGAGAAAACAAGCAAAAACTTGTTTAACAAGGCTACTAACCTTTCTCTCTCATTTTGATTTCTCTGACCATACTAAGGACAAGAGGACAACCATACAAAACCACAATAACACCTTGATGCAAAGCATTTTCATATCATATTTTCCTTCCTTCCCATTTTTCAAATTTTTAACCACAAGCTTTTACCTCAGTAACTCACCATTCTAACCTCATAAAATCCTTCATATATATTCCAAAAACAAACTCTAGAAGAGGACCTCATTGTTTCTGGATCCAACACACATAACACACTCTCTTCACTCTCAAAAATGTTTTGTCTTCGAATCTGATTCCTCATACCTTTTACCTCTATTTCCTTGCTTCTATTATTCTTCTGAGGGTGTTTAAGGGTTAAGGGAAAAGTTTGGAGGCTTGTTTACACGTGAAACGACATCTCACAAAGCTCGTCTGTGGGTAATCTTTCTCCTTTCTTTTTATTACTTTCCATGGCATGTTTTACCTTGTGATATGCATGTTTGTTAGTCTGAGAACATAAGAAATAAATCCATGTCGTTGTTGTGCCTTTTATGGAAGTTCTATTTTGAACACTATTTTTTGTGGACTTTTTTCTTGGTGTTATTGTGTTTAAATGTTGAAACTAAGGTTAGAAATAGACTCAGCATGAAAAATCCTTGAAGAAGATGCCAAAGTTTTTGTGTTTTGTTGAGGTCTGGTCCAGCTCCATTTAATTCGCACCGGAAGAGACGACTGGAGCCCTAGCTTCGGCGTCTGAATTTATTTGTTGAGTTGGTATGGCGCTGACCTCTTGACTGGTCTATGTGGCGTTGATTTGGAGCCATGTCATTTAATGGTCTGCTTGCATGGCAGTTTATTTATTTGGTTTATGGGTTTTGATTGACCATGGGCCTATTCTCTTTCTATTCACACCCCTTTGTTTGTGGCCCAACACGCGTTTCACTTTAGTTTAGTTCATTTAGAAATTGTTAATGTACCCCTTGCTCTTATTTCCTCTTCTTCTTCTTTTTTTCTTTTTTTCTATTTTCTTTCTGATTTTATTTTATTAGTTTCAAATATTATAAAAATCAACAAAAAATATTTTTTAAACATTTTGACCTCTTATTTTATTTTCATAATTTTTATTTTATTTTTAAATTAATTTTCCTATTTTATTTATATTTTCTTTATGGAGTGCTTTTACAATTTTATCCTTGGCTAGGGTTTGTGTTCTTGATGCTTTTGATTTGCCTCCTTGATCCAATACTTTTACCATGTTTTTATGCTTCATTGATGATTGTTTGAATGTTGGTTTGTTGTCTGGATGATCAATTCTAGGATGTTTCTTTATTGGTTTTATGTGCTCCTCGATGCATGCTTGATTATTGTGATACCTTTGCCTTTTTGACTTGATTTAATGATGCATTTGAACAAATCTTGTTGAGATCTTTTACACATTTTGTCTTGATGGATATAACATGAGTTAGAGCCCTTTGTTGAATTTTATTAGGTCATTTTCTATTTTTGATTGATGTCTAATTATGACTTGGTTTTGGATTGTAAATGCATGAGGTTTGACTTAGTTTGAATCCATTTTGCCTGCTTGTGTTTGAGTTAAGCTTAAGATGATTTATTGATGTGATAACATATTGTCTTAACTTGGTTTGAGCTTTGGTTTCAGTTTCATTTGATTATTTTTCAATTTATGGTTGAATTCTTAAGTTGATGATGTTTTGAGCTTGCTCCTTTGTTGTTCTTGACCTAATTCCTTGAGATGATTTCTTGTGTGACCTAATGGATGTTTGTGAACACTTGTATGCTTTAGATGACATTTTTGAGGTTTTAATTTGCATGATATGATGTCCATTGTATGATCATTTCTCATCTTTTTCTTCACATGATCACTTTGTTCTTGTTATGGATGATTTGAATGGTGTTTGTCTAACTTTTTGAGTATGATACTTGTTGAACTTGTATGATATCTTAAAAATGAATGTTATGTGGATCATTTTAGTATGCTTATAACCTTGATGTATAGTGTACCTTGCTTGATCATTTTTTCTTTGTTCCTAGCTTGAACATCTCCCTTCTTTAAGGATGATTTTGGTATATGCTTGCTTAATCTTGATGCATACTTTGAGCTTAATCTTTGAGATTTATTTGATTCATGTTTTAATGTTGGATTGATGTACTTGATTATATTTCTGACTTCACTTGGTTTCCCACTTTAATCTCACATGATTAATCATTTGAAGTATGTTTTTGCATGAGCTAGTTTTGGCTATTTGTTTGGATATTGATAAGATGTATGTTTGACACTCTTGTGTACCTTTTATAATCTTTGAATTGAGTTGAACATGATATGATGTTGCTACTGCCCCACCTTCTCTCTCATCTTATTCGACTTCATTTCCCTTTTCTTTATAATTGATAATACTTCTTGTTGGACTTTAAGTCATTTGTTGTGTTTTGGTACTTTGTTTTGCCAATTTATTTTGACTTCCAATCTTTGAGTATGGTTTGGTATGTATGCATTTTCTTGTTACTTTAACCTGATGTTATTGTGTGCCTTATATGATTGAGATCAATGTTTGCTTGTGTGCTTGCTTTGCCTTTTGAGTTGAACATCCATGAGTGTTTACTTGGTGTTATTTCTTCTCATTCATCTCATTCTTCTTTCTCCTCTTTATTTTATTGAGACTTGGTTAAGTCTTGTTTTTATTTTCATTTATGATTGATTAGCATGGTGTTTACTTGTACTTGTTCACATGATCCCTTAGGATTCCCAGTTCCACTTAACTTCTGATTAAGGTGGGAGTAAGAAAGACATTAGGCTTTTAATCCTTTGCATGATAACAATTAGGATAGTCCCTTCTTGACCTCAATTTTAGGTATATCATTTTTATGATAACATTAGGTAGACTTCCTTTTCATCCTAACCTTAGGACCATTTTGTATGATAACATTAGGATTTTCAGTTTTCCTTTAGTGTTTTCTTTGTGTCTTCTCTTCTCATCTCAAACAACTCTAAGACACATAATAAAGACGATGAATGTTGTGCACCACGAGTCTTAATCATATGGGAAGTGATGAGTGTGATTTTCTCCTCACTTGTCTAGAGTGTTTAGTGTATGCCCTTTAGGCGATATGCGATGCATTCACTCCTATATCATGGTCTTTAGTGCAACGTGAATCTCAAACAAATTCAATTCACTTCTCTAAAACTCTTAAACCAAATTCAAACATTTTTATCCTCTAGGATTTGTTTCAAAAATAATTTTCAGAAAATAGTACGTCACTTTTCCGTTCTACCGCAAACACACATCGACCCTAACTGCTGGAATGAGAACTTAGCGTCACTCATAAAAAACACTTAACCAACTAGTGGTCTAGTTTACCCAAACCACGTTTGCTCTGATTTCTCATACTAGATGAGGATATATAGGTACAAGACGACGATGTCTTGGCGAGAAACCTTCCCTACATCACCCGTAGTTTTTCGAACTATGTTGACTCTGACTTTCCCATTGCACGAGGGAATACGTAGGCATGGGGCGGTGATGTCCTATCGAGTCTCTTTTTTATTTTCCCTCCCCCGTTTAGCAGTAGTTTTTAGATAACACACCCTTTGATTAGACAACAAGCATGGATCCCGTTGAGTACAATGGACGTGAGGGGTATTCATACCTTCCCCTTACGTAACCGACTCCCAAACCTAAGATTTGGTTGCGATGACTTTGTCTTCTCCCGTTATTTTAGGTTTCCTTCGATCTTTTCCTTTCCCTCCTTTGGGATAAATAACATTCGGTGGCGACTCTTCTATTTGTTTCCTCCGGCCCTTTTTTGCAGTTGTGACAGGTATGCATCTATCCTTTGAAGTCCACCTCATTGTTTCTGCATTATAATATCTCTTTTTTCCGCAATATGAATCTTCTCTTCGCAATATGAATGTCTCCAACAATTAAAACAACGACTTCGGAAACTGTTAGTTGATTATATATCCTTCCATCAGTGTTATGATCAAATATTAGATGTATTTTCAAGTCAGAAACATTTCCTTCACTCAATCTATCCATTTCCATTCGAAATGATTAGGCATGAACTTTGTGTTCATATAACATTTGAGAGACTTTACTCACAATCTCAACATCAAATTCAATTTTTGTTCTACATTAAAATTTACATAAACTTTTAATGAATATCTTCTAAAAATTAAATTTCCAAACAAGTCATTAGTAATATATATACCTGAAACTTTACAATCTGTTTTGAATGTCATTTTCTATATTATAAATATAAAGTTGTATAAACCTTGGAATTTGACAAGGCATAGGAAATATACTACTTATCACGTGGTATGATTGGCCTTGAATGCGGAAAGTAAGAGGTCTTCTACCATTATTAAAATGATTATCCATTTTAGCACCAGAAGATATGAATACAAACATCATATTGTACATTCAAATTTGTTGTTGGATCTTTTTTGATTCATCTGCTTCATTCTCAAATAACATATGTAAAACTTTTGGTGGAATTTTTAACAAAGGTGGTTGAACATTTCCATCTCCACAACATATAGAAAACTTAGAATTAGTTGTATTTCAACATTTATTTTTCCTTTCTTTATACCATATGCTAGCCACACCCTGTTGACAATGTAATATTGGATCCCTTATATCATAATACATTCTTAATGATAAAGTAGAATTTCATAAGTATATATCATAATACATTCTTAATGATAAAGTTGAAATTCTCTATAAAAAAAATTGTGAAGATGTGTTATTTTCTTTATGCATTGTCTTCAACCTTTTTGCTTTCTTCTGTTGAAATATATTCTTTCTATTCATTCTAGCCTTTTGAGCCCTCATACTCTTCATCATTGTTGTAAAATGTCTTTTTTCCTCATCATTCATTTGATTCATGTCTTGAATGCAACTGAGTGTCGTATTTCTAGCGAGTTTTTCGAATTGCTATGTCAACAATTTTCTTATTTGCATTGATGTTATAGATTCATAATTAATTATTTGTTTAGAATTTTTATTATATCAAGAGTGTTATGGGTATTGTCATCCCTCTTAAGGCGATAAAATTCCATCTCCTCTTGTAAGCAATATGGTATCTTTGCTAAAATATATTTTAAAAAAAACGAAAGTGTTATAGTTTTATTTATGAAATTGTCTCTTATTTAAAATTAAAAAAAATTGTTTTAAAAATTGTTTTAGAAGAACAAAACTTATAGTTATGTGGTATTTTTGTAACACAATTTAAACGGAAAGATGGCATTGAAAATTAGTGATGAGATTTAAAACTGTTAAAAAAGTACAAGTAAAAACAATTGCCACAAACAAAAACAAAAAAAAAAGTCAAGAAACTGTCAGAAAAGAAAAGTAAAGTAAAAAAGAAATCTTTCTATTCCACACCTTTAAGTATGGGAGAAAGTACTTGAACATGCTCTATGCCAATATGAATATGTCCTTTGAAACTGTCCAAAGTATGCTTAGTCAGAATCACTCGTTTCGCCTATCTTATAGAGTTTTATCAAAGGATTTTCACAAAGTCCATACCGACAAACCTGTCGGGAAACAGAGGGCTAAAAGCTACACCAAAATTAGATGTTGGCAGTTGATGGATTCTTGGTCGATGTAAGTTAAAAGCTAACTCATACCTTTATTCTGGTTTAACATATGAAGGTAGTTTTAAATCTGGGAGTTTCAGCAAAAAGTTTTTCTCTCAAAGTAACTACTGCTTCGCGGATGGTTCGACTAAGGTCATCAGGTCGATAGGAAGTTTTAAAGTATTTTTGAAAATTTTGAATTTCCTTGATGTGATTCGAAGTACCTTTCTTGGTTTTGTAATGTATAAGAGCAAAGGTAGATGTTAAATATTGATTGAAAGCAATAATGTCGAAAACTTTTATAAGATAGTATTGCTTCCACCAAGTGTCGTATTCTTTGGAGCAGAAGTAGGATGGTGTGAAAGGAATATGGCTAAGTTAAGTGTTACTAGAATAATGAGTTATCTCTTAGATGCATTTAACTTGTGCGTGATGCATGTTGTAAAGGATGACCTTGTTATTCCTCGAGAAAAGGGGCTTGGGTAAGATTTGGTTTATTCCAAATTATTGAGAGACAGGGTTTGGATGGTAACTGAGAAGGACTATTTGATTTTTAGAAGGTCGAAGCCTTGTTGCGATTAGATTGGGGGTGAGAAATGCATCCCATATGGTGAAGGATTCTGCTTCTTGATCTTTTGACATGAGGGGAAACTTTCTGGTAAACCATTCTGGGTCGTGAGTCCTTTTGGTGAAGGGAGCCATATAAGGAGTAAAAATGTAATGCTTGACATACATCATTAAATACTCAGTAAATTTTTTTTAAAGATTTAGGCCTTCGTCACAAGGAGTCACGTGGACAAGGCGTGTCCCTTCAACTCGTCTATTTTTGACCTCATCACTTTCTTCATCAATTGTGTTACGGATCAACAGTGAGGGTTTGAAGGTGGCATTAAGCCATAGTTGAAGTAACCATAGTGGACCAACTAGATTTAAGTTTGACCCAATTTGAATATTTTTTAGAAGTGTCACGCTTTCCCCTAAGGATTCATACAGGCAGCCCAGGATCATCTGGCTGAGGTAGAGTTTTCGACTAGCATGTAGTTGGTTAGCTATAGCCAAAATTTTTTTCGCTACTAGTAGGGAACTCGAGTAGAAAACTCAGCGGGATAACTAGAAAGCTAGAAAAGCTATATGTTCTTTGTCAGATACTTCTTCAGTACCTTTTTGGTGATGGTCTAAGATGTAATTGGTGAAAATGGCTCGATTCCCGTCAAAGTCAATAGTATCTTCTGTCATTTGGTTTGGGTCAAATGACTCTTCTGTTGGTTGAAGGCCAATAATAGCAGCTACGTCGTAGAGAGTGGGGGTTAGCATTCCACAAGGGAAGTGGAAGTTGTTGTGTGTGTTGTCCCAGAAGTACAAGGAAGTGAGCAACATAGTTTGACAGTATCCTGATCCAGATTTCGACAACTGGATCATGTCAAAAATTTCCATTTCTTTCCAAAACTTAGTTTTCTTCTTCTCTATCTTTTCCAGCCAAGAAAGATAATTCTCAGGGTCTTTCGGCAAGGGGAAAGAGTGAAATGCTCTAAGAGCATTGCTCATGTAATATAAATTAATTATGTTTTCTTCAGGCTTAGTCAAAGGCGTTACCTGGGTATCAGTTCCCTTACGTGGTTCAGGAGTTATGGTTTCAGTAGCAGTTCTAGATTTTCTCCTACATGCTATGGTTTTATACCTATGATAGGTTGGAAAGAATTCTCTAAGTTTCACAGAATCTGTGTTAACATATGGTAAAGGACCAGCAAAAGCATATATGTTTCCAAAAACTGAAATAGTAATAAGTATTTGGGATTGATAAATTCGCCTTTTTTCTTCTTCAAGGGGAGGTTCTAGAAGATATTGTTGATTACCCGTAGCTGTAGGGCCTAAGATTGTGTACAGGATGAAGAATTGGTTGTTTCTTAGCATCCTTAGGTTTCTTGATCTTGGACATCATTGATGATTAAGGTTGGAAGAAACTTTAGTTTGTTTGAAATTTGCTTAGAGAAGATGAAGAATCTTCTTGTGCTTAAGAGAGAGAAGAAAGCTTAGAAGAGTAAAAAAGTGGAAACTGAAATCAGATAAAGTATTTATAGTAAAAAAGTGAAACACTTCATTTTAGCCATCGTGAGTAATGGTTGAAGTCGTGGGACACGTGCTGGCTAGCTATGGATGGATGGGCAGTTAAAGATAGTAGCCCACTACTTCCTAGTAAATAGAAGTATGATGATTTCTTTTTGGGTTTCTGCATATCTTGATTAGACATCTGAAGCAGAATGGTCATGATGATCATGACATCACAGCAGTAACGAGTAGTGGTGTCGAAAAAAGCTTTAAATGTGTCTTTTTTCTCTTTATGATCGAAAATGACATTTTTGGGGGGCAATTTGTTGGCTGGGATTTCGACACCCAAAGATGTTGGAGATAAGTTATGAGATTCCAAGGTATATTCTGAAAAAGAGTATAATGATTTCAATGGAAAACAGTGATAAGGACATTTCGACACATGTGAAGATTTGAAATGAGTTGTTGGAGGTTGAGGAATTATTCTGAGAAAGAATATGTTGTTTTCGACAGGAAAATATTGAAGATCTAGTCAAAGAAGTCTTTGCATAGAAGACGCTTTGGTTTAGGACTTAGAAATATTTTGAGTCTAGATTAAAGTTCGACGGAGTTGCTTGAAGAAGCGTTCGACATGTGTAATTAAAATGAGGCTGATAATTACTTTTTGGCCTTATCTGTTTCTTCAGACACGTGGAGAGCTTTGAAACAACGAAATGCATGTAGACTGAAGACGTGGCATTTTCTGGCGAGAAGATCGTTAGATGACGACTTTTTCGATTTAGTATAAATATAACACTTAGCATTTAGAATGGAGGTGTTCAACAATTGTACAAAAAATCTAAACTTTACTCCCAGTACCTGCGTATGAGAAAAGAGTGCTCTTGAGAGAAAATGTACGTTTGAATACCATATCTTGTAATCAAATTCATTTAAATTCCAGTCATTTACTTTTACTTGCAATTTATTTAAAGTCAGTTTCAACATTTGTTACTTGTCATTCATCTTCAAGCAATTTACCTTTTTGCAATATAAATTTATGTACTTATTTAAAAGAAATCACAACATTTCCTTAACAACTTTGAAGAATATTCGAAGAACAATGTCTACATGTTCATAATTAATAAACCAAAAAACTAACTAATAACACATGTTCTAGGATCAATCTAGTCGATCCTGTAAGTGACCAAAGATTTAATAATTTTGAAAGACTAGCAGTTGTTTACCAAATTCGACAGTAAACACCATCATCATTCAATACTCATCCATTATCATCCATCTTCATCATGACTCATGACCATGATAATCGTGTGATAAGTGACAAGCAAAGGGGCAAGCAATAAGTTGTTGAATCTGATTCTCCTCCACCTAATCTAAAGAGGTCCAGAACCAAAGTTCAAGCTAGCAAAGATTCTATAAATTTTGTCTTGGGTAAGAAAGTCAAGTGGTCATCTGATACAAGTCCATCTTCTCTAGCCAATCTATATGAAAATGTTTCTTATCTCTTACCCGACGATAGTTTGCAAAAATACATTGATAATTTCCTTTACAAACCAGTAGACCCGGATTATTACGTGAATAGCTCTGATGAGAATGAGTTGAAAACCAAATTTTTAAAACCATATGCTAACAACAAATTGTTGGCATTCATTGGCTTGAATCGAAAGTACAAACCTAATTATGTCAAGGACTTTTACTGTAATTTAGAACTCATCACTTCTAGTTTGCATAGTAGATTTAAGGATAGAATGGTTAAGTTTATTTACTCTGACGTTATCAATTATTTTGGTATGGAAAGTGAAGGAACAAACTTGTTTAATCCAAAAGAAGAACCAGATTATGAAAAACTTACGTTTGTTTTATATACTTCTAAATCTGTCTATTAACACATGGAAATGTCTAACTTGAGCGTAAGAAAAATCAAGCTTGGTATGAGGTTTATTAACTGGGTTATTGTGAAAATATTTACTAGGAAACCCGGTTACTCTTGCAGGGCTGATGACGGTGACTTGTTTTTGATGTGGTGTCTTGTCTACAACATCAAAGTTTGTAGGAATGGATGGGTTAAATTCATATTTGATAGGATGATATATAGCATGAAAAATCCTAAGAAGCCTATATTTTTATCTTCATTTGTTATGATGATCCTGCAGCTTTATGGCATTGAATGCAAAAAGGAATAACTCACTTAATCTCCAAAAATTATGGATTATGGTATTGTGTCGAAGATGAGATATTACAGGGATTCGAATGGTGATTACTACTACTTGGAGACTAAGACTGTTGATAAGGAAGCTCGTGAGACTAATTTTTCATCCACTACTGGTGAAGTGTTTTTGCTTCCACGTCTGTTGATGTGAAGGCTCTGTTGGATGTTATACTCCAGAAGCTGCAAGAAGATATCATGGTATGCCCCCAGGAAATACCTTATTTCTTTTACAAATGAAGGATGAAACATTTTCTCTATTATCTCTAAAATTTATAGCTTACCTCATTACCTCGTTAGAACACTAAATTTCCAAGGGAATGCCTTCTTTTACCCTAAAATTTCATTTTACCTTGTTCAACTTGTGACTAAATTTTCACACCTTTTAGGTACTTTGACTAAATTAGGCAAACAATTATTAAAAGTAAAATCATAGATTATCCATGAAAACTTCCATTATTTCTTTAAAAAAAAGGATATTATACAATATTGAAAGGTAGCATAGGCATTACTCAAATCAAAATGCATCCTATTATAGACAAAAGTTCCAAAAGGATAGGTAAAGATTGTTTTTTCTTAGTCGCTAGAACGAATAGAATAACCATCCAAATAGAGAAAATGTAAATGTTTGTCAACCTTTCTAAAATTTGATTAGTGGAGGAGGGAAAAGTGATATTTGTGAGTTGCTTTATTTAGTTTTCTCTAATCAATACACAGTCTCCATCATGTAAGTATATCCTAGTCATAACAGATTCATCTTTATCATTTTTCATAATTGTGATGCCTTCTTTTTTTAGGAACTACTTGATTATGATTTACCCACTTGCTATCATAAATTAAATACATTACCCCAATATCTAGGAGGTTAAGTATCTCTTTTTTTACGACCTCTTTCATGTTTGGATTTAATAAAGAACACTTAAATAAATTTGATTTATGAATTTATACAATAATTTACTCTTTCAATATTAATATCTTTTAACGAGTTTGTTAAGACATTAAAAAAAATAAAGTTTTATAGTTTTCTAATGGAATGGTCTGCCAAGGATTTTTGTTATAGGGCGATAAGGTGTAACAGCCCGAATTTCATTAAATAATTAATTATAATAATTAATTGATTTAGTGGGATTTTTATTAATGTGGAAATTAATTTTTATTAATTGGAATTAATAGAGAATTGAGAAGGAAATTGGAAGGAAGGAAATAAAGGAAATATATAATAGAGAAGGAAAAGAAAAGAAAGTTAGAGAGAAACATTTGGAAAGAAAGAAGAAGAGAAAGAGAGGAGAAGAAGAGGAAAGTGGGAAATCATCAAGAACCAACATCAAAGCTCCAATTAATCGAGGTAAGGGTGAGAAATGTTTCTATTTGATCATTGCATGATGTTATATATGTTGGGTTGAGGTTTTGGTGTAGTTTCCATCCTTTTTCCATTTAGGGCAAAAGTTGGAATAATCGGTAGAACTCAATTGAATCTGTTAAAATCTGAAATAGATGATGTAGAATAGTCTAGAAATGTTAGACTAAGAGTATTGGAATTGGATTGGTGAGATTGGAGTTTTTGGAGTTGGTTGAGTTGGATAACAGTAAGTGAAAAACAAAATACGCAGACACTCGCTAGCAGCTCGCTAGGCGAGCAGGTCGCGAATGCTCGCTAGGAGCTCGCTCAGCGAGCAAGTAGCGAATGGTCCCAGACTTGGACAGAATGGATTTTGGTGTGTTCGCTGGTAGCGAAAGTGTAGCGAACAGATAGCGAAATGGTTCGCTGGGAATCTCGCTGCAGCGAACAGGTAGCGAAGCCTTCCAGTAGCTTCTGTTGGGGTTCGCGAGCTTGTTCGCTAGGCGAACAGGTAGCGAGCGTTCTCCAGGTGCCCGCCTAGCGAGGTGGTGGCGAACATGACAGAATTTCGTTTTTCTGTGATTTCATTCTATGTTGTGTTGTGGTTCGATCGGGTTCGATCCTTAATGGAATGAAATGTTATATACTGTATGTGTATGTGTTGTAGGTAGTCTTTGGGCGTGAATCATAGATTGCGATATGTATAATGTTTGCATCGATTAGAAAATACACGAGAACATAGTAATGATTATGTGTGTATTATTCGATGAATTATGAGTGTATGTTGTTGTATGCAAATGTATGAGATGCATGGGAACATATCGTGGATATGTGTGCATCGTTAATAATTGTGAGAGATGCATGGGAACATATCGTGGATATGTGTGCATCGTTAATAATTGTGAGAGATGCATGGGAACATATCGTGGATATGTGTGCATCGTTAATAATTGTGAGAGATGCATGGGAACATATCGTGGATATGTGTGCATCGTTAATAATTGTGAGAGATGCATGGGAATATATCGTGGATATGTGTGCATCGTTAATAATTGTGAGAGATGCATGGGAACATATCGTGGATATGTGTGCATCATTAATAATTGTGAGAGATGCATGGGAACATATCGTGGATATGTGTGCATCGTTAATAATTGTGAGAGATGCATGGGAACATATCGTGGATATGTGTGCATCGTTAATAATTGTGAGAGATGCATGGGAACATATCGTGGATATGTGTGCATCGTTAATAATTGTGAGAGATGCATGGAAACATATCGTGGATATGTGTGCATCGTTAGTAATTGTGAGAAATGCATGGGAACATATCGTGGATATGTGTGCATCGGTTAATTAATTAGGAGAGATGCATGGGAACATATCGTGGATATGTGTGCATCGTTAATAATTGTGAGAAATGCATGGGAACATATCGTGGATATATGTGCATTGTTTGATGATGTGGTAATAGCATAAATGTCATGGATATATGAAGTATGCTTGTGAATATGATGGGTTTTGGATGATTGGGGAATATGTATGAAGGGATATGTTTGGGTATGTTCATATTTGTTTATATTTACAACATGATAAATATGATTATGAATTGAATTTGTGGTGAGAAATGTAGAATGTAATTATGTGATACCTGTATATATATATATATATATATATATATATATATATATATATATATATATATATATATATATATATATATATATATATATATATATATATATATATATATATATATATATATATATATATATATATATATATATATATATATATATATATATATATATATATATATATATATATATATATATATATATATATATATATATATATATATATATATATATATATATATATATATATATATATATATATATATATATATATATATATATATATATATATATATATATATATATATATATATATATATATATATATATATATATATATATATATATATATATATATATATATATATATATATATATATATATATATATATATATATATATATATATATATATATATATATATATATATATATATATATATATATATATATATATATATATATATATATATATATATATATATATATATATATATATATATATATATATATATATATATATATATATATATATATATATATATATATATATATATATATATATATATATATATATATATATATATATAATCTTATGCATTGATTATTATGGTAATATTTCTCACCCTTCTGCTGTTTTATAATGCTCTATGAGGCATTGCAGATTAGGATGCTGGAGTTTTTTTGTGAAGTTATCTTCATTCTTTTGAGTCGGCTGCTCTGATATGTAACACCGGGTAGTTAGACTAGTATAGTTATTCTTTTGTGATACATTGCGATGTATCAGCTGATGTGGTTTTGTAATCACCTGACATGATGTATCAATCTGGATATCTTATCTGTATGTGAATTAATATTTTGGAAATGATTAAATGATTTTATCTTCCGCTTAAATTTAAATGTTGAAATGTGATTTCTAAACCATGAAAATGTTACATATTTTATGGAGCAAATGTTAAAGTGTTTCATTGCTGAAATTGTGACATTCTTCCTTTATACCTTATTCTAAAATTTTCACTCTGATAAATTTGTATATGCATTTATTTGGGGGTATAGAAGGGGGTGTTACAATAGTGGTATCAGAGCAGGTCGGTCCGTCCGGCCAAGTTGTTAGAGTGTTTTCCCTGTGCGTTATTGATATGTGTGTGTTGCATTATCAATATTGGTCGTTCTTACGTGGTTCTATTGTTGGAATTAGTAAGATGGTTGCAGGGAGGAACGATGAAGCGATCGCAGAAGCTTTGACAAGGTTGGCGGGAGCGATTGGGCAGAATCCTCCGGCCAATGTGAATGCGGGGAATGTTGTTGAAGATGAATTCCGTGCTTTGGGGAGGTTTCAAAGGAACAATCCTCCGATTTTCAAGGGAACCCATGAGCCTAACAAAGCACAGATTTGGTTGAAAGCTATCGAGAAGATTTTTCGGGTTATGAATTGCTCAGATGCACAAAAGGTGCAGTTTGGGACTCACATGCTCGAAGAGGAAGCCGAAGACTGGTGGGGTAATACTCGCCAAAGATTTGAGGAAGAGGATATTGTGATCACTTGGGATCGGTTCAAAGAGACCTTTCTGGAGAAGTATTTTCCAGAGGATGTGCGAGGGAAGAAAGAGATTGAATTTATTGAGTTAAAGCAAGGTAATTCGACGGTAGCGGAGTATGCGGCAAGATTTGAAGAGTTGATCAAATTTTGTCCTCATTACAATACTGCTAATGCCGAGAGGTCTAAGTGCATCAAGTTTGTGAACGGTTTGAGACCCGAGATTAGGCAAGCTATTGGATATCAGGAAATCAGGCGGTTTTCTGAGTTAGTGAACAAGAGCAGAATCTATGATGAAGACAGTAGGGCTCGGTCTAGCCACTACAAGAGTTTAAGTGATAAGAAAGGAAAAGGTCAATCCAGAGGAAAACCTTATGTGACTCCTGCAGACAAAGGGAAACAAAGAATGGGTTACAACAAGAAGCCAAGTGGGGGAGTTTCTACTCCGATGAAGCGTTATAGGTGCGGTGAAGAGGGACACCGTGCTTCGGAATGCAAGAGTGTTGAGAAAGTGTGTTTTAAGTGTGGCAAGCCAGGCCACAAAGCCCTTGAATGTAGAAGCGGTGCAAATGTGACTTGCTACAACTGTGGCGAGCAAGGACACATTAGTACCAAATGTGATAAGCCGAAGAAGAATCAAGGAAGCGGAAAAGTGTTCGCTCTATCTGGATCTGAGACTGCTAGTGACGATCGATTGATCAGAGGTACGTGTTTTATTAATGGTACACCTTTGATCGCTATAATTGATACCGGAGCTACGCATTCTTTTATTTCTTTGGATTGTGTTAGAAGGTTAAATCTTGAGTTGTCTGTGATTGGTGGCGGCATGGTTATTGATACTCCTGCTATGGGTTCGGTAACTACACCGTATGTTTGTTTGAGTTGTCCGTTGAGTATCTTCGGTAAAGATTTTGGGATTGATTTAGTGTGTCTTCACCTAGACCAACTCGATGTCATCCTTGGGATGAATTGGTTGGAATTCAACCGGGTATATATTAACTGTTTTGACAAGACGGTTATTTTTCCGGAATCGGACGTTGCAAGAGATTTGTTTATGACAGCGAGACAAGTGAAAGAATCAGTGCAAGATGGAGCTAAGGTATTTATGCTTATGGAAACTTTTAGAATTGGTGTAAGTGAAGAGATTGGTGCTTTACCAATTGTTAGAGATTTTCCGGAAGTTTTCCCTGAAGAGATAAAGGATTTACCACCGGAGCGAGAAGTGGAGTTTTCAATAGATTTAATTCTTGGAACTAGTCCGATATCGATGACTCCTTATCGTATGTCGGCATCAGAATTGAAAGAGTTGAAGAGTCAACTTGAGGATTTGCTTGAAAAGAGGTTTATTCGTCTGAGTGTGTCGCCGTGGGGTGCACCGGTGTTGTTGGTTAAGAAGAAAGAGGGTTCTATGAGGCTCTGTGTGGATTACAGATAGTTGAACAAGGTGACTATTAAGAACAAGTATCCACTCCCGAGGATTGATGATCTGATGGATCAGTTGGTTGGTGCAAGTGTGTTCAGCAAGATTGATTTAAAATCTGGGTATCATCAGATTCGCGTGAAAGCTGAGGATATTCAGAAGACTGCTTTTAGGACGAGGTATGGACACTATGAGTTCTGTGATGCCATTTGGTGTGACTAATGCACCAGGTGTATTTATGGAGTACATGAATAGGATTTTCCATCCTTATTTGGATAAGTTTGTGGTTGTGTTTATCGACGACATCTTGGTTTATTCGAAGAGCAAAGAAGAGCATGTCGAGCATCTGAAGATTGTGTTATCTGTGTTGAGAGAGAAGCAGTTGTTTGCAAAGCTTTCTAAGTGTGAGTTTTGGTTGAAGGAAGTTAGTTTCCTTGGTCATGTAATTTCGAGTAATGGTATTGCGGTTAATCCGTCGAAGGTTGAAGCGGTATCGCAATGGGAGACTCCGAAGTCAGTTTTTGAGATTAGAAGTTTCCTTGGTTTAGCCGGTTATTATCGTAAGTTTATTGAAGGATTCGCTAAGTTATCATTTCCATTGACGCAGTTGACTAGGAAGGGTCAAGCTTTTGTGTGGGATGCCAAGTGTGAAGCGAGTTTCCAAGAACTTAAGCGAAGGTTGACGACAACCCCTGTTTTGATTTTGCCAAATCCGGAAGAACCGTTCGTTGTGTATTGTGATGCTTCTTTGATGGGTTTAGGGGGTGTGTTGATGCAGAATAACCAAGTTGTGGCTTATGCTTCGAGGCAACTCAAAGTGCATGAGAAGAATTATCCGACGCATGACTTAGAGTTGGCCGCCGTTGTGTTCGTGTTGAAACTTTGGAGGCATTATTTGTTTGGTGCGAGGTTTGAAGTGTTTAGTGACCATAAGAGTTTGAAGTATCTCTTTAATCAAAAGGAATTGAATGCAAGGCAAAGAAGGTGGTTAGAGCTATTGAAGGATTATGATTTTGGTTTGAATTACCATCCGGGTAAAGCGAATGTAGTAGCGGATGCATTGAGTCGGAAATCATTGCATATGTCGGCGTTGATGGTGAAAGAGTTGGAATTGGTCGAGCAATTTCGGGATTTGAGTTTAGTATGTGAGAGAACTTCTTTTGGATTTAAGTTGGGTATGTTAAAGCTTACAAGTGGTATTTTGGATGAAATTCGAGAAGGACAGAAATCGGATTTGAGTTTAGTTGATTGGTTGACTTTAATCAACCAAGGCCAAGGTGGTGATTTTCGGATTGATGAGAATGGGATTATGAGATGTCGGGATCGAGTTTGTGTTCCGAATGTTGTTGAGCTTAAAAAGAGTATCCTTGAGGAAGGACATCGTAACGGATTGAGTATTCATCCAGGTGCTACTAAGATGTATCAGGATTTGAGGAAAGTGTTTTGGTGGCCTAGTATGAAGAAGGATATTGCGGAATTTGTGTATTCTTGCTTGACTTGCCAGAAGTCAAAGATTGAGCATCAAAAGCCATCGGGTTTGATGAAGTCGTTGTTTATTCCTGAGTGGAAATGGGATAGTATCTCCGTGGATTTTGTATCGGGTTTGCCGAGGACGCCGAGTAATTTTGAGGCTATTTGGGTTATTGTGGATAGATTGACTAAATCTGCTCACTTTATCCCTATTCGTGTGGATTACCCGTTGGAAAAGTTGGCTAAATTGTATATTGAGAGGATTGTGTGTTTGCATGGTATTCCGTCGAGTATTGTTTCGGATAGAGATCCGAGGTTCACTTCGAGATTTTGGGAGAGCTTGCAGAGTGCTTTGGGTACTAAGTTGCGTTTGAGTTCAGCTTATCATCCTCAGATAGATGGTCAGACGGAGAGGACGATTCAGTCGCTTGAAGATCTTTTGAGAGCTTGTGTATTGGAAAAAGGAGGAGCTTGGGATAGCTACTTGCCTTTGATTGAGTTTACCTACAACAACAGTTTTCATTCGAGTATCGGTATGGCACCATTTGAGGCGTTGTAGGGTAGGCGGTGTAGGACACCATTGTGTTGGTTTGAGTCCGGAGAGAGTTCTGTTGTTGGACCCGAGTTAGTTCAACAGACTACTGATAAGATCAAGATGATTCAAGATAAGATGAGAGTTGCTCAGAGTCGTCAGAAGAGTTATTATGACAAGAGGAGGAAGGCACTTGAATTTCAAGAGGGAGATCATGTGTTTCTTCGAGTCACTCCGATGACAGGTGTTGGTAGGGCATTGAAGTCGCATAAGCTAACGCCGCGTTTCATTGGTCCTTATCAGATTTTGCAGAGGATAGGAGAATTGGCCTATCATGTGGCTTTACCATCGTCGCTTGCTAATCTTCATGACGTATTCCATGTATCTCAGTTGAGGAAATACATTGCGGATCCGTCTCATGTAGTCCAATTAGATGATGTGCAGGTGAGAGATAACCTGACTGTTGAGACATCACCTATGCGGATAGAGGATCGGAAATTGAAACAGCTTCGAGGTAAAGAGATTGCTTTAGTGAAGGTCGCTTGGGGAGGACCGGTTGGTGGAAATGTTACTTGGAAGCTTGAGAGCCAGATGAGGGAGTCTTATCCAGAACTGTTTGAACCAGGTAACATTTTCGAGGACGAAAATTCCTAAAGTGGGGGAGGGTTGTAACAGCCCGAATTTCATTAAATAATTAATTATAGTAATTAATTTATTTAGTGGGATTTTTATTAATATGGAAATTAATTTTTATTAATTGGAATTAATAGAGAATTGAGAAGGAAATTGGAAGGAAGGAAATAAAGGAAATATATAATAGCGAAGGAAAAGAAAAGAAAGTTAGAGAGAAACATTTGGAAAGAAAGAAGAAGAGAAAGAGAGGAGAAGAAGAGGAAAGTGGGAAATCATCAAGAACCAACATCAAAGCTCCAATTAATCGAGGTAAGGGTGAGAAATGTTTCTATTTGATCATTGCATGATGTTATATATGTTGGGTTGAGGTTTTGGTGTAGTTTCCATCCTTTTTCCATTTAGGGCAAAAGTTGGAATAATCGGTAGAACTCAATTGAATCGGTTAAAATCTGAAATAGATGATGTAGAATAGTCTAGAAATGTTAGACTAAGAGTATTGGAATTGGATTGGTGAGATTGGAGTTTTTGGAGTTGGTTGAGTTGGATAACAGTAAGTGAAAAACAAAATACGCAGACACTCGCTAGCAGCTCGCTAGGCGAGCAGGTCGTGAATGCTCGCTAGGAGCTCGCTCAGCGAGCAAGTAGTGAATGGTCCCAGACTTGGACAGAATGGATTTTGGTGTGTTCGCTGGTAGCGAAAGTGTAGCGAACAGATAGAGAAATGGTTCACTGGGAAGCTCGCTGCAGCGAACAGGTAGTGAAGCCTTCCAGTAGCTTCTGTTGGGGTTCGCGAGCTTGTTCGCTAGGCGAACAGGTAGCGAGCGTTCTCCAGGTGCCTGCCTAGCGAGGTGGTGGCGAACATGACAGAATTTCGTTTTTCTATGATTTCATTCTATGTTGTGTTGTGGTTCGATCGGGTTCGATCCTTAATGGAATGAAATGTTATATACTGTATGTGTATGTGTTGTGGGTAGTCTTTGGGCGTGAATCATAGATTGCGATATGTATAATGTTTGCATCGATTAGAAAATACACGAGAACATAGTAATGATTATGTGTGTATTATTCGATGAATTATGAGTGTATGTTGTTGTATGCAAATGCATGAGATGCATGGGAACATATCGTGGATATGTGTGCATCGTTAATAATTGTGAGAGATGCATGGGAACATATCGTGGATATGTATGCATCGTTAATAATTGTGAGAGATGCATGGGTGTCGCTTACGCGAAAATAAGGTGTCGGTACAACAGAAGAGTCGCCACCTTTCGTTATTTATCCCTCAGAGCGGGAAAGGAAACGATCGAAAAAACCTAACGAAGAAGGGTAAGACAAGGTCGTCGCAACCATTGTCTGGGTTCGGGAGTCGGTTACGCAAGGGGTCACGTCCGTCGTACTCGATGGGATCCACACTTGTTGTGTTTACTGGACGGGTTGGTTTTATCTATCTACCTATCAAGGCTGGTTTAAACAGAAAAGAAAAATGACTCGGCAAAGCGTCGCGCTTTATGCCTACGTATTCTCATCAGGGAAAGAGAAATCAGAGTCAACGTAGTTCGACCTACGACGGGTTAAGGGGGAAGGTAGCTCGCCAATACATCAGTACTGTGCCTACGTATTCTCAACACGTATGAGAGATCAGAGCTTACGTAGTTCGGGACACTATGCTTTATTTCCTGTCTTTTACGAAAGAAGTGTTTTTTATTGTGTTTGCAATTTCAATCGCACTAGAGACTATGACCTGAGAGTGAATGCGTCGCATGTCACCCAAAGGGTGCCGTACTAAACATCCAGACTATGGAAAAGAAACTCTCCCACAATCCTTTCTCAGATAGCTTAAGGCTCGTAACGTACGGAAGAAATCATTCATGATTACTGTATCTTAAACTGTTTTGAGATGAGAAGAGAACAGGCCCAACTAGGAGGGAGACTATCAAGTCCTATTGTTGTCATGCCAAGGATTCATCCTATGGTTGAGGTTTGAACAGGGAACTCCTAGAAGTTGTCATGCATAGGTTTCAACCTAAAGTTCTATCATCAATTCCTTATCAAAGGAAATGAGAGTCCTAAGGGATCATGTCAATGATACACCAAAACATACAAAGCATCAGCTTAAACGGTAAAATGCATGCAATGCAAGTGAGGGAGGAAATGTGTGTGGGGCATCAGCCTCCACAAGCTCATCTCAACCTCAAGCCAGAATGAATAACAGTAATCATACTGAGAGTAAACAACATGCTATCAAGCAAAAACAGTAAATTGCAATCATGCGGAAGAAATGAAATAAAATGCCATCAGGCAAACAAACCACATGGGCAAGGGAGCTGGGCTCTACCGAATACCCACAAGCAAAGCCACACAGTAACAGTACAAGCAGAGGGAGCAACTCAACCTCTAGTGCAATCATGCTCCTAGATTCTACTTAGTCTAGATATGGACTTATTCTAATGCATCAAGCAAGTCAAACAAAACACATCAATATAAAGAAGAAAACAGACAGGAAAGCAGATCAACTCCTCTCTCAACTCCAAGCTTCAGCTCTTCCAACAGCAACTCAGTCTTCAGACTTCAATCACTCTTGACAAATATCAATTTGCTTTTCTAGGTTTCAACCCTTCAACATAAGTTTCAACTTATCTTCTTCTTCAAGCTTCAGCTTCTTCATCAGTTCCACCTTCAGGCTTCACTGTTAACCACAAGTATCAACTTGATCCCTTCAGGATCTCCAAGCTTCAAAGTAAGTATCAACTTCCTTTGATCTTCAAGCTTCATCTCTTCAGAATCAATCTCAATTGAATCCTCTTCCTAAGTATCAACTTAGTCTTCAAGATCTCAAGCTCTCTTTGCTATACCAGTCTCAACTTGGTCTTCTTTTCCTGCAAGCTTCAGCTTCTCAGAGTAACCTTCAATCACTTAGAAGTATCAACTTCATCCTTCAGTCTTTAAGCATCAGCTCTTTCTTCAATCTTTACTGGATCTTCAAGTATCAACTTGTCTCTTGTTGCTCTTCAAGCTTCAGCTGGAATGGCAATACTCAAGGAATCATCCTCTTCCACACTCCTCAATGAATTCTTCATCTTCAAACTCAAGCTCAACATCTCTCAAGATACTAAAACCAGAGGAAATCACTTAACTGGACAAGCTGGGGTGTTAAACTGCTTATTGACCACCAAAGGTGACCTATAAGGGTTTAACATCAAAAGAATGGTTCCCTCAAAAGTTCTACTTCCTAGATATCATCACTTATCCCTCCAAAGGAGAGAAGTGTATACCATGGAAGGACTTTGAATCATAGGGAGGAATGGAGGTGAAAGATAACATCCATGTTAAAGAAAGAAATCAACTAAGTCTAAGCTCTTCCTAATCCCTAACCCTAAAACAACAACAAAACAAGCAAGATCAAGCTCTCAAGCTCCTCAATCAATCTTCAAGTCTTATACTATGCTCCTCAATACTTCTCAAAGCAAACCCAAACTCTCCAAGCCCACAAAGCAAAGCAAACAAAAATACAAGCCCACAAGGCAAAGCAAACAATCATCAACTACAAAAATCATCTAAAAATAGTATACCACTATATTAAAACCTAATATAATTTCTAGGGGATCCTATATACCTACCCTTAATACCCTTATATGTCCCAATGTCTAACTTGACCTAGAAACCTAAAATTCTAGTGTTATTGTGGACCTATGTTAAGGATTAACCTAATTCTACACAACCTAAAATCACCTAAGCAAAACTAATCAAAAATTCATCACAAAATTATGGAATAAATCCATAGGGGAGCTAAAGTCCTAATCTAACTATCCTAAAAAGAATGGCCTAAAAATTCAAAGGGAACTAGCTTAACAAAATTCTACAAAACCATGTATCAACATAAAAGAATTAAAAAGCTACTAAAAGAGAAAATACACAAAAAATATTAAAAATGCATGAAATGCAAATATTTTGATTTTATAATTTTCTAGATATCATCATGAAATGGGAGAAAAAATCCCCAGGCAAAAATCATTAATTTCCTATTTATTATGATTTTTCAAAGTTTAATGAAAAATGGAGAAAAAGAAATTAAAATAAGAAATTAATGGTGTGAATAGCAAGTATTTTCAGTTCATTTTTCATATGGGCTTGAAATAGGGGTGCAGATAACAATACGCGCCAGGCCCAATTATTTAATCAGAAAACAATTCAAAAATAAATGGAAAAATGGAAAATACACGGTGCAGGAAGTAACCAAATATAGTACAAAACAAACATGGGCCACGAATGGGGGTGTGAATATCAATCCAGCCCAATCCCTCTTTTAATGAAACGATGCGTTTTGGGGTGTCTTCAGACTTCCCTCTCCAAATGAAATTGAATCTCAGCCGTGAGATCTCTCTCCAGTTAATGGGTCTTCGCCTCATCCAATGGACATGCCTTCGTCTTCTTCCTCCAGCTAGGGTTCAGATGGAGAAGCCATGGAAACTCAGAGCTTCAAGTTCACTTTCCCCAAACTCGTGCCACCTCAAATCTCCATGGAAAATTGAAATTCAAAACCCTATCCTGTCCAGAATTTCATGCTGAATCTAACCATGGTCTTAAAATCAATTGAAACATCCTAAATCTCCAAACCCGATCCAAGATCAAAGATATGCTCAAACATCAACTTCAACAATTCTTGCAATTAACTACCTCAGATTGATCACCAACTCACACTGATTGATTCTTGACATCTAATTCAAGCTATAACTCACCATAACTCGAGTTCTTGGTCCAAACAAAAATGGTGCCATCCACTGAAACCTCACCAATTGATCCCAAACTCTTCAGAATCCATCTCCTATTGGTCTCTAACCGTTCTAACCTAACAATTCTTGCTAATTATGCCTAAATCATGGTGAAGAAGAAAATTTACTAACCTGTTGAATCTTGATTAACAGATGGTGTAAACCTTCACTGCAAGCCTTCAAACTCTTCAGAATCGATCCTTGAATGATGATCTTGCTACTGTTTGCAAAAGTTTTGATGGAGAATGCTTGAATCTCAGAATTCGATGGTGACTTGCAATCTTGAAAATCCAAATGCCAACTCTTCAAATCTCCATGGTTTTGCTCTCAAATTGGTCTGCACAGCTTCACTATGATCAGAGGAATGTGTTTAGATGGAAAGAATGAATGGAATTGAATCAGAATGTGGATTTTGCTTTCAACTTGCAATGGAAGCAAGTGAAATGGCCAACTCTCTCTTCTCTCAAATCTTACATCAACCTTGCATCTGAGCAAGTTCTATACATTATATAGAGTGGTTTAGAATCATCTAGAACCATCTGGAACCATCCCATGAGAAATTGGGATTCTCATGTCATGAGTTTATGAATTCACTTCTTCTCACATATCATCTCATGACATAGCTCTTGCAGCAACTTGCCTTGGCTTGAAATTCTCCCTAAATGAGATATAGGATGTGTTAAAACCCTTAGCAAGCTTGTACATTGAGTTTCTTTGAGTTTTGCATTTGTGCCTTAAGATGCAAGCAACCAATTTCCAAAGCAGCCCCATGATCTAGGCCTCAATTCAAAATTGTGGCTGAACCATTGTTTTTAGAATGTCTTTTAGAGTCAAAATGACCTATTATATGCCATGGTTTGGATGTGTAACTTGGGATTTCCAATTTCCAATTTCAACTTATTTAACTTATGCCTCCATTTTAGGTCATTTTTACCACTTTTTGCTACAAGCCTTTTCAACATCTCATGACCTCCCTAATAGCCTTAAAACATCATTATAAGAAAGTTTGATGTTGAAGATTTTTCCATTTGAAGCTTGGAAATAGGAGATATGGCCTTATGCGTGAAATGACCTATAATATCCAAATGACCAAAATGCCCTTGACTTGCCAAAGTCATAAGTAGAGTTCTACAAATCCTATAAAGGACTTATAGTACTCTATAGAAAGCTAAGAAGATGAGGAACAACATTCATGTTGACCAAGAGTTCATAGGAATCATCCTACTTGGGCAAACGTTGGATGCAGGTTGGGTGACTTTCAAGGACCCAGATTCACATACCTCAGATGACCTGTAACTTGTCAAAGTCATAAATTGAGCTCTACAAATCCTATCAAGGACTTATAGTACTCAAATTAAAGCTAAGAACAAACTCTACAACATTCATGTTGGGGGTAAGATGAGATGACAATCACATCTTGAGCTAAACTGCCTTGAAGATAGGGATCAAACTAGGGGATTTTACACTGTCAAGCCTTAGAAACCCTAGCTTGAAACTTCTCAAACTCCTCAATCATGATGAGTTGGTCTAGGAATCATCCCTATAGCATCTCAATGCATTAATCCATGATCACATGGCTCTTGGATTAGGTCTCAACCCTCTCCAAATCATCAGTTGACCTAGGGTTGACCCAATCAAACCCTAATTATACCACTCATGGCTGAGTCTTCTGAATCTTGTGCAATGACCTTTCTAGGCTTCATGATGGCTTTCAAGACATCTCATAAGCTCTCTCAAAGCTTCAAGTCCATCCTCATAGCCTCAGAATCATCTGAGGAGCCCCCACAACTCTCAAGTTATGAGGCACACAACCTTGGTTTCAACCAATTTCTCTGAGGATCTCTTAATTTCTCTGACAAAGATACCAACCTTTGAACATTTGAATAACCTTCTTGGCTAGCTTCAAAGTCTAATATAGCTCTTGATGGGTAATCATACCTCTCGATCTACTGCATATATATCAATGAGATGCAGATGATAAGGCTAGTGAACACAAGCTAGGTAAATAAATGTTGGTCAAATTTTGGGGTGCAACAGCTGCCCCTATTCAAACGGCTTGAACCTGACTGGGTGAGGCGAACGGCTCTCATCCAATCAAGATGCGAGACGGTTGAATACCGGTAAACCCGGAAATTTGCCAACTGCACAAGTACACGGTACTCTGATGGGAACAAATCTTTGAAAACTGAAATAATAGCTGCACGGCAACTAGCTGGAGAATTGGTCACACGGCAACCAGTAATACATGGTCGATCCTGCCATCAGGCATCACGATTCCTCGGGACACATCAGGTCAACCATCAGGTTGATCATGCCATCAGGCACTCAAAGAAAACTGTCGGGCATCAGCCGGACTTCATCAGGTCAACCATCAGGTTGATCATGCCATCAGGCATTCAAAGAAAACTGCCGGGCATCAGCCGGACTTCATCAGGTCAACCATCAGGTTGATCATGCCATCAGGCATTCAAAGAAAACTGTCGGGCATCAGCCGAACTTCATCAGCACGCCGGGAATAGAATTCTTGGTCAATCATGAACCAATTGGGAATATCCAAACCTCTGCCATCAGGCACTCCGCATCAGCTGAGAGAACTGCTTCATTAACACGGTCGGACTTCAATCATGAAGTCTCCAGGGGAAGTTTCAACTTCGCCGTTCGGAAACCTGCTGGGGACGATGCATCTCCGCTGGGGATTCTAGAGAACTATCAAGTAACTCCGCTTCGGGGATCCATAAATCATTCTGGATGAATCAACTCTGCTGAGGACTTCAAGAGTCATCTTGGACAAATAACTCCGTCGGGGATTTCAAGAATCATCTTGAACCGATAACCATGGTGGAGCTTTCAGGAATCATCCTGAGCAAACACTCTTCCGGGGACTCTAAGTATCAACTCGAGCAACCATTTTGGCGACTGCACTGGGGATCTTAAGAATCATCTTAAGCAAACGACCCTGCTGGGGAATTCAAGAATCATCTTGAACCGAAGACTTTGCTGGGCGCTTCAAGAATCATCTTGAGCAAGCGGCTTCGTTAGGGAGAATGTCAGGAATCATCCTGAGCAATCAATTCTGCGGCGGAACACCTGTAAAACAAGAATGGTAACAACCTAGATCATGTTTATTATGCATATGCTTCGGAAAAGGCGCAATGCTCCACACAGTGGAAATGCTATGCGTTTATGATAAATGCTATGCAGTCATGCACAATGATGCGATCCCGTCAGCAAAATAAATGCCAAAGGGAGAATCCTCCTGTCAAGGAGAAAGAACCACTCAGATAGAGGAATCATCCTGCTGAGGAGAGCAAGGTCACGCCAATCTCAATTGGACTCCGCAGGGGACACAACTTCAGTTGACTGCTGCGGGGGAACGAAGCTCTACGGGAACCTGGACCTGCTGAGGGAAAGCGATATCAATCGCGGGAATAGACTGCACGGCCTTCACAGCTACTTCCTTGGGAATAACGACTCCGGTGGGGAAATGCGGCATCAACTATTCAACATTCCACTGGGGAAAACCAATCATGGTCTGAGCAGCTTCCAAGGATTCGGCTCTCTTGGGAATTTGCAAACTCGACTGAGGAAAGAGAAATCATTCTGCTTGCTGGAGAGAGTACGACTCTGTGGGGAATCTCAATTCCGCTGGGGAAGAAGGAATCATCCGGCTTCGGGAGAGAGTACGACTCTGGTGGGGAATTTCAATTCCGCTGGAGACTTCAGTCTTGTACCATCGGTTGCTGCACACTTCAGTATGACTCAGCTGAGGAGATGACATTCCTTCAGGATGCATCTGATTAGGGAGAGAATCTTCTCCGCCTAGGGAGACATATCAATGCTCACGATCTCGGGCTCAGACTCTGCGGGGAGAGGCTACTGAACTTTGCTGGAGAAGGAAGAATCATCCTGCTTGGGGATGCGCACGGCGCTCTGTCTGGTATATGTTATACCTGCAACAACACAAACAAACAGACAAGATACCCTTCTCAAAGGGACCTATCAAGGTTATTATCTCGTGACAATGTTCAAGTAATTCATTGTTTCAACAATCAGTGGCCTAGGCCAGTAAGTTTATGTATGCGCATTTTATCAAAAACATCGGCGTTCTTTTCGCAAACAAAACAGATAAATGCTAAACAGACAAACAGAATTACTGAATAGTATACATTTTATTGATAACGAACCCCTGAATGGGTAAAATGTTTTACAACAGATGCAAGCTCCTGGAATGAGGAAGCTGCGCAAAAAATAAAACTTAAATATACAGCAGTATATACAAATGTCGGCAACGAGGCGTAGACGAACACCATGAGTTGATCCCTCTATGACCCACTCGACTTCGATACTTCTCCGACGCTTCAGCTTCAGAAGAGATTGATTCAGATAAACGACCCTCAGGTCTTCCAAACCACTGAGCAAAGAAAGTCCACACGCGGAACGCAGTCATTTGCTTTTTCAAATCCCTAACTTTTGCGTGAACCGCCCTTTGCGGGTTTTCAGTTCACCGGGATACCCTTTTTTGCCAAAGTCGCCCATCCGGGTTTTCGACTTTGCGGGTGTACATTTTTTCAATTTATATCCCTAATTTTTGCCCGAACCTTTTTCCTTTTTTATGGTTCGCCGGGATGCCCCATTTTTGCCTGGACTCTCTTTTTACTGTCCAGCGGGTCGCTTTCAAGCAAAGTATTTTTTAACTGCGTCCGCGTTCACCGGGGATGCAAAATCTTCACCATCCATCGTGGATAATAACAAAGCTCCTCCCGAGAAGACCTTGCTGACGACGTACGGACCTTCGTAATTCGGAGTCCACTTGCCCCGGTGATCGGAGTGTGGAGGAAGAATCTTATTCAGGACGAGATCACCCGTCTGAAAGCTTCTAGGACGCACCTTCTTATCATAAGCTTTCTTCATTCGGCTTTGGTACAGACGACCAAACACGATCAATGTTAACCTCTTCTCGTCCATCAGGCTGAGTTGGTTCAGTTGGTTCGTAATCCATTCTGCCTCGTCGAGTTTCACATCAATCAAAACTCGCAAAGAAGGGATCTCCACTTCTAACGGTAGGACTGCTTCCATACCGTACACCAAGGAGAAAGGAGTTTCCCCGGTTGACGTACGCACCATCGTACGATAACCGTGCAATGCAAATGGCAGCATCTCGTGCCAATCTTTGTAGGTCACAACCATCTTCTGAACAATCTTCTTTATGTTCTTATTGGCCGCCTCAACGGAGCCATTCATCTTCGGCCGGTAAGGAAATGAGTTGTGGTGTTCGATCTTGAAACTCTGGCACAACTCCTTCATCATCTTGTTATTCAGATTCGAACCATTATCAGTAATGATCCGCTCGGGAATTCCGTAACGACAGATGATGTCCCTCTTTATGAATTTAGCCACCACCTGCTTGGTCACATTGGCATATGAGGCTGCCTCCACCCACTTGGTGAAGTAGTCGATGGCTACTAGAATGAAGCGATGACCATTAGATGCGGTGGGCTCGATCTTGCCTATCATGTCGATGCCCCACATGGAGAACGGCCACGGGGAGGACATGACATTCAACGGGCACGGCGGCACATGAACTTTATCAGCATAAATCTGGCATTTATGACATCTCTTCGCGTATTTAAAGCAATCTGACTCCATCGTCAGCCAGTAATATCCTGCTCTCAGGATCTTTTTCGTCATAGCATGCCCGCCGGCGTGCGTACCAAATGTGCCTTCATGGACTTCTTCCATGAGCATACTCGCCTCTTTCTCATCTACACATCTGAGTAGCACGAGATCGTGGTTTCTTTTGTACAAAACTCCATCAGGATTGAGATAAAAAATTTCCATACAGCCTCCTCAGAGTCTTCTTATCCTGGGTTGACGCATCCGCAGGATACTCCTTAGTCATAAGGAAGGTCTGGATGTCATGGAACCATGGCTTGCCGTCAGCGGCTTCCTCGATTGCAAAGACGAATGCAGGTCTATCAAGACGAGATAGTACAATTCTTGGAGCCTCATTCCAAAAATTGACTTTATACATCGAAGCCAACATGGCTAAGGCATCAGCCATCTGATTTTCTGCTCTGGGCACATGATGGAGTTCCACTCGATCAAAGAACGGAAGTAGCCTTCTGGCATAGTTCATGTACGGCACCAAATTCGATTGACGAGTCTCCCACTCCCCTTTAATTTGGTTGATCACAAGCGCCGAGTCACCATATACGTCTAGGTTCTTGATTCTCAAATCAATTGCCTCCTCTAGACCCATAATGCATGCTTCGTACTCCGCCTCGTTATTGGTGACTGGAAACGTCAGTCTCACAGTGAACGGGATGTGGGATCCATAAGGAGTCGTGATGACCACCCCTATGCCACTTCCGTAGGAATTAACCGCCCCGTCGAATATCAACTTCCACTAGGATTTCCTATCTGGACCCTCGTCGGGTAACGGCTCATTGCAATCCTTCGCTTTAAGAAACATAATATCCTCATCAGGGAATTCAAATTTCATCGGCTGGTAATCCTCGATTGGCTGTTCGGCAAGGTAATCAGACAATACGCTTCCCTTGATGGCCTTCTGGGACACGTACTGAATATCATATTCCGTCAACACCATTTGCCATCTGGCAATCCTGCCCGAAAGAGCCTGCTTTTCAAAGACGTACTTGATAGGATCCATCTTCGAAATTAGCATGGTGGTGTGATTGAGCATGTACTGTCGTAAACGTTTGCCAGCCCAGGCTAGTGCACAACACGTTTTCTCCAGCGTCGAGTAGCGAGATTCACACTCTGTGAACTTTTTACTCAAGTAGTAAATGGCATGCTCCTTTCTGCCCGTCTCGTCGTGCTGACCAAGAACACACCCCATACTATTCTCAAGAACTGTCAAGTACATGATTAGAGGCCGTCCAGCCACTGGGGGTATCAAGATTGGAGGTTCCTGAAGATACTGCTTTATCTTGTCGAATGCCTTTTGGCACTCCTCATTCCAGATAATTGCCTGATCTTTCTTTAAAAGATTGAACATCGGTTCACACGTGGCCGTGAGCTGAGAGATAAACCTTGAAATGTAGTTTATTCAGCCTAAGAAACCACGAACTTCTTTTTCTGTTTTTGGCACTGAAATTTCTTGTATCGCTTTTATTTTCGCAGGATCAACCTCGATGCCTCGTTCGCTCACGATAAACGCCAGTAACTTTCCGGACCGTACTCCGAAAGTACATTTGTTAGGATTCAGCCTCAACCTGAACTTCCTAAGCCTCTCAAAAAGCTTCAGCAAATTGACCAGATGTCCCTCCTCCGTTTGGGACTTCGCAATCATGTCATCAACATAGACTTCAATCTCATGATGAATCATGTCATGAAACAAAGTAACCACTGCTCGCTGGTAAGTGGCCCCTGCGTTCTTCAGACCGAAAGGCATTACCTTATAGCAAAATGTTCCCCAGGGAGTGATAAACGTCGTTTTCTCCATGTCCTCCGGCGCCATCTTGATCTGATTGTAACCGGAGAAGCCATCCATGAACGAAAACACGGAGAACTGGGCTGTGTTGTCGACCAACACATCGATATGAGGCAGCGGGAAATCATCTTTAGGGCTCGCCCTATTCAAATCCCGATAATCGACGCACATGCGTACCTTACCGTCCTTCTTCGGTACAGGCATTATGTTGGCGACCCACGGAGGGTAAGTGGTGACCGCTAAGAAGCCAGCATCAAGCTGTTTCTGCAGTTCTTCTTTGATCTTAACGGCCATATCTGGTCTCGTCCTCCTAAGCTTCTGCTTAACGGGAGGACAATCTTCTCGCAGCGGCAAGTGGTGGACCACGATGTCCGTGTCAAGTCCGGGCATATCTTCGTATGACCAAGCAAAGACGTCACTATACTCTCTTAGCATCTCGATCAATCTCTGCTTGACATCACTCTGCAGCGCAGCCCCTATCTTGACATTTCTGACGAGCTCTTCAGAACCCAGATTCACGATCTCAATCTCCTCCTCATGAGGCAGAATAACTTTCTTCTCTTGTTTCAACAAGCGGGCCAATTCTTCAGGAAGGTCTTCGTCTTCATCAATCTCTTCTTCGGCTTGATAGATCGGGCAATCGAAGTCGAAGTGAGCCGTAGAAGGTCCAGAGTCGATGTCATCTGTTATGTGGATCCTGCAATAACAAGGGTTAAGTTTAAAACAAGGATGTGCAGGTTAGGACAAACCCCATTGCCATTTTATTGTTTTTCAAAACAAATATAAAACAGGAATAACAGAGAACACAATATTTGAATACGAAGAAAACGCCTTTGATTTATTAACAAAATGCATGTACATAATCCAACAAGGCCCTGACAATAAAACCACTATGCCCCGGGTAGGACATAGGGTTGTACAATGATTGGAAAAAGTAAATCATTACTCTTCACTTGTCATCGGGATGATATCCTTGACGGACCAATTGTTGAGGCCCTCGCCTGGCTTGCTTGGCTGGATCCAAGAGTCGAGGTCACAGTCGCTATCTCTGCTGTCTTCAGACACCACGTTGATGCTTTTGAAAATCACTCTGCCGCTGGTAAACTGGATCGGCCCTTTACCTCGAGACGCACTGCTAGACGAAGAAGAAGAAGCTTCAGCTCCAGGAGAATATCCCAACCCAAACTTATCCTGCTTGTTGGGTATCTCCAAAATTCGCCCCCAGCCTGGGGTAGATCCGGCTTGGACAACGGCCCGAGCTTCCCTGAACGAGGAGAGAGTCATCTCCTGCTTTTCTGTGACCACAGGAGCTACGTCCTTCACTTTAACAGCTTCAAACACTTGGCATAGAGTTTCATGGATTTCGCCATCCATTTCCACATACTTGAAGGACGACAAATGACTCACCATTATGTCTTCTTCGCCACAAACGGTTACGATGCTTCCTCCGACAACATATTTGAGCTTTTGGTGCAACGTGGAGGTCACGGCACCAGCAGCATGGATCCACGGCCGGCCCAAGAGACAGTTGTAGGCAGGCATGATGTCCATAATGTAGAAGATTGCGTCGAACGTTTCTGGCCCGACTTGGATTGGCAGGGTCACCTCCCCGAAAACATGGCGTTTGGTTCCATCGAACGCCTTCACAACCAGATCACTGGGTGTGCAAATCACTCCGCGAGTATCTAACTTCATTAATGCCTTCTTTGGAAGAACATTGAGTGACGACCCCGTGTCTACCAACACGGGAGACATAATTGTTCCCCTACACTCTATCGAGACGTGCAGGGCGCTATTGTGATTCCTTCCCTTCGGCGTCAGCTCTAGGTCAGTGAACCCTAACCCATTTCCAGCATTTACGTGGGCTACGACCTCCTCTAACTGGTTTACCGATATTTCTTGCGGTACATATGCGACGTTCAACACCTTCAGCAGTGTGTTGTGGTGTGCTTTAGAACACAGCAACAAGTTCAGGATGGAAATCTTCGAGGGTGTCTGATGGAGATGATCCACGATCTTGTAGTCACTCTTTTTAATCAACCTCAGAAATTCCTCGGTGTCTTTAACGAGTAAGTCTTTTTCTACCCCCGAGGGATCTCTTCAACAACCTTACTTTTACCTTTATCAGTTGCATCATCTCTGACCGCTTTATCTGCCACGACCTCTGGTGGTGCAAACACTCTTCCGCTGCGAGTAATACCACTGATTCCCGCAAGGCTCTCCGTAGTCGACCCATACGGTTCTAGTTCCAACCTCTGTCCGTTGCAGTAGACTTCAGCCCCATAATGCCACAGAACGGCGTTAGTGCTCTCGAAGGGTATCGGCCCAGCTTTGGTGATAGTAATTGTGGGCGGTCTGGGCGCAAAATAGTTATTGGCCGGCGAGGGATGGTGATGGTGGCGACTTCATCAGCCTGCTTCAGCACTACCTCTCCTGATCCACATTCAGCCCTCCGGCTAAACTGCAGAATCCCTTCAGTCATCAGACTTTGAATTCCTTCTACCAACTGCTCACATCCATCAGAACGTGTGGCACAGTCCATACATAGCTCTCCGCAACCTGGAAAGAACCCTCTTTTCAGCAACTTAGCTTTGACGAAGCTAAGCGGCGTCTTCAGATCTTTGACGTCAGTCAACAAATCTGCACTCATTTCTTCGATAATGGCGTTCACTCCGCCTCCCCTATGATTTGGCATAGGATTCTTCGTGACATTAGGCACATTATCGGAGAAGTTAATGATCTTGGCATCCACCATGTCCTGCACCTTATGCTTGAAGGCTTTGCAGTTCTCGATTGTGTGGCCCGGTGCCCCTGAGTGGAACTCACAAGTGGCATTCGCGTCGTACCCTGGCGGAGGTGCCCCTGTCAAGGGAGCCATCGTCCTCTTCTGGATCAACTGTAGCTGAAGCAAAGTCTGCAAGAGTTGCGCGTACGACATGGGCGGTGCCTCGAAGTGACGGTTTGCCAAAGATGTCTGATTCTGATACTTCCTGTACCCCTGTTGATTTGGTTGCTGCTGCTGCTGCAGAGCTGCCGGGATATTTATGCTGGCTACCTGCTGGTGAGGGCCTTTACCCTTCCTTCGAGCGTTGGTCATGGCGCTCGCTTCTCCTTCTCGCCTTTTGCCAGCATAAGGTTTCTTTCCGCCTCCCCCAACTGAGGATGACTCACCTTGAATTTTCCCGATCTTGATCCCATTCTCGACGTGCTCACCCATGATAATGAGATCTGAGAACTTCCCGGACATACCGCTGACTAACTTTTCATAGTAAACCCCTGGGAGGGTGGCTACAAACATCTGCACGAGCTCTCATTCAACCATCGGCGGCTGAACCTTGGCTGCCAACTCACGCCACCGCTGGGCGTATTCCTTAAACCCTTCATTGTTCCTCTACGACAGATTCTGCAGCTGAACTCGGTTCGGGGCCAAGTCGCTATTGTATTGGTAGTGGTGCACAAATGCTTTAGCAAGATCCTTCCATGTGCACACACTAGTGGGCTCCAGACCCATGTACCACTCAAGGGATGGCCCGGAAAGACTGTCTTAGAAGAAGTGCATCAGCAACTTCTCGTCTTCGGAATGGGCAGACATCTTCCTGTAATACGATCTCAGGTGGACACGAGGGCAAGTGGTGCCCTTATATTTTTCAAAGTCAGGTACCTTGAACTTAGAAGGCACCTTAAAATCAGCAATCAATCCCAGCTTGGACATGTCAACGCCCAAAGTATTTTGATTCTCAATATCTCTCATCTTATCTTCCAGTGCCTTGAATCTAAGCCGCGCTTCAGCATTCAGCTCCCCTTCAGCACCTCTCTGAGAGAACACATCATCCTGACGATCCTCTGGCCATGGCTGGGGCACAAACAGGTTCCCGACACCTGCATTGCCGTTGCCCGGCCCGATATTGACATTAGCTCCCAGACTCCCATTACCGACGCCCGTCGTATTGAGTCCAATGTTGGCCATCACATTGCCATTAGCACTGCCGTTGCCCCCGGTCACAGGGACACCATTCTGTGGAGTTTCAACTGGTGGAGGAGTAGGCACAGTCCCCCCATGGAGTACACCATTGCTATCAACCCTGGAAATCAAAGGCTGAACCAAAGTTCTGAGCTGATCCTGGCCATTGGCGACCGCTTGCATGAGCTCCATGAAGCGATCCATCCTTTCGCGGAGTTCCTGAACATCAGTTTGCACTTTCTCCATGATCCTGGTCTGATTAGCTCTAGTAGGATAGCGGTGAATTGGTCTCTGATCAATCCTGGAACCACCGGGAACAACCTGGGACAACCTGTAAAAACCTGTGACAACCTGTTAAACACAGAAGGGTTAGGAAAAACAACAAAATGATCGTCATGCAAATGCGTGCGTGTGTCTGTGTGTTAGGGAAATTCCCCTGATCCTAGTGCCTGAGTGCCAGTGCTGATAATAAGAAGAAGAAGTCTGAGTCCAATCATGGAAACAACAATCTCATATATAAAGGAAGCCTATCAAGGCAGTACATAGCATCAGCGAGTACAAGGTGAATCAACAACGTGACCTCAGCCAACAAGCCTGGTGATGGTCAGCATACAACAATGATCAAAACAAAAGGAATACAAATAGTCAAGTACGGCCACGGGCGCGATACTCTTCCAACAACTTCTTCGTTTCCGGATGATCAGGCAGAGTGAGCAACCCCTCGACGAGTAATTCCCTCTGCACAATGGTATACTGAAGACCTTCGACCGAACCTTCCCATGCTCCTTCGTCGAAGCAATCTTCTAACTTCCGCTTCTTGGACTCAAACGTCAGTTTGCGCTCCTTCAGGTTAGCGAGAGCTTTGTTGAGCTGGCCTTCGGCGGCGTATCTGCGAGCGGTTTCTTCATCAAACCTCTTCTCACTGTCCCTCACATGGGCTTCCAGCTTGGAGATCCGCAGCATCAGCTTATCCTCTCGCTCTTTCCTGGTGGCCAGGGAAGCCTTCCAGTGCTGGTTGAACTTGGATATCCTCCGATATGCCTCGTCCAAGTGCTGCTTCTTTGTAGCTAGTACGTCGTTGACAGCTTTGAAGTCTTGACCCATGCGCTCACGCTCGGCTATCTACTTAGTCAGGTCTGTCCCCAGCCGGTTCACCAGCTCTGTCTGCCTTTTGAAAGAATGAACGGCTTCGTTCCTCTCGCTTCGAAGCTGAGCCAATTCCTTCTCCAGTGCCTCATTTGCCCGCTTCAATTCATCTCGATCAGCCAACACCTGATTGTGCTGTTGAATGGGCACAGTAGTAGGCTCTTCAATCATTGGAGGGCTTTCTAGCTTGGCAGGAAGAAACGGCATCCCTATAGCATTTACTCTGGCTCTGATCCAAGTCAAATACGGAGGGTAGGCTTGATTGTTGCTTTTTCCCAGCAATGGCTTACCTCGCTTACTGATACCATTCCACGCGCGCTAAAGCTTGGACAACAGATCCCCCTCTAGAAGACCAGTGAGGTACAGAGATTCCTGTACCTCTTCATCCTTCGGCGGAGTTCTCAAAGCATATGCGAACTGTCGGACCAACAACGACGGATTGTAGTTTATACAGCCCTTCCTGCCTATCAAAGGTGATAACACGAAATCGTATATATATTTTGATGCATAATTCAACTAAAGTTTAACCGTTTTCGATCCGATTTCGGGTTATTTCCGTGTTATTTGTCTGATGTTTTGCAGGTACTCAACGATCACGTCTAAACAAGGCAACATGAAGAAAAGAAGCAATCTCAGATGAAATATGGACGAAAAAGGGGTGAAAACATCATGAAAAGCGCAGGAAGTTGTTTTTGCTGATGTGACGACCGTCACAGCTACATGACGAGCGCCACACGGGTGACGACCGTCACACCTTGTGACGACCGTCATGCAGGCAAAAACGCCCCACTTCAATTACACGTTAAAGAATCAGTTCCAATTCCCACAGAGTGGACCACTACTCCCTAAATTATCTGCCTCAAAGTCCATCATCTTCAATGGTAACCGTTGGAATTCCACTTCTATAAAAAGGAAAGAAAGGGACCTCAGAAAGGGTGCTGCATTAATACAACGAAGTGCTGCCAAATTTATTTCCAGAGCATATTTTCCAGCAACATTCTTATTTGTTTCTCTTTACCTTTCCTGTATTCCATTTTCATTCTTCTGTAATTTCTACTTTCATTGTACGATCAAATTGGCATAAAGATCAGAATCCTGCCAACATTTGTGGAGGATCTGTCCAAAGGCCAATTGGAATATTTACAGGTTTCTCATTTCAATCGATTCCAGTTTTATTATAATGCAAATTATTATTTATTGCTTCTATTTATGTTTTATCTTTCCCGAATCCATGTCTAGCTAAACTTAGGTAATCGATATGTGGTAATAATTCGAATGGGATTTGATAACAACTGGTTGAAAAACTTTCTTTTCAAAAGTAATTTATGGTCTAAGTGTTTAAAATTGATTTACTGAATAAACTTCGTCGTGAAAGCGAGAACTTATTTAAAAGTAGTTTTGCCACGAAAGTGGGAAATTAATTAAGATACGAACCAACAAGCGAAAGTTGCGGTAAGGTCAGATAGTAAACACTAGTCATCCATTTTAATAACAGCGAAAGCACTTTAAAATGAATTAGAACTTAGAGATTTACAAAAATTAATTTTAACCCCGAACGGGATACGAAAGTGTACGTTTGGCCCTTAGGATTATGATTAGCGTCAATAACCATCATGAGGCGAGAGTCTTCAAATCACCATTTTCTGCTTAAGTAAACTTTGAAAATTATTTCATACACCAGTAACTTATCAAATCCCTGAAGAACACAATTACTACATATCGATTCAATCATTTATAATCTAAGTAGCATTCTTAGTTCCCTTTTAGTGACAATCTTATTCCCTTAAACATATTCTACCTAGCTAAACATAGTAACTCCCGAGAACACTAGTTTGATTACGAGTCCCTGTGGGATCGATATCTATTATTACTACGCGATAGACTGTGCACTTGCAGTTAGGTTGTATTAGACATAGAAAGTCGCGATCAAGTTTTTGGCGCCGTTGCCGGGGACCCGTTTAGTCAATAGTGTAACCTTCTGTTACGCCATATAGACTAGGTTAACAATTTTCATTTTTTCTTTACTAGTTCTGTCGATTGTATGCCAAGTAATCACCCGCAAGGCGATATCGTAAAACCTTCAGTCGCAGAACTAGAGTGCTTCTTACATTTTAGAAGTCGAATCATTGAGCACCAACTCAAACAACTCAAACATAACACTCCCGAACCTCTCACTCCCATTCCCAAATCAGAAGAAGAAGAACCAACGATGGCTGAAGGACCTCCAAACAAACCGCTGAAGGCATACGCTACACCCTCTCAGATGGAGCCTAGAAGTAGCATTGCTGCCCCAGCTATTACCCGAAATGATTTTGAGCTGAAACCATCATTGTTGTCAGTTGTACAACAAAACCAATTCTCAGGAAACACAACTGAGGATCCGAACGAACATCTAACGAAGTTTGTACAATACGCAGACACGGTGAAAGCAAATGGAGTAACTCCAGACGCGATAAGACTTCGTCTTTTCCCATTCTCTCTTAGAGACAGAGCGTGAACATGGTTACAATCGTTACCATCCAACTCCGTTACGACGTGGGAGCAATTGAAGAACGTCTTCTTAGCGACTCAAATCAACGGATTTCGACAGAAAGATACTGAATCTCTTTACGAAGCATGGGAACGATTCAAAGATATGATGAGAACATGTCCTCACCACGGTCTAGAAGACTGGGTGACAATCCATACTTTTTATAATGGGCTTTTATACAATACTAGATTGACAATAGACGCTGCCGCGGGCGGTGCACTTATGGATAAGCCATACGACGAAGCCTATCAATTAATCGAAAACATGTCACAAAACCATTGCCAATGGGGAGGTGAACGCACTCCAACAGAGAAAACCACAGCGAAAGGTGGGATGTACGAGATCAGCAGCCTTGAAAAGTTCAACGCTAAAGTAGATGCTCTAGCACAGAAGATTGATAGTCTGACCGTTAACCCCACTGCAACTGTCGCTGCAGTAACTCCAAATTGCGAGTTATGCGGAAACACCATTCATAATGCACCCGAATGCCCATTGCTAGCCGGAATCCCACCAGACCAGGTAAATTATGCTCAAGGAAATCCCTACGCAAATACCTACAACCCAGGTTGGAGAAATCATCCAAACTTTTCTTACAAAAGCGAAAATGCATTGCAAATGCCTACTGCTCCACCAGGATATCAGAAACCAGCTGCTGCTCAGACTGCACCTAGGAAATCAAACCTCGAGTTGATGATGGAAAAATTCATAGCTACTCAAGCTCAAACAAACAAAGAATTCCTGAATCAAAACATACACACTAGCGAGCAAATTAAACAGTTGGCAGGAAAAGTAGACGCTTTAGCCACCCACAACAAAATGTTAGAAACTCAGATATCACAAGTGGCTCAACAGCAAGCCTCTGTTGCCGCACCTGCTGGCACATTTCCTGGACAACCCGAACAGAATCCAAAAGGCCAAGCAAATGCTGTAATACTAAGAAGTGGAAAAGAATTGGACGAACCGATCGATCCGAGGACCGAAAACTCAGCCATGCAACAAAAACCAACTGAACAAGCAGAAAAGGAATCCGAGTTAGAGAAGAAGGAAGACAACGAGAAGGAGGATACCGCAAGTGAAAAAACTCAAGCACCTCCAGCGCCATATAAACCACCTATTCCTTACCCTCAAAGACTGATAAACTCCAAAACTTCAGGACTGTTTAAGAAATTTGTAGAGCTCCTTAGACAGCTGAATATTACTATTCCTTTTACAGAAGCGATAACTCAAATGCCGTCATACGCTAAATTTCTCAAAGAAATCCTGTCGAATAAGAGAAAGATCGAGGATAATGAAACAGTTACACTTACTGCAGAGTGTAGCGCTATTATTCAAAACCGCATGCCTCCTAAATTAAAAGACCCAGGTAGTTTCTCCATACCCTGCGTCATAGGAAAGTTCGTAATAGACAAAGCTCTATGCGATTTAGGAGCCAGTATCAATGTTATGCCCTTATCTATATGCAAAAAGCTGAATATGGGAGACCTCAGACCAACCAAAATGTCCGTTCAATTAGCTGACCGATTAGTAAAATACCCCGTCGGAATACTGGAAAACATTCCAGTGCGCATAGGACAATTCTACATTCCAACCGACTTCATAATCATGGACATCAAGGAGGACACTGTAACCCCAATTATCCTAGGAAGACCATTCCTAGCTACAGCCGGAGCCATTATAGACGTGAAGAAAGGAAGGCTAACATTCGAAGTAGGAGAAGAAAAGATAGAGTTCATTCTCACCAAGTTCTTACAAGCACCAGCAATAGACGATGCCTGCTATTTAGTAGACGAAATTGACGAATGCATAAGAGAACTTGAAAATGAAGAGACCACGTATTTAGAAATAATAAAGATTCAAATACCAGATATTTCTGAAGACGATGATTGGCGTAAACCGTATAAAGACGACAGCCTAAGCGAAAGCTTAGCACTGACCCCGAACCATATGCCAGGTCCGAAGAACCCATCTTTAGAACTTAAAACACTACCCAAAAACCTTAGATATGAATTTCTAGACGATGAACTACAAAGACCAGTGATAGTCAATGCCGACTTAGGACAACCAGAAATCGAAAAGCTATTAGAAGTCCTAAAGAAGTACCCCACCGCGTTAGGCTATAACATAAGCGATCTAAAAGGTATAAGCCCTTTGATCTGTATGCATCGAATTACAATAGAGGAAGACTCTAAAAACTCTCGAGAGCATCAGAGAAGACTGAACCCCATCCTGAGCACTGTAGTCAGAGATGAAGTAAAGAAATTGCTAGATGCAGGAATCATCTATCCGATCTCCGATAGTGAATGGGTCAGCCCAGTTCATGTCATACCGAAGAAAGGAGGAGTCACTGTAGTTAAAAACGAAAAAGGCGAATCAATAACGAAAAGAGTCGTGACTAGAAGCAGGATGTGCATTGATTATAGAAAGCTTAACAAAGCCACACGAAAAGATCACTTCCCGTTACCCTTCATAGACCAAATGTTGGAAAGATTAGCCAAACATTCATATTTCTGCTATCTAGATGGTTACTCAGGATTCTTCCAAATTCCCATCCATCCTGATGACCAAGAAAAGACTACATTCACCTGTCCTTATGGTACTTTTGCTTACCGCTGAATGCCATTCAGACTCTGTAATGCTCCAGCAACCTTCCAAAGATGCATGATGGCAATCTTTGCAGATTTCATAGACAACATCATGGAAGTATTTATGGATGATTTCTCGGTATGTGGACAAAGTTTCGAAGGATGCCTACAGAACTTAGAAATGGTATTAGAACGTTGTGTAAAAGTAAACCTCGTCCTAAATTGGGAAAAATGCCATTTTATGGTCCGACAAGGAATAGTTCTAGGACATGTCATATCAGATAGAGGAATTGAGGTAGACAAAGCTAAAATAGAGATTATAAAAGATCTCCAACCTCCAAAATCCGTACGAGAAATACAGAGTTTTCTAGGACATGTCGGTTTCTACAGAAGATTTATAAAAAGATTTTTCGAAAATCACAAAACCTCTGACCGGCCTGTTGATGAAAGACGCTGAGTTCGTCTTCGACGACGACTGTTTAAAAGCATTCGAAACATTAAAATCAGCCCTTATCACCGCACCGATTATGCAACCACCCGATTGGCGACTACCGTTTGAAATCATGTGCGATGCGAGTGATTATGCTGTAGGCGCAGTTCTAGGACAAAGGAAGGACAAGAAAATCCATGCCATCTACTATGCCAGTAGAACCTTAGACCCTGCCCAAATGAACTACGCTACCACAGAAAAGGAACTTCTAGCAGTTATATTTGCGCTTGACAAATTCCGTTCTTACTTAGTAGGAGCAAAAATTATCATATACACAGACCACGCTGCCATAAGGTACCTAATAAGCAAAAAGGATGCCAAACCAAGACTATTGAGATGGATCCTGTTATTACAAGAGTTTGACTTATAAATCAAAGATAAGAAAGGAACCGAGAACGTTGTTGCAGATCACTTATCCCGAATAGAAGGCATCAAACACGAACCAGTACCGATAAATGACGATTTCCCGTACGAACGTCTGATAGCCAAATTAGAAAGTGACACACCCAACTCAATCTCGGAAGATCCAGAATTCGAAAAAGTCGTAGAAGCCGTCTATGCCCAAGTCACATTACCTTGGTATGCTGACATCGTTAATTACCTCGCTGCGGGCGTGCTTCCACCGGATCTTACTTATCAGCAAAAGAAGAAATTCTTCCACGATCTGAAACACTATTATTGGGACGAACCTCTACTCTTCAAGAGAGGGACCGACAACATATACCGTCGCTGTGTCCCAGAGGAAGAAATAGAAAATATTATTTCCCAATGCCATTCAGCACCGTATGGTGGTCATGCTAGTACATCCAAGACGTGCGCTAAGATTCTCCAAGCCGGCTTATTCTGGCCTAATCTCTAGAACGACGTTCACATCGCTGTGCAAAAGTGCGATCGATGCCAACGAACTGGCAACATCTCACGACGCGATGAAATGCCTCAGAAAGGAATCTTAGAGGTAGAAATCTTCGACGTCTGGGGAATAGATTTCATGGGACCATTCCCACATTCTTTTGGTAATAACTACATACTCGTCGCTGTCGATTACGTGTCTAAATGGATATAAGCCATAGCTGCTCCAACAAACGACGCACGAGTAGTAATCAAACTCTTCAAAAACACAATCTTTCCTAGATTCGGTGTACCAAGACTCGTCATTAGTGATGGCGGATCTCACTTCATATCGCGAATATTCAATAAACTTCTCTCTAAATATGGAGTCCGACACCGAGTAGCTACACCTTATCATCCGCAAACTAGCGGACAAGTAGAGGTCTCGAACAGGGAAATAAAACAGATCTTGGAAAACACTGTCGCTACCTCAAGGAAAGATTGGTCGTCGAAGCTACAAGAAGCTTTATGGGCTTATAGGACCGCTTTTAAGACACCAATAGGTACTACACCCTACAAATTAGTTTACGGTAAATCCTGCCATCTCCCTGTAGAATTAGAGCATAAGGCCTTCTGGACCATTAAGACACTCAACTTCAACTACACCGAGGCAGGAGAAAAGCGAATCTTGAACTTACACGAGTTGGAAGAACTTCGATTAGACGCTTACGAAAATGCTCGTATCTATAAAGAACAAACTAAAAAGTGGCATGATAAACGTTCAGTCAGGAAACAATTCAGTGTGGAAGACATCGTATTGCTATTTAATTCAAGATTAAAACTCTTCCCAGGTAAACTAAAATCTAGGTGGTCTGGACCTTATGAAGTGACTAAAGTACTTCAGAGTGGAGCTGTTGAAATTATCGATAAGATGAATGCACCGTTTATCGTAAACGGGCAACGTCTAAAACATTATAATAAGAACGACAACAGTTCTCAAGTCAGCAGTATAGCATTGCTTGAGCTTCCAGCTCAAACACCCGAATAGCTTCTCACCAAGCTATCATCAGGCTTTAGAGGTTAAAAACAACGCTTACTGGGAGGCAACCCAATTTCCCTCGTTATTGTGTTTCATTTTTCTTTAAAATTTTACTTTGAAAATCCAACAAAAATTCTAAACTACTTTCTACTTTCGTTTGTTTTCATACTTTTATTTCTATTTTATTTTTTTTCTCTTTTGTCTTTTGTTTCTACCGCTTTTCGTCTTTAAAAATCTTGACTTCAATTTCCTGTTTTAAACTTTTCAGGATTTTTAAAGTCTTCAAAACATTCCTTCTGTTTTCTCCGAATTACCTGCGAGTATGGCCGAGTACGACTTCACAAAGGTTCACTTCCGAGGACTAGCTCAAAAGGCAAGATTTGCAGCACTAACCGAAAGAGAATTCGCCTTAACGCTGTATTATGATAAGGCTACTATGGATAAACTAGGAATCACGGATAGCATTCAATACCTGTTCAACCAACTGGGTTGGGAGAACACTGCTCTGAAAACACGTTTTGCTACCTATAAGGATCTTACCTATGAGTTCCTTAGTTCTTTCAGATACATACCCAACTATGGTTTTGGATCCAACACAGAGCTGATTACCTTCCGAATGTTTGGAATGGACCAAACCCATAGCCGGATGTCACTAGCTAACCTCCTAGGATTTCCTAGCGGACCGCGTGTGTTCATCAGTGCAGAAGATGACGATATCAATTTTCAACTCGATCAATTCTGGGGTAGAATCACAGGCAACTATCACCCTGAACCAGACAGAATGTACAATGATGATATTCATAACCCAGCTTTCAGATACTTCCATAAGATACTAGCTCACACCTTGTTTGGGAAAGAAGAAAATATTACTACAGTATCTAAAGAGGAGTTATTCATCATGTTCTGTGCTTCTCAGGGACGTACAGTAAATGCAGTGCCTTTCATGATGAGATCTTTCAAACGCCTCATGTAGGAACCACAGACACCTATTCTTATAGGAGGCCTCATGACAATGATTGCCCACGAGCTTGGCCTTAGATTCCACTTAAATGCCAGCACTCGTTTTGGCACCATCCGACCCATGAACATACAATTCTGCTTTAACAGGCGCATTTTAGGAACTATGGGACCTGGACAATATGAGTACCTCATTAACGAAAAACCAGTACAGCTATTCACATTGCCTGATCATCTGATGACAAGTATCCACAACAAAGACAACTGGCTCTATGAATTGGATGAGCCTATGGGACCTCCTTCACCATAGTCAACACCACAGAACTATATGTATGACAGTGGTCACATCTCTGAGGCACACGACTACAATCATTTCAATTTTATGTTATTTCAATTCTAGTTTTTATTCAACTATTCTGTTTTCGCATTATTCGTTGTTTGTTGGCTGTTATATTACATTGCCGTATCAATACTAAGGCTTAAAGTCACTACGAGAACGCCCTCAGAGCAAAATTTTGCGTTCTGCAGATTTTGCTGTTGTGACGACCGTCACAGGACCCTGACGAGCGTCACGCGGGTGACGACCGTCACGAATTCAAAAACTGATATCTGATAAAACAGGGTTCGTGTTCTCTTCCACTACCCCCATTACCACTTCCAATCATCCTAACTCCTACCCCACTACAAATTTTCGCCCTCTCCACATTGAACCATATATTTCAACCCCAATCTCAACTTCCAAACCACACTTCTGTCAGTTCTTCCCACTCTGCTGAAAAACCCCAATCTTCAGAAACCTCTCAATCTTCCAACGATGGCAAGAAATGCAGAAACCCCAGATATCAGCAACATTATCTTCAGTGAAGGAGACTTAGGCGAGAGACAGCGAGCAAACTACATCGCATTTCATCAAAGGTCGCTCCAGCCGACTCATTATCCACACCTTCCATCGCTTACGGAGCTCGGACTCCTTGAAGGCGTGACCTGGATGCTTCAAAGAGCAGGCATCTGGAACCTCTGCACCAACCCACTGCCAACATACGAACAACTCGCTCTCGAGTTCTTGAGTTCGTTTACTTACGCCACATACAGCGGCGAACTCAGCCAGCACTCAGGTGCCGCATGCTTCCGGATGTTTGGCACCAACTATCAGGTGAACCAAAATCAGATTTCCAGCATCCTACAGCTACCTCGAGGTGACAATACCCACCGTCGCATCACATATCAGTTCCAGCACGAAGCCTTCACGCTGTGGTATCAGTTGACCAGCATCAATGCTGATGGTTGGGACTCTCTGCACGCCACTCATATCCATAACCCAACCATCCGGTACTTTCACAGAGCGTTGAGCAACACAATTTTCGCCAGAGACAGCAACCACAAAGTGAACTCGAAAGAGCTCTTCTTCCTCCATTGCGTCTTCAACAACGAACCTATCAACGCCGCTCCGTTTTTGCTGGCTCACATTCAGGCCAACTGCAACCGTGGCTCGAAGCCATTCTACTTTGGCGGGATTGTCACTGCTATTGCACTTGGGCTGAACCTTGGCGACCACCTCCAGCACCTCCATTCCATCCCCTTGGTGTTCCTTGACACCGACCACTGCAGAGCCTCTCATCTTATCCGCTCCAGAGCTGACGGCAAATACCATCCGGTAGTGCATGGCAAGACCATCCGAAGCATCATCCTTTCGTCCCGCACCCGCACACACCCAGAGGACCGTACCAACTGGTTGTTCGACCTCACTGCCCCTCCTGCTGCCGCTGTTCCTACTCAGGCCCACGCCTAAGGTTCTGACGATGAAATCCAAGCTGAGTTGGACAGGTCCGAGCAGCCAGAGGCATCGCAGCCTCCTCCTCCTGAAGGTACATCCTCTCGCCGCCGCCGCCATCATCCCGTGCCAGACTACACAGAAGAGGACCTCTGCCGCTCCCTAAACCAGCAGGCACAGATACTCGCGATGCTGCAGCAGCAGAATCAGCGAGCTGACCAGTTCGAAGCTTGGCACTGGACTCAAATGCAACAACTTCAAACCGGCCAAGCTACTATCACTGAGAGCCTGGAGAATCTGACCTTGCAGGTCGAAGGACTCCGGGACACCGTCTACCACACAGGAGCTATGAGTTATGAGGACAGAGTAGCCCTTGCCAGAGCCAGAGGACGCCAGCGCGGACGTGACAGAGGCAGCGGACGTGATTAGTCATCATTTTTCCTTATCTGTTTACTATATTTCAGTTATTTATTATTTTATTTCTGTTGTATCTCCCTCTCGCATGCTTCAAAAATCAGTGGGGACACTGATTGAGATAGTGTGGGAGCGGAGCCTTTATTTCCATTCCACTGTACTTTGAATTTTCGTAATTTCTATTTAAACACTTTCTATTTTTAGCAAATAAAGCTCGTCTATATATACCCTTTCCGTTACGCAAACATTCCCCACATTATTCAACGTAAACAAAAATTTCCGTTCGTTCCTCAAAAGCAAAAGCATCACGAGAATGCACCCGAGTTCAAAACAAGTTTTGAAACTCCGAGGAAACGACAGTTCTAACAAAACCAGTACCGTCCTGACACCTTAAATCTCCGTTTTATGCGAGTCGGTTTCACTACCTACGCATACCAAAGTCTCAAGTGTCTACGCAAACTCAACCCCAAGTAGTTTATACTAGCAGTCAGCACCATCCTAAAACACTTCTAAGCGAGCGACCGATGCAAATAAGTGTATGATCTCCAAAAAGATGAAAAATCATGAAAAGAGAGCTAAATAGCCCAAAACAATATAATACACGTTTCCAACGGCACGAAAAACTCATTGAAAAATCAATGACATAAGCTTATGATCAATGAAGAAGATCAAAAACAGAAATGAGATCATATTCACTAACAGGTCGACTTGCCATGAAAGTGTACGGACAACGGGCTTAATGTGATTGCGCTAGAACAAACAGGGTGAACTTGCCGCGAGAACCTTGACACCAAGCTACAGTAGCATGACTGGAACCGATTTTCATAAAAAGGAGACCTCCGAAGACTTGTAGTCCAGTGTCGTCATGATACTCGTCTTGTTCTTACCAAGAATCCCGGTTTTTCCCAACTTTGCGAACGAAGAAGCTGCCTCGTGCTTGCCGACTTTTTCATGTTTTACTTGAGGACAAGCAAAGATTCAAGCTTAGGGGAGTTTGATAACACGAAATCGTATATATATTTTGATGCATAATTCAACTAAAGTTTAACCGTTTTCAATCCGATTTCGGGTTATTTCCGTGTTATTTGTCTGATGTTTTGCAGGTATTCAACGATCACGTCTAAACAAGGCAACATGAAGAAAAGAAGCAATCTCAGATGAAATATGGACAAAAAAGGGGTGAAAACATCATGAAAAGCGCAGGAAGCTGTTTTTGCTGATGTGACGACCATCACAGCTACATGACGAGCGTCACACGGGTGACGACCGTCACACCTTGTGACGACCGTCATGCAGGCAAAAACGCCCCACTTCAATTACACATTAAAGAATCAGTTCCAATTCCCACAGAGTGGACCACTACTCCCTAAATTATCTTCCTCAAAGTCCATCATCTTCAATGGTAACCGTTGGAATTCCACTTCTATAAAAAGGGAAGAAAGGGACCTCAGAAAGGGTGCTGCATTGATACAACGAAGTGCTGCCAAATTTATTTCCAGAGGATATTTTCCAGCATTATTCTTATTTGTTTCTCTTTACCTTTCCTGTATTCCATTTTTATTCTTCTGTAATTTCTACTTTCATTGTACGATCAAATTGGCATAGAGATCAGAATCCTGCCAACATCTGTGGAGGATCTGCCCAAAGGCCAGTTGGAATATTTACAGGTTTCTCATTTCAATCGATTCCCGTTTTATTATAATGCAAATTATTATTTATTGCTTCTATTTATGTTTTATCTTTCCCGAATCCATGTCTAGCTAAACTTAGGTAATCGATATGTGGTAATAATTCGAATGGGATTTGATAACAACTGGTTGAAAAACTTTCTTTTCAAAAGTAATTTATGGTCTAAGTGTTTAAAATTGATTTACTGAATAAACTTCGTCGCGAAAGCGAGAACTTATTTAAAAGTAGTTTTGCCACGAAAGTGGAAAATTAATTAAGATATGAACCAACAAGCGAAAGATGTGGTAAGGTCAGATAGTAAACACTAGTCATCCATTTTAATAACAGCGAAAGCACTTTAAAATGAATTAGAACTTAGAGATTTCCAAAAATTAATTTTAACCCCAACGGGATACGAAAGTGTACGTTTGGCCCTTAGGATTATGATTAGCGTCAATAACCATCGTGAGGAGAGAGTCTTCAAATCACCATTTTCTGCTTAAATAAACTTTGAAAATTATTTCATACACCAGTAACTTATCAAATCCCTGAAGAACACAATTACTACATATCGATTCAATCATTTATAATCTAAGTAGCATTCTTAGTTCCCTTTTAGTGACAATCTTATTCCCTTAAACATATTCTACCTAGCTAAACATAGTAACTCCCGGGAACACTAGTTTGATTACGAGTCCCTGTGGGATTGATATTTATTATTACTACGCGATAGACTGTGCACTTGCAGTTAGGTTGTATTAGACATAGAAAGTCGCGATCAAAAGGCACATTTGGAAACCCGCTGCAACTGAAGATCACCTCAGTACCCAACCTATCTCTGTCGAACCAGTCAATATCTTCTGCAGATAAACTCATCAGACGCTTGGACCATTCAGCTGTGGCTGTAGACGAGACAAAAGGACCCCTCTTGGGCAGATGACTATCAAGCCATTTATAAAGCAAGGGTACGCAGCACGAGACGTTCTTGCCCCTCCTGTTCTCGTTTTTGTAGTGGATAGAATGGTAGACATCTCCGATTAAGGTAGGACTGGATTCCCTGAAGCAAAGATGTGAAACGCATCGAAGTCTACAAAATCGGGCATATTTGGGAACAAAATGATGCCATATATGCACAGCGCCAGAATGGCGTTGAATGCGACCCAACATTCGTCCTTGGCGCACTGCTGAGCCTTACCCACTAGAAACTGGAAGGAGAACCTGGGAACCTTGTTCCAACTAGTCAATACCAACTCGGAGGCATCCAGATGAAGTGACGGAGCTAAACCAGCCAGATCAGGCTCAACATCCATACGAACAAAAGGCATCTGCCTCTTGATAGGCACACCTAGCAAATCAGCATACTCTTCCAGCGTGGGTGCGAGAACAAAATTCTGGAAAGTGAAACATCTCAACGGAGGATCGTAGAACTGCAGCAGAGCGTGCAACCCATTCAACTCGAACGCAGAAGGTTTACGAACCAAACTGAGCAACTTGCCGTAAGACTTTCTGAACTCATCCCTTACAGCATCATCTGCTAAAGCTATCAAACCAGTCAACTTAACCCCATCAGGGGCAGGGAACTTGTAAGCCACGGTCTTCCTCAGAGAACCCATAACAATACAATAGGAGGCAAGAAATCCTGGATCGGGGAAAACGATACCTGTAACACAGACACACGTTAATGAAATGCAAATGTATGCAAAATAATGTAAAATGCAATCATGCAATAGGAGACCAAGGCAACTGCTGTGGAGATTTTGTATCAACAAAACCATAATCTTGCTCTATCAAGAACAACCACTGCATCTGATAAGAAGAAAACCCTGGTATCAGACCACAAATCTGCTCTGTCAAGAACAACCATCTAATAGGGCCATATACATAGGATCATAATTCTGCTCTGTCAAGAACAAATGTATGATAATAAGGACCTCTGATGTAGGACCCAGAAATCTGCTCTGTCAAGAACAAACATACATCTGCTGATGAGATCTTCAGACCTCAATCAAAAATCTGCTCATACATCTGCTGATGAGATCTTCAGACCCCAATCAAAAATCTGCTCTATCAAGAACAAACATACATCTTCTGATGAGATCTTCATACCCCAATCAAAAATCTGCTCTATCAAGAACAAACATACATCTGCTGATGAGATCTTCAGACCCCAATCAAAAATCTGCTCTATCAAGAACAAACATACATCTGCTGATACGATTCTCTGATCAAAACTTGCTCTATCAAGAACAAATACACATCTGATGATAAGATCCTCAGATCCCAACGAAACTGATTCGCTGTCAAGAAAACCAGGTAGTCTGAATGTCAAAGTTTCCTGCAATAAACCCAACCCTGCTCATAGGTATGGACCTAAACTGACTCAAGTTCGGCATCCTATGCGTTCATCAGCGTCACAGACATTCAAGAGGGGTGATACGATACCCAGAAGGTGTGGCATCACCAGCTCATGAAGCGGCCTCACTCGGCTGAATCACAAATGATCGGTCCCCAGAGTCGATAATCCACCAAACCAGTAACCGTCTCAACCCAAAGGGTTGAAAGAGAAGCCAACCGGGAGAACCTCGTCTGAGCATGGATTTCATGAGACACTAGTGCCTGCAAAGCAAGCACGCGCCCACTAATTTCCACAACTAATGTTATGTTCACTCAAGCCTGGGTCTGGCTTCTCACTCATCAGAATGCCCCTTCCCACAACAGCACGGATAATCATATCATACTGAAAATAAAATGCGGGAAATAAAGTGCGAGAAGTAAAATGCGATAAATAAACTCAACCCAACAAGTAATCATACAAGCGCTAGGATTGACTCTCGCAGGGGAACCGGAGAACCAGAGATTCTGGGTTCGATCCCCAGCAGAGTCGCCAGCTGTCGCTTACGCGAAAATAAGGTGTCGGCACAACAGAAGAGTCGCCACCTTTCGTTATTTATCCCTCAGAGCGGGAAAGGAAACGATCGGAAAAACCTAACGAAGAAGGGTAAGACAAGGTCGTCGCAACCATTGTCTGGGTTCGGGAGTCGGTTACGCAAGGGGAAGGTATTAGCACCCCTCACGTTCATCGTACTCGACGGGATCCATGCTTGTTGTGTTTACTGGACGGGTTGGTTTTATCTATCTACCTATCAAGGCTGGTTTAAACAGAAAAGAAAAATGACTCGGCAAAGCGTCGCGCTTTATGCCTACGTATTCTCATCAGGGAATGAGAAATCAGAGTCAACGTAGTTCGACCTATGACGGGTTAAGGGGGAAGGTAGCTCGCCAATACATCAGTACTGTGCCTACGTACTCTCAACAGGTATGAGAGATCATAGCTTACGTAGTTCGGGACACTATGCTTTATTTCCTGTCTTTTACGAAAGAAGTGTTTTTTATTGTGTTTGCAATTTCAATCGCACTAGAGACTATGACCTGAGAGTGAATGCGTCGCATGTCACCCAAAGGGTGTCGTACTAAACATCCAGACTGTGGAAAAGTAACACTCCCACAATCCTTTCTCAGATAGCTTAAGGCTCATAACGTACGGAAGAAATCATTCATGATTACTGTATCTTAAACTGTTTTGAGATGAGAAGAGAACAGGCCCAACTAGGAGGGAGACTATCAAGTCCTACTGTTGTCATGCCAAGGATTCATCCTATGGTTAAGGTTTGAACAGGGAACTCCTAGAAGTTGTCATGCATAGGTTTCAACCTAAAGTTCTATCATCAATTCCTTATCAAAGGAAATGAGAGTCCTAAGGGATCATGTCAATGATACACCAAAACAGACAAAGCATCAGCTTAAACGGTAAAATGCATGCAATGCAAGTGAGGGAGGAAATGTGTGTGGGGCATCAGCCTCCACAAGCTCATCTCAACCTCAAGCCAGAATGAATAACAGTAATCATACTGAGAGTAAACAACATGCTATCAAGCAAAAACAGTAAACTGCAATCATACGGAAGAAATGAAATAAAATGTCATCAGGCAAACAAACCACATGGGCAAGGGAGCTGGGCTCTACCGAATACCCGCAAGAAAAGCCACACAGTAACAGTACAAGCAGAGGGAGCAACTCAACCTCTAGTGCAATCATGCTCCTAGATTCTACTTAGTCTAGATATGGACTTATTCTAATGCATCAAGCAAGTCAAACAAAACACATCAATACAGAGAAGAAAACAGACAGGAAAGCAGATCAACTCCTTTCTCAACTCCAAGCTTCATCTCTTCCAACAGCAACTCAGTCTTCAGACTTCAATCACTCTTGACAAATATCAATTTGCTTTTCCAGGTTTCAACCCTTGAACATAAGTTTCAACTTATCTTCTTCTTCAAGCTTCAGCTTCTTCATCAGTTCCACCTTCAGGCTTCACTGTTAACCACAAGTATCAACTTGATCCCTTCAGGATCTCCAAGCTTCAAAGTAAGTATCAACTTCCTTTGATCTTCAAGCTTCAGCTCTTCAGAATCAATCTCAATTGAATCCTCTTCCTAAGTATCAACTTAGTCTTCAAGATCTCAAGCTCTCTTTGCTATACCAGTCTCAACTTGGTCTTCTTTTCCTGCAAGCTTCAGCTTCTCAGAGTAACCTTCAATCACTTAGAAGTATCAACTTCATCCTTCAGTCTTTAAGCATCAGCTCTTTCTTCAATCTTTACTGGATCTTCAAGTATCAACTTGTCTCTTGTTGCTCTTCAAGCTTCAGCTGGAATGGCAATATTCAAGGAATCATCCTCTTCCACACTCCTCAATGAAGTCTTCATCTTCAAACTCAAGCTCAACATCTCTCAAGATACTCAAACCAGAGGAAATCACTTAACTGGACAAGCTGGGGTGTTAAACTGCTTATTGACCACAAAAGGTGACCTATAAGGGTTTAACATCAAAAGAATGGTTCCCTCAAAAGTTCTACTTCCTAGATATCATCACTTATCCCTCCAAAGGAGAGAGGTGTATACCATGGAAGGACTTTGAATCATAGGGAGGAATGGAGGTGAAAGATACCATCCATGTTTAAGAAAGAAATCAACTAAGTCTAAGCTCTTCCTAATCCCTAACCCTAAAACAATAACAAAACAAGCAAGATCAAGCTCTCAAGCTCCTCAATCAATCTTCAAGTCTTCTACTATGCTCCTCAATGCTTCTCAAAGCAAACCCAAACTCTCCAAGCCCACAAAGCAAAGCAAACAAAAATACAAGCCCACAAGGCAAAGCAAACAATCATCAACTACAAAAATCATCTAAAAATAGTATACCACTATATTAAAACCTAATATAATTTCTAGGGGATCCTATATACCTACCCTTAATACCCTTATATGCCCCAATGTCTAAATTGACCTAGAAACCCAAAATTCTAGTGTTATTGTGGACCTATGTTAAGGATTAACCTAATTCTACACAACCTAAAATCACCTAAGCAAAACTAATCAAAAATTCATCACAAAATTATGGAATAAATCCAGAGGGGAGCTAAAGTCCTAATCTAACTATCCTAAAAAGAATGGCCTAAAAATTCAAAGGGAACTAGCTTAACAAAATTCTACAAAACCATGTATCAACATAAAAGAATTAAAAAGCTACTAAAAGAGAAAATACACAAAAAATATTAAAAATGCATTAAATGCAAATATTTTGATTTTATAATTTTCTAGACATCATCATGAAATGGGAGAAAAAATCCCCAGGCAAAAATCATTAATTTCCTATTTATTATGATTTTTCAAAGTTTAATGAAAAATGGAGAGAAAAAAAATTAAAATAAGAAATTAATGGTGTGAATAGCAAGTATTTTCAGTTCATTTTTCATATGGGCTTGAAATAGGGGTGCAGATAACAATACGCGCCAGGCCCAATTATTTAATCAGAAAACAATTCAAAAATAAATGGAAAAATGGAAAATACACGGTGCAGGAAGTAACCAAATATAGTACAAAACAAACATGGGCCACGAATGGGGGTGTGAATATCAATCCAGCCCAATCCCTCTTTTAATGAAACGATGCGTTTTGGGGTGTCTTCAGACTTCCCTCTCCAAATGAAATTGAATCTCAGCCGTGAGATCTCTCTCCAGTCAATGGGTCTTCGCCTCATCCAATGGACATGCCTTCCTCTTCTTCCTCCAGCTAGGGTTCAGATGGAGAAGCCATGGAAACTCAGAGCTTCAAGCTCACTTTCCCCAAACTCGTGCCACCTCAAATCTCCATGGAAAATTGAAATTCAAAACCCTATCCTGTCCAGAATTTCATGCTAAATCTAACCATGATCTTAAAATCAATTGAAACATCCTAAATCTCCAAACCCGATCCAAGATCAAAGATATGCTTAAACATCAACTTCAAAAATTCTTGCAATTAACTACCTCAGATTGATCACCAACTCACACTGATTGATTATTGACATCTAATTCAAGCTATAACTCACCATAACTCGAGTTCTTGGTCCAAACAAAAATGGTGCCATCCACTAAAACCTCACCAATTGATCCCAAACTCTTCAGAATCCATCTCCTATTGGTCTTTAACCGTTCTAACCTAACAATTCTTGCTAATTATGCCTAAATCATGGTGAAGAAGAAAAGTTACTAACCTGTTGAATCTTGATTAACAGATGGTGTAAACCTTCACTGCAAGCCTTCAAACTCTTCAGAATCGATCCTTGAATGATGATCTTGCTACTGTTTGCAAAAGTTTTGATGGAGAATGCTTGAATCTCAGAATTCGATGGTGACTTGCAATCTTGAAAATCCAAATGCCAACTCTTCAAATCTCCATGGTTTTGCTCTCAAATTGGTCTGCACAACTTCACTATGATCAGAGGAATGTGTTTAGATGGAAAGAATGAATGGAATTGAATCAGAATGTGGATTTTGCTTTCAACTTGCAATGGAAGCAAGTGAAATGGCCAACTCTCTCTTCTCTCAAATCTTACACCAACCTTGCATCTGAGCAAGTTCTATACATTATATAGAGTGGTTTAGAATCATCTAGAACCATCTGGAACCATCCCATGAGAAATTAGGATTCTCATGTCATGAGTTTATGAATTCACTTCTTCTCACATATCATCTCATGACATAGCTCTTGCAGCAACTTGCCTTGGCTTGAAATTATCCCTAAATGAGATATAGGATGTGTTAAAACCCTTAGCAAGCTTGTACATTGAGTTTCTTTGAGTTTTGCATTTGTGCCTTAAGATGCAAGCAACCAATTTCCAAAGCAGCCCCATGATCTAGGCCTCAATTCAAAATTGTGGCTGAACCATTGTTTTTAGAATGTCTTTTAGAGTCAAAATGACCTATGATATCCATGGTTTGGATGTGTAACTTGGGATTTCCAATTTCCAATTTCAACTTATTTAACTTATGCCTCCATTTTAGGTCATTTTTACCACTTTTTGCTACAAGCCTTTTCAACATCTCATGACCTCCCTACTAGCCTTAAAACATAATTCTAAGAAAGTTTGATGTTGAAGATTTTTCCATTTGAAGCTTGGAAATAGGAGATATGGCCTTATGCTTGAAATGACCTATAATATCCAAATGACCAAAATGCCCTTGACTTGCCAAAGCCATAAGTAGAGTTCTACAAATCCTATCAAGGACTTATAGTACTCTCTAGAAAGCTAAGAAGATGAGGAACAACATTCATGTTGACCAAGAGTTCATAGGAATCATCCTACTTGGGCAAAAGTTGGATGCAAGTTGGGTGACTTACAAGGACCGAGATTCACATACCTCAGATGACCTGTAACTTGTCAAAGTCATAACTTGAGCTCTACAAATCCTATCAAGGACTTATAGTACTAAAATTAAAGCTAAGAACAAGCTCTACAACATTCATGTTGGGGGTAAGATGAGATGACAATCACATCTTGAGCTAAACTGCCTTGAAGATAGGGATCAAACTAGGGGATTTTACACTGTCAAGCCTTAGAAACCCTAGCTTGAAACTTCTCAAACTCCTCAATCATGATGAGTTGGTCTAGGAATCATCCCTATAGCATCTAAATGCATCAATCCATGATCACATGGCTCTTGGATTAGGTCTCAACCCTCTCCAAATCATCAGTTGACCTAGGGTTGACCCAGTCAAACCCTAATTATACCACTCATGGCTGAGTCTTCTGAATCTTGTGCAATGACCTTTCTAGGCTTCATGATGGCTTTCAAGACATCTCATAAGCTCTCTCAAAGCTTCAAGTCCATCCTCATAGCCTCAGAATCATCTGAGGAGCCCCCACAACTCTCAAGTTATGAGGCACACAACCTTGGTTTCAACCAATTTCTCTGAGGATCACTTAATTTCTCTGACAAAGATACCAACCTTTAAACATTTGAATAACCTTCTTGGCTAGCTTCAAAGTCTCATATAGCTCTTGATGGGTAATCATACCTCTTGATTTACTGCATATATATCAATGAGATGCAGATGATAAGGCTAGTGAACACAAGCTAGGTAAATAAATGTTGGTCAAATTTTGGGGTGCAACAGCTGCCCCTATTCAAACGGCTTGAACCTGACTGGGTGAGGCGAACGGCTCTCAGCCAATCAAGGTGCGAGACGGTTGAATACCGATAAACCCGGAAATTTGCCAACTGCACAAGTACACGGTACTCTGATGGGAACAAATCTTTGAAACCTGAAATAATAGTTGCACGGCAACTAGCTGGAGAATTGGTCACACGGCAACCAGTAATACATGGTCGATCCTGCCATCAGGCATCACGATTCCTCGGGACACATCAGGTCAACCATCAGGTTGATCATGCCATCAGGCACTCAAAGAAAACTGTCGGGCATCATCCGGACTTCATCAGGTCAACCATCAGGTTGATCATGCCATCAGGCATTCAAAGAAAACTGTCGGGCATCAGCCGGACTTCATCAGGTCAACCATCAGGTTGATCATGCCATCAGGCATTCAAAGAAAACTGTCGGGCATCAGCCGGACTTCATCAGCACACCGGGAATAGAATTCTTGGTCAATCATGAACCAATTGGGAATATCCAAACCTCTGCCATCAGGCACTCCGCATCAGCTGAGAGAACTGCTTCATTAATACGGTCGGACTTCAATCATGAAGTCTCCAGGGGAAGTTTCAACTTCGCCGTTCGGAAACCTGCTGGGGACGATGCATCTCTGCTGGGGATTCTGGAGAACTATCAAGTAACTCCGCTTCGGGGATCCAGAAATCATTCTGGATGAATCAACTCTGCTGAGGACTTCAAGAGTCATCTTGGACAAATAACTCCGCCGGGGATTTCAAGAATCATCTTGAACCGATAACCATGGTGGAGCTTTCAGGAATCATCCTGAGCAAACACTCTGCCGGGGACTCTAAGTATCAACTCGAGCAACCATTCTGGCGACTGCACTGGGGATATTAAGAATCATCTTAAGCAAACGACCCTGCTGGGGAATTCAAGAATCATCTTGAACCGAAGACTTTGCTGGGGGCTTCAAGAATCATCTTGAGCAAGCGGCTTCGTTAGGGAGAATGTCAGGAATCATCCTGAGCAATCAATTCTGCGGCGGAACACCTGCAAAAAAAGAATGGTAACAACCTAGATCATGTTTATTATGCATATGCTTCGGAAAAGGCGCAATGCTCCACACAGTGGAAATGCTATGCGTTTATGATAAATGCTATGCAGTCATGCAAAATGATGCGATCCCGTCAGCAAAATAAATGCCGAAGGGAGAATCCTCCTGTCAAGGAGAAAGAACCACTCAGATAGAGGAATCATCCTGCTGAGGAGAGCAAGGTCACGCCAATCTCAATTGGACTCCGCAGGGGACAAAACTTTAGTTGACTGCTGCGGGGGAACGAAGCTCTACGGGAACTTGGACCTGCTGAGGGAAAGCGATATCAATCGCGGGAATAGACTGCACGGCCTTCACGGCTACTTCCCTGGGAATAACGACTCCGGTGGGGAAATGCGGCATCAGCTATTCAACATTCCACTGGGGAAAACCAATCATGGTCTGAGCAGCTTCCAAGGATTCGGCTCTCTTGGGAATTTGCAAACTCGACTGAGGAAGGAGAAATCATTCTGCTTGCTGGAGAGAGTACGACTCTGTGGGGAATCTCAATTCCGCTGGGGAAGAAGGAATCATCCGGCTTCGGGAGAGAGTACGACTCTGGTGGGGAATTTCAATTCCGCTGGAGACTTCAGTCTTGTACCATCGGTTGCTGCACACTTCAGTATGACTCAGCTGAGGAGATGACATTCCTTCAGGATGCATCTGATTGGGGAGAGAATCTTCTCGGCCTGGGGAGACATATCAATGCTCACGATCTCGGGCTCAGACTCTGCGGGGAGAGGCTACTGAACTTTGCTGGAGAAGGAGGAATCATCCTGCTTGGGGATGCGTACGGCGCTGTGTCTGGTATATGTTATACCTGCAACAACACAAACAAACAGACAAGATACCCTTCTCAAAGGGACCTATCAAGGTTATTATCTCGTGACAATGTTCAAGTAATTCATTGTTTCAACAATCAGTGGCCTAGGCCAGTAAGTTTATGTATGCGCATTTTATCAAAAACATCGGCGTTCTTTTCGCAAACAAAACAGATAAATGCTAAACAGACAAACAGAATTGCTGAATAGCATACATTTTATTGATAACGAACCCCTGAATGGGTAAAAATGTTTTACAACAGATGCAAGCTCCTGGAATGAGGAAGCTGCGCAGAAAATAAATATACATCAGTATATACAAATGTCGGCAACAGGCTGAGTTGGTTCAGTCGGTTCGTAATCCATTTTGCCTCGTCGAGTTTCACATCAACCAAAACTCGCAAAGAAGGGATATCCACTTCTAACGGTAGGACTGCTTCCATACCGTACACCAAGGAGAAAGGAGTTGCCCCAGTTGACGTACGCACCGTCGTACGATAACCGTGCAATGCAAATGGCAGCATCTCGTGCCAATCTTTGTAGGTCACAACCATCTTCTGAACAATCTTCTTTATGTTCTTATTGGCCGCCTCAACGGCGCCATTCATCTTCGGTCGGTAAGGAGATGAGTTGTGGTGTTCGATCTTGAAACTCTGGCACAGCTCCTTCATCATCTTGTTATTCAGATTCGAACCATTATCAGTAATGATTCGCTCGGGAATTCCGTAACGACAGATGATGTCCCTCTTTATGAATTTAGCCACCACCTGCTTGGTCACATTGGCATATGAGGCTGCCTCCACCCACTTGGTGAAGTAGTCGATGGCTACTAGAATGAAGCGATGACCATTAGATGCGGTGGGCTCGATCTTGCCTATCATGTCGATGCCCCACATGGAGAATGGTCACGGGGAGGACATGACATTCAACGGGCACGGCGGCACATGAACTTTATCAGCATAAATCTGGCATTTATGACATCTCTTCGCGAATTTAAAGCAATCTGACTCCATCGTCAGCCAGTAATATCCTGCTCTCAGGATCTTTCTCATCATAGCATGCCCGCCGGCGTGCGTACCAAATGTGCCTTCATGGACTTCTTCCATGAGCATACTCGCCTCTTTCTCATCTACACATCTGAGTAGCACGAGATCGTGGTTTCTTTTGTACAAAACTCCATCAGGATTGAGATAAAAATTTCCAGACAGCCTCCTCAGAGTCTTCTTATCCTGGGTTGACGCACCCGCAGGATACTCCTTAGTCATAAGGAAGGTCTGGATGTCATGGAACCATGGCTTGCCGTCGGCAGCTTCCTCGATTGCAAAGACGAATGCAGGTCTATCAAGACGAGATAGTACAATTCTTGGAGCCTCATTCCAAAAATTGACTTTATACATCGAAGCCAACGTGGCTAAGGCATCAGCCATCTGATTTTCTGCTCTGGGCACATGATGGAGTTCCACTCGATCAAAGAACGGAAGTAGCCTTCTGGCATAGTTCATGTACGGCACCAAATTCGATTGACGAGTCTCCCACTCCCCTTTAATTTGGTTGATCACAAGCGCCGAGTCACCATATACGTCTAGGTTCTTGATTCTCAAATCAATTGCCTCCTCTAGACCCATAATGCATGCTTCGTACTCCGCCTCGTTATTGGTGACTGGAAACGTCAGTCTCGCAGTGAACGGGATGTGGGATCCATGAGGAGTCGTGATGACCACCCCTATGCCACTTCCGTAGGAATTAACCGCCCCGTCGAATATCAACTTCCACTGGGATTTCCTATCTGGACCCTCGTCGGGCAACGGCTCATCGCAATCCTTCGCTTTGAGAAACATAATATCCTCATCAGGGAATTCAAATTTCATCGGCTGGTAATCCTCGATTGGCTGTTTGGCAAGGTAATCAGACAATACGCTTCCCTTGATGGCCTTCTGGGACACGTACTGAATATCATATTCCGTCAACACCATTTGCCATCTGGCAATCCTGCCCGAAAGAGCCTGCTTTTCGAAGACGTACTTGATCGGATCCATCTTCGAAATTAGCATGGTGGTGTGATTGAGCATGTACTGTCGTAAACGTTTGGCAGCCCAGGCTAGTGCACAACACGTTTTCTCCAGCGTCGAGTAGCGAGATTCACAGTCTGTGAACTTTTTACTCAAGTAGTAAATGGCATGCTCCTTTCTGCCCGTCTCGTCGTGCTGACCGAGAACACACCCCCATACTATTCTCAAGAACTGTCAAGTACATGATTAGAGGCCGTCCAGCCACTGGGGGTATCAAGATTGGAGGTTCCTGAAGATACTGCTTTATCTTGTCGAATGCCTTCTGGCAATCCTCATTCCAGATAATTGCCTGATCTTTCTTTAAAAGCTTGAACATCGGTTCACACGTGGCCGTGAGCTTAGAGATAAACCTTGCAATGTAGTTTATTCAGCCCAAGAAACCACGAACTTCTTTTTCTGTTTTTGGCACTGGCATTTCTTGTATCGCTTTTATTTTCGCAGGATCAACCTCGATGCCTCGTTCGCTCACGATAAACCCCAGTAACTTTCCGGACCGTACTCCGAAAGTACATTTGTTAGGATTCAGCCTCAACCTGAACTTCCTAAGCCTCTCAAAAGCTTCAGCAAATTGACCAGATGTCCCTCCTCCGTTTGGGACTTCACAATCATGTCATCAACATAGACTTCAATCTCATGATGAATCATGTCATGAAACAAAGTAACCATTGCTCGCTGGTAAGTGGCCCCTGCGTTCTTCAGACCGAAAGGCATTACCTTATAGCAAAATGTTCCCCAGGGAGTGATAAACGTCGTTTTCTCCATGTCCTCCGGCGCCATCTTGATCTGATTGTAACCGGAGAAGCCATCCATGAACGAAAACACGGAGAACTGGGCTGTATTGTCGACCAACACATTGATATGAGGCAGCGGGAAATCATCTTTAGGGCTCGCCCTATTCAAATCTCGATAATCGACGCACATGCGTACCTTATCGTCCTTCTTCGGTACAGGCACTATGTTGGCGACCCATAGAGGGTAAGTGGTGACCGCTAAGAAGCCAGCATCAAGTTGTTTCTGCAGTTCTTCTTTGATCTTAACGGCCATATCTGGTCTCGTCCTCCTAAGCTTCTACTTAACGGGAGGACAATCTTCTCGCAGCGGCAAGTGGTGGACCACGATGTCCGTGTCAATTCCGGGCATATCATCGTATGACCAAGCAAAGACGTCACTATACTCTCTTAGCATCTCGACCAATCTCTGCTTGACATCACTCTGCAGCGCAGCCCCTATCCTGACATTTCTGACGAGCTCTTCAGAACCCAGATTCACGATCTCAATCTCCTCCTCATGAGGCAGAATAACTTTCTCCTCTTGTTTCAACAAGCGGGCCAATTCTTCAGGAAGGTCTTCGTCTTCATCAATCTCTTCTTCGGCTTGATAGATCGGGCAATCGAAGTCGAAGTGAGCCGTAGAAGGTCCAGAGTCGATGTCATCTGTTATGTAGATCCTGCAATAACAAGGGTTAAGTTTAAAACAAGGATGTGCAGGTTAGCACAAACCCCATTGCCATTTTATTGTTTTTCAAAACAAATATAAAACAGGAATAACAGAGAACACAATATTTGAATACGAAGAAAACGCCTTTGATTTATTAACAAAATGCATGTACATAATCCAACAAGGCCCTGACAATAAAACCACTATGCCCCGGGTAGGACATAGGGTTGTACAATGATTGGAAAAAGTAAATCATTACTCTTCACTTGTCATCGGGATGATATCCTTGACGGACCAATTGTTGAGGCCCTCGCCTGGCTTGCTTGGCTGGATCCAAGAGTCGAGGTCACAGTCGCTATCTCTGCTGTCTTCAGACACCACGTTGATGCTTTTGAAAATCACTCCGCCGCTGGTAAACTGGATCAGCCCTTTACCTCGAGACGCACCGCTAGACGAAGAAGAAGAAGCTTCAGCTCCAGGAGAATATCCCAACCCAAACTTATCCTGCTTGTTGGGTATCTCCAAAATTCGCCCCCAGCCTGGGGTAGATCCGGCTTGGACAACGGCCCGAGCTTCCCTGAACGAGGAGAGAGTCATCTCCTGCTTTTCTGTGACCACAGGAGCTACGTCCTTCACTTTAACAGCTTCGAACGCTTGGCATAGAGTTTCATGGATTTCGCCATCCATTTCCACATACTTGAAGGACGACAAATGACTCACCATTATGTCTTCTTCGCCACAAACGGTTACGATGCTTCCTCCGACAGCATATTTGAGCTTTTGGTGCAACGTGGAGGTCACGGCACCAGCAGCATGGATCCACGGCCGGCCCAAGAGACAGCTGTAGGCAAGCATGATGTCCATAATGTAGAAGATTGCGTCGAACGTTTCTGGCCCGACTTGGATTGGCAGGGTCACCTCCCCGAAAACATGGCGTTTGGTTCCATCGAACGCCTTCACAACCAGATCACTGGGTGTGCAAATCACTCCGCGAGTATCTAACTTCATTAATGCCTTCTTCGGAAGAACATTGAGTGACGACCCCGTGTCTACCAACACGGGAGACATAATTGTTCCCCTACACTCTATCGAGACGTGCAAGGCGCTATTGTGATTCCTTCCCTTCGGCGTCAGCTCTAGGTCAGTGAACCCTAACCCATTTCCAGCATTTACGTGGGCTACGACCTCCTCTAACTGGTTTACCGATATTTCTTGCGGTACATATGCGGCGTTCAACACCTTCAGCAGTGTGTTGTGGTGTGCTTCAGAACACAGCAACAAGTTCAGGATGGAAATCTTCGAGGGTGTCTGATGGAGATGATCCACGATCTTGTAGTCACTCTTTTTAATCAACCTCATAAATTCCTCGGCGTCTTTAACGAGTAAGTCTTTTTCTACCCCACGAGGGATCTCTTCAACGACCTTACTTTTACCTTTATCAGTTGCATCAGCTCTGACCGCTTTATCTGCCACGACCTCTGGTGGTGCAAACACTCTTCCGCTGCGAGTAATACCACTGATTCCCGCAAGGCTCTCCATAGTCGACCCATACGGTTCTAGCTCCAACCTCTGTTCGTTGCAGTAGACTTCAACCCCATAATGCCACGGAACGGCGTTAGTGTTCTCGAAGGGGATCGGCCCAGCTTTGGTGATAGTAATTGTGGGCGGTCTGGGCGCAGAAATAGTTATTGGCCGGCGAGGGATGGTGATGGTGGCGACTTCATCATCCTGCTTCAGCACTACCTCTCCTGATCCACCTTCAGCCCTCCGGCTAAACTGCAGAATCCCTTCAGTCATCAGACTTTGAATTCCTTCTACCAACTGCTCACATCCATCAGAATGTGTGGCACAGTCCATACATAGCTCTCCGCAACCTGGAAAGAACCCTCTTTTCAGCAACTTAGCTTTGACGAAGCTAAGCGGCGTCTTCAGATCTTTGACGTCAGTCAACAAATCTGCACTCTCTTCTTCGATAATGGCGTTCACTCCGCCTCCCCTATGATTTGGCATAGGATTCTTCGTGACATTAGGCACATTATCGGAGAAGTTAATGATCATGGCATCCACCATGTCCTGCACCTTATGCTTGAAGGCTTTGCAGTTCTCGATTGTGTGGCCCGGTGCCCCTGAGTGGAACTCACAAGTGGCATTCGCGTCGTACCCTGGAGGAGGTGCCCCTGTCAAGGGAGCCATCGTCCTCTTCTGGATCAACTGTAGCTGAAGCAAAGTCTGCAAGAGTTGCGCGTACGACATGGGCGGTGCCTCGAAGTGACGGTTTGCCAAAGATGTTTGATTCTGATACTTCCTGTACCCCTGTTGATTTGGTTGCTGCTGCTGCTGCGGAGCTGCCGGGATATTTATGCTGGCTACCTGCTGGTGAGGGCCTTTACCCTTCCTTCGAGCGTTGGTCATTGCGCTCGCTTCTCCTTCTCGCCTTTTGCCAGCATAAGGTTTCTTTCCGCCTCCCCTAGCTGAGGATGACTCACCTTGAATTTTCCCGATCTTGATCCCATTCTCGACGTGCTCACCCATGATAATGAGATCTGAGAACTTCCCGGACATACCGCTGACTAACTTTTCATAGTAAACCCCTGGGAGGGTGGCTACAAACATCTGCACGAGCTCCCGTTCAACCATCGGCGGCTGAACCCTGGCTGCCAACTCACGCCACCGCTGGGCGTATTCCTTAAACCCTTCATTGTTCCTCTGCGACAGATTCTGCAGCTGAACTCGGTTCGGGGCCAAGTCGCTATTGTATTGGTAGTGGTGCACAAATGCTTCAGCAAGATCCTTCCATGTGCGCACACTAGTGGGCTCCAGACCCATGTACCACTCAAGGGATGGCCCGGAAAGACTGTCTTGGAAGAAGTGCATCAGCAACTTCTCGTCTTCGGAATGGGCAGACATCTTCCTGTAATACGATCTCAGGTGGACACGAGGGCAAGTGGTGCTCTTATATTTTTCAAAGTCAGGTACCTTGAACTTAGGAGGCACCTTAAAATCAGCAATCAATCCCAGCTTGGACATGCCAACGCCCAAAGTATTCTGATTCTCGATATCTCTCATCTTATCTTCCAGTGCCTTGAATCTAAGCCGCGCTTCAGCATTCAGCTCCCCTTCAGCACCTCTCTGAGAGAACACATCATCCTGACGATCCTCTGGCCATGGCTGGGGCACAAACAGGTTCCCGACACCTGCATTGCCGTTGCCCGACCCGATATTGACATTAGCTCCCAGACTCCCATTACCGACACCCGTCGTATTGAGTCCAATGTTGGCCATCACATTGCCATTAGCACTGCCGTTGCCCTCGGTCACGGGGACACCATTCTGTGGAGTTTCAACTGGTGGAGGAGTAGGCACAGTCCCCCCATGGAGTACACCGTTGCTATCAACCTTGGAAATCAAAGGCTGAACCAAAGTTCTGAGCTGATCCTGGCCATTGGCGACCGCTTGCATGAGCTCCATGAAGCGATCCATCCTTTCGCGGAGTTCCTGAACATCAATTTGCACTTGCTCCATGATTCTGGTCTGATTAGCTCTAGTAGGATAGCGGTGAATTGGTCTCTGATCAATCCTGGAACCACCGGGAACAACCTGGGACAACCTGTAAAAACCTGTGACAACCTGTTAAACACAGAAGGGTTAGGAAAAACAACAAAATGCTCGTCATGCAAATGCATGTGTGTGTCTGTGTGTTAGGGAAATTCCCCCGATCCTAGTGCCTGAGTGCCAGTGCTGATAATAAGAAGAAGAAGTCCGAGTCCAATCATGGAAATAACAATCTCATATATAAAGGAAGCCTATCAAGGCAGTACATAGCATCAACGAGTACAAGGTGAATCAACAGCGTGACCTCAGCCAACAAGCCTGGTGATGGTCAGCATACAACAATGATCAAAACAAAAGGAATACAAATAGTCAAGTACGGCCACGGGCGCGATACTCTTCCAACAACTTCTTCGTTTCCGGATGATCAGGCAGAGTGAGCAACCCCTCGACGAGTAATTCCCTCTGCACAATGGTATACTGAAGACCTTCGACCGAACCTTCCCATGCTCCTTCGTCGAAGCAATCTTCTAACTTCCGCTTCTTGGACTCAAACGTCAGCTTGCGCTCCTTCAGGTTAGCGAGAGCTTTGTTGAGCTGGCCTTCGGCGGCGTATCTGCGAGCGGTTTCTTCATCAAACCTCTTCTTACTGTCCCTCACCTGGGCTTCCAGCTTGGAGATCCGCAGCATCAGCTTATCCTCCCGCTCTTTCCTGGTGGCCAGGGAAGCCTTCCAGTGCTGGTTGAACTTGGATATCCTCCGATATGCCTCGTCCAAGTGCTGCTTCTTTGTAGCTAGTACGTCGTTGACAGCTTTGAAGTCTTGACCCATGCGCCCACGCTCGGCTATCTGCTTAGTCAGGTCTGTCCCCAGCCGGTTCACCAGCTCTGTCTGCCTTTTGAAAGAATGAACGGCTTCGTTCCTCTCGCTTCGAAGCTGAGCCAATTCCTTCTCCAGTGCCTCATTTGCCCGCTTCAATTCATCTCGCTCAGCCAACACCTGATTGTGCTGCTGAATGGGCACAGTAGTAGGCTCTTCAATCATTGGAGGGCTTTCTGGCTTGGCAGGAAGAAACGACATCCCTATAGCATTTACTCTGACTCTGATCCAAGTCAAATACGGAGGGTAGGCTTGATTGTTGCTTTTTCCCAGCAATGGCTTACCTCGCTTACTGATACCATTCCACACGCGCTAAAGCTTGGACAACAGATCCCCCTCTAGAAGACCAGTGAGGTACAGAGATTCCTGTACCTCTTCATCCTTCGGCGGAGTTCTCAAAGCATATGCGAACTGTCGGACCAACAACGACGAATTGTAGTTTATACAGCCCTTCCTGCCTATCAAAGGCACATTTAGAAACCCGCTGCAACTGAAGATCACCTCAGTACCCAACCTATCTCTGTCGAACCAGTCAATATCTTCTGCAGATAAACTCATCAGACGCTTGGACCATTCAGCTGTGGCTGTAGACGAGACAAAAGGACCCCTCTTGGGCATATGACTATCAAGCCATTTATAAAGCAAGGGTACGCAGCACGAGACATTCTTGCCCCTCCTGTTCTCGTTTTTGTAGTGGATAGAATGGTAGACATCTCCGATCAAGGTAGGACTGGATTCCCTGAAGCAAAGATGTGAAACGCATCGAAGTCTACAAAATCGGGCATATTTGGGAACAAAATGATGCCATATATGCACAGCGCCAGAATGGCGTTGAATGCGACCCAACATCCGTCCTTGGCGCACTGCTGAGCCTTACCCACTAGAAACTGCAAGGAGAACCTGGGAACCTTGTTCCAACTAGTCAATACCAACTCGGAGGCATCCAGATGAAGTGACGGAGCTAAACCAGCCAGATCAGGCTCAGCATCCATACGAACAAAAGGCATCTGCCTCTTGATAGACACACCTAGCAAATCAGCATACTCTTCCAGCGTGGGTGCGAGAACAAAATCCTGGAAAGTGAAACATCTCAACGGAGGATCGTAGAACTGCAGCAGAGCGTGCAACCCATTCAACTCGAACGCAGAAGGTTTACGAACCAAACTGAGCAACTTGCCGTAAGACTTTCTAAACTCATCCCTTACAGCATCATCTGCTAAAGCTATCAAACCAGTCAACTTAACCCCATCAGGGGCAGGGAACTTGTAAGCCACGGTCTTCCTCAGAGAACCCATAACAATACAATAGGAGGCAAGAAATCCTGGATCGGGGAAAACGATACCTGTAACACAGACACACGTTAATGAAATGCAAATGTATGCAAAATAATGTAAAATGCAATCATGCAATAGGAGACCAAGGCAACTGCTGTGGAGATTTTGTATCAACAAAACCATAATCTTGCTCTATCAAGAACAACCACTGCATCTGATAAGAAGAAAACCCTGGCATCGGACCACAAATCTGCTCTGTCAAGAACAACCATCTGATAGGGCCATGTACATAGGATCATAATTCTGCTCTGTCAAGAACAAATGTCTGATAATAAGGACCTCTGATGTAGGACCCAGAAATCTGCTCTGTCAAGAACAAACATACATCTGCTGATGAGATCTTCAGACCTCAATCAAAAATCTGCTCATACATCTGCTGATGAGATCTTCAGACCCCAATCAAAAATCTGCTCTATCAAGAACAAACATACATCTGCTGATGAGATCTTCAGACCCCAATCAAAAATCTGCTCTATCAAGAACAAACATACATCTGCTGATGAGATCTTCAGACCCCAATCAAAAATCTGCTCTATCAAGAACAAACATACATCTGCTGATACGATTCTCTAATCAAAACTTGCTCTATCAAGAACAAATACACATTTGATGATAAGATCCTTAGATCCCAACGAAACTGATTCGCTGTCAAGAAAACCAGGTAGTCTGAAGGTCAAAGTTTCCTGCAATAAACCCAACCCTGCTCACAGGTATGGACCTAAACTGACTCAAGTCCGGCATCCTATGCGTTCATCAGCGTCACAGACATTCAAGAGGGGTGATACGATACCCAGAAGGTGTGGCATCACCAGCTCATGAAGCGGCCTCACTCGGCTAAATCACAAATGATCGGTCCCCAGAGTCGACAATCCACCAAACCAGCAACCGTCTCAACCCAAAGGGTTGAAAGAGAAGCCAACCGGGAGAACCTCGTCTGAGCGTGGATTTCATGAGACACTAGTGCCTGCAAAGCAAGCACGCGCCCACTAATTTCCACAACTAATGATATGTTCACTCAAGCCTGGGTCTGGCTTCTCACTCATCAGAATGCCCCTTCCCACAACAGCACAGATAATCATATCATACTGAAAATAAAATGCGGGAAATAAAGTGCGAGAAGTAAAATGCGATAAATAAACGCAACCCAACAAGTAATCATACAAGCGCTAGGATTGACTCTCGCAGGGGAACCGGAGAACCAGAGATTCTGGGTTCGATCCCCAGCAGAGTCGCCAGCTGTCGCTTACGCGAAAATAAGGTGTCGGCACAACAGAAGAGTCGCCACCTTTCGTTATTTATCCCTCAGAGCGGGAAAGGAAACGATCGGAAAAACCTAACAAAGAAGGGTAAGACAAGGTCATTGCAACCATTGTCTGGGTTCGGGAGTCGGTTACGCAAGGGGAAGGTATTAGCACCCCTCACGTCCATCGTACTCGACGGGATCCATGCTTGTTGTGTTTACTGGACGGGTTAGTTTTATCTATCTACCTATCAAGGCTGGTTTAAATAGAAAAGAAAAATGACTCGGAAAAGCGTCGCGCTTTATGCCTACGTATTCTCATCAGGGAACGAGAAATCAGAGTCAACGTAGTTCGACCTACGACGGGTTAAGGGGGAAGGTAGCTCGCCAATACATCAGTATTGTCCCTACGTACTCTCAACAGGTATGAGAGATCATAGCTTACGTAGTTCGGGACACTATGCTTTATTTCCTGTCTTTTACGAAAGAAGTGTTTTTTATTGTGTTTGCAATTTCAATCGCACTAGAGACTATGACCTGAGAGTGAATGCGTCGCATGTCACCCAAAGGGTGCCGTAATAAACATTCAAACTGTGGAAAAGAAACTCTCCCACAATCCTTTCTCAGATAGCTTAAGGCTCGTAACGTACGGAAGAAATCATTCATGATTACTGTATCTTAAACTGTTTTGAGATGAGAAGAGAACAGGCCCAACTAGGAGGGAGACTATCAAGTCCTACTGTTGTCATGCCAAGGATTCATCCTATGGTTGAGGTTTGAACAGGGAACTCCTAGAAGTTGTCATGCATAGGTTTCAACCTAAAGTTCTATCATCAATTCCTTATCAAAGGAAATGAGAGTCCTAAGGGATCATGTCAATGATACACCAAAACAGACAAAGCATCAGCTTAAACGGTAAAATGCATGCAATGCAAGTGAGGGAGGAAATGTGTGTGGGGCATCATCCTCCACAAGCTCATCTCAACCTCAAGCCAGAATGAATAACAGTAATCATACTGAGAGTAAACAACTTGCTATCAAGCAAAAACAGTAAACTGCAATCATATGGAAGAAATGAAATAAAATGCCATCAGGCAAACAAACCACATGGGCAAGGGAGTTGGGCTCTACCGAATACCCGCAAGCAAAGCCACACAGTAACAGTACAAGCAGAGGGAGCAACTCAACCTCTAGTGCAATCATGCTCCTAGATTCTACTTAGTCTAGATATGGACTTATTCTAATGCATCAAGCAAGTCAAACAAAACACATCAATACAGAGAAGAAAACAGACAGGAAAGCATATCAACTCCTCTCTCAACTCCAAGCTTCATCTCTTCCAACAGCAACTCAGTCTTCAGACTTCAATCACTCTTGACAAATATCAATTTGCTTTTCCAGGTTTCAACCCTTCAACATAAGTTTCAACTTATCTTCTTCTTCAAGCTTCAGCTTCTTCATCAGTTCCACCTTCAGGCTTCACTGTTAACCACAAGTATCAATTTGATCCCTTCAGGATCTCCAAGCTTCAAAGTAAGTATCAACTTCCTTTGATCTTCAAGCTTCAGCTCTTCAGAATCAATCTCAATTGAATCCTCTTCCTAAGTATCAACTTAGTTTTCAAGATCTCAAGCTCTCTTTGCTATACCAGTCTCAACTTGGTCTTCTTTTCCTGCAAGCTTCAGCTTCTCAGAGTAACCTTCAATCACTTAGAAGTATCAACTTCATCCTTCAGTCTTTAAGCATCAGCTCTTTCTTCAATCTTTACTGAATCTTCAAGTATCAACTTGTCTCTTGTTGCTCTTCAAGCTTCAGCTGGAATGGCAATACTCAAGGAATCATCCTCTTCCACACTCCTCAATGAAGTCTTCATCTTCAAACTCAAGCTCAACATCTCTCAAGATACTAAAACCAGAGGAAATCACTTAACTGGACAAGCTGGGGTGTTAAACTGCTTATTGACCACCAAAGGTGACCTATAAGGGTTTAACATCAAAAGAATGGTTCCCTCAAAAGTTCTACTTCCTAGATATCATCACTTATCCCTCCAAAGGAGAGAGGTGTATACCATGGAAGGACTTTGAATCATAGGGAGGAATGGAGGTGAAAGATACCATCCATGTTTAAGAAAGAAATCAACTAAGTCTAAGCTCTTCCTAATCCCCAACCCTAAAACAACAACAAAACAAGCAAGATCAAGCTCTCAAGCTCCTCAATCAATCTTCAAGTCTTCTACTATGCTCCTCAATGCTTCTCAAAGCAAACCCAAACTCTCCAAGCCCACAAAGCAAAGCAAACAAAAATACAAGCCCACAAGGCAAAGCAAACAATCATCAACTACAAAAATCATCTAAAAATAGTATACCACTATATTAAAACCTAATATAATTTCTAGGGGATCCTATATACCTACCCTTAATACCCTTATATGCCCCAATGTCTAAATTGACCTAGAAACCCAAAATTCTAGTGTTATTGTGGACCTATGTTAAGGATTAACCTAATTCTACACAACCTAAAATCACCTAAGCAAAACTAATCAAAAATTCATCACAAAATTATGGAATAAATCCAGAGGGGAGCTAAAGTCCTAATCTAACTATCCTAAAAAGAATGGCCTAAAAATTCAAAGGGAACTAGCTTAACAAAATTCTACAAAACCATGTATCAACATAAAAGAATTAAAAAGCTACTAAAAGAGAAAATACACAAAAAATATTAAAAATGCATGAAATGCAAATATTTTGATTTTATAATTTTATAGACATCATCATGAAATGGGAGAAAAAGTCCCCAGGCAAAAATCATTAATTTCCTATTTATTATGATTTTTCAAACTTTAATGAAAAATGGAGAAAAAGAAATTAAAATAAGAAATCAATGGTGTGAATAGCAAGTATTTTCAGTTCATTTTTCATATGGGCTTGAAATAGGGGTGCAGATAACAATACCCGCCAGGCCCAATTATTTAATCAGAAAACAATTCAAAAATAAATGGAAAAATGGAAAATACACGGTGCAGGAAGTAACCAAATATAGTACAAAACAAACATGGGCCACGAATGAGGGTGTGAATATCAATCCAGCCCAATCCCTCTTTTAATGAAACGATGCGTTTTGGGGTGTCTTCAGACTTCCCTCTCCAAATGAAATTGAATCTCAGCCATGAGATCTCTCTCCAGTCAATGGGTCTTCGCCTCATCCAATGGACATGCCTTCGTCTTCTTCCTCCAACTAGGGTTCAGATGGAGAAGCCATGGAAACTCAGAGCTTCAAGCTCACTTTCCCCAAACTCGTGCCACCTCAAATCTTCATGGAAAATTGAAATTCAAAACCCTATCCTGTCCATAATTTCATGCTGAATCTAACCATGATCTTAAAATCAATTGAAACATCCTAAATCTCCAAACCCGATCCAAGATCAAAGATATGCTCAAACATCAACTTCAACAATTCTTGCAATTAACTACCTCAGATTGATCACCAACTCACACTGATTGATTCTTGACATCTAATTCAAGCTATAACTCACCATAACTCGAGTTCTTGGTCCAAACAAAAATGGTTTCATCCACTAAAACCTCACCAATTGATCCCAAACTCTTCAGAATCCATCTCCTATTGGTCTCTAACCGTTCTAACCTAACAATTCTTGCTAAATATGCCTAAATCATGGTGAAGAAGAAAAGTTACTAACCTGTTGAATCTTGATTAACAGATGGTGTAAACCTTCACTGCAAGCCTTCAAACTCTTCAGAATCGATCCTTGAATGATGATCTTGCTACTGTTTGCAAAAGTTTTGATGGAGAATGCTTGAATCTCAGAATTCGATGGTGACTTGAAATCTTGAAAATCCAAATGCCAACTCTTCAAATCTCCATGGTTTTGCTCTCAAATTGGTCTGCACAGCTTCACTATGATCAGAGGAATGTGTTTAGATGGAAAGAATGAATGGAATTGAATCAAAATGTGGATTTTGCTTTCAACTTGCAATGGAAGCAAGTGAAATGGCCAACTCTCTCTTCTCTCAAATCTTACACCAACCTTGCATCTGAGCAAGTTCTATACATTATATAGAGTGGTTTAGAATCATCTAGAACCATCTGGAACCATCCCATGAGAAATTGGGATTCTCATGTCATGAGTTTATGAATTCACTTCTTCTCACATATCATCTCATGACATAGCTCTTGCAGCAACTTGCCTTGGCTTGAAATTCTCCCTAAATGAGATATAGGATGTGTTAAAACCCTTAGCAAGCTTGTACATTGAGTTTCTTTGAGTTTTGCATTTGTGCCTTAAGATGCAAGCAACCAATTTCCAAAGCAGCCCCATGATCTAGGCCTCAATTCAAAATTGTGGCTGAACCATTGTTTTTAGAATGTCTTTTAGAGTCAAAATGACCTATTATATGCCATGGTTTGGATGTGTAACTTGGGATTTCCAATTTCCAATTTCAACTTATTTAACTTATGCCTCCATTTTAGGTCATTTTTACCACTTTTTGCTACAAGCCTTTTCAACTTCTCATGACCTCCCTACTAGCCTTAAAACATCATTCTAATAAAGTTTTATGTTGAAGATTTTTCCATTTGAAGCTTGGAAATAGGAGATATGGCCTTATGCTTGAAATGACCTATAATATCCAAATGACCAAAATGCCCTTGACTTGCCAAAGCCATAAGTAGAGTTCTACAAATCCTATCAAGGACTTATAGTACTCTCTAGAAATCTAAGAAGATGAGAAACAACATTCATGTTGACCAAGAGTTCATAGGAATCATCCTACTTGGGCAAAAGTTGGATGCAAGTTGGGTGACTTTCAAGGACCCAGATTCACATACCTCAGATGACCTGTAACTTGTCAAAGTCATAACTTGAGCTCTACAAATCCTATCAAGGACTTCTAGTACTCAAATTAAAGCTAAGAACAAGCTCTACAACATTCATGTTGGGGGTAAGATGAGATGACAATCACATCTTGAGCTAAAATGCCTTGAAGATAGGGATCAAACTAGGGGATTTTACACTGTCAAGCCTTAGAAACCCTAGCTTGAAACTTCTCAAACTCCTCAATCATGATGAGTTCGTCTAGGAATCATCCCTATAGCATCTAAATGCATCAATCCATGATCACATGGCTCTTGGATTAGGTCTCAACCCTCTCCAAATCATCAGTTGACCTAGGGTTGACCCAGTCAAACCCTAATTATACCACTCATGGCTGAGTCTTCTGAATCTTGTGCAATGACCTTTCTAGGCTTCATGATGGCTTTCAAGACATCTAATAAGCTCTCTCAAAGCTTCAAGTCCATCCTCATAGCCTCATAATCATCTCAAGAGCCCCCACAACTCTCAAGTTATGAGGCACACAACCTTGGTTTCAACCAATTTCTCTGAGGATCTCTTAATTTCTCTGACAAAGATACCAACCTTTGAACATTTGAATAACCTTCTTGGCTAGCTTCAAAGTCTCATATAGCTCTTGATGGGTAATCATACCTCTTGATCTACTGCATATATATCAATGAGATGCAGATGATAAGGCTAGTGAACATAAGCTAGGTAAATAAATGTTGGTCAAATTTTGGGGTGCAACAATGGGAATATATCGTGGATACGTGTGCATCGTTAATAATTGTGAGAGATGCATGGGAACATATCATGGATATGTGTGCATCGTTAATAATTGTGAGAGATGCATGGGAACATATTGTGGATATGTGTGCATCGTTAATAATTGTGAGAGATGCATGGGAACATATCGTGGATATGTGTGCATCGTTAATAATTGTGAGAGATGTATGGGAACATATCGTGGATATGTGTGCATCGTTAATAATTGTGAGAGATGCATGGGAACATATCGTGGATATGTGTGCATCGTTAGTAATTGTGAGAAATGCATGGGAACATATCGTGGATATGTGTGCATCGGTTAATTAATTAGGAGAGATGCATGGGAACATATCATGGATATGTGTGCATCGTTAATAATTGTGAGAAATGCATGGGAACATATCGTGGATATATGTGCATTGTTTGATGATGTGGTAATAGCATAAATGTCATGGATATATGAAGTATGCTTGTGAATATGATGGGTTTTGGATGATTGGGGAATATGTATGAAGGGATATGTTTGGGTATGTTCATATTTGTTTATATTTACAACATGATAAATATGATTATGAATTGAATTTGTGGTGAGAAATGTAGAATGTAATTATGTGATACCTGTATATATATATATAATCTTATGCATTGATTATTATGGTAATATTTCTCACCCTTCTGCTGTTTTATAATGCTCTATGAGGCATTGCAGATTAGGATGCTGGAGTTTTTTTGTGAAGTTATCTTCATTCTTTTGAGTCGGCTGCTCTGATATGTAACACCGGGTAGTTAGACTAGTATAGTTATTCTTTTGTGATACATTGCGATGTATCAGCTGATGTGGTTTTGTAATTACCTGACATGATGTATCAATCTGGATATCTTATCTATATGTGAATTAATATTTTGGAAATGATTAAATGATTTTATCTTCCGCTTAAATTTAAATGTTGAAATGTGATTTCTAAACCATGAAAATGTTACATATTTTATGGAGCAAATGTTAAAGTGTTTCATTGGTGAAATTGTGACATTCTTCCTTTATACCTTATTCTAAAATTTTCACTCTGATAAATTTGTATATGCATTTATTTGGGGGTATAGAAGGGGGTGTTACATAAGGCGTCCATTATGAGGTACTTGACTCCAATTGCCTTGGAATCTGCTTCTTATTGACACTTGCTCGCCTGACAAGCCTACTAATGAACCCTGGAATGCCTTAATGCTATCGGGATCAAGGTGGAGCTTTTGAAAGGTGATTTATAATAGAATGTTAGTCGAGCTTCTCGTGTCTATCAAGTCTCGCTTGATATCTCAATTTCCATGTTGCACAATGATGATCATGGGATCGTTGTCGTGAGGGTAGACTCTTATGGCATAATTATTAGAGAAAGTGATGTTGGCTTCTGGTCTTTTCCGCATGGCTTTGGAGAGTCTCGAGGATATTACATTCGCATGCACCACATGCCAAGCGTATTTCCTTCAGGAGGAGCTGGAATTTCCTCTGTCGTAGAAACCTCCGGCAATGGTGTTAACCACAAAATTTGGATCTTTCTTGGTCATTTTTAAGAGAAGGCGATGAAAATGGTAGGGATGATGGAAGGTGTGGCCCATGTTATTTTTACCGAGACCCCATGGTGGACGCCATTGTACTTGTCAAAAAGCACATATGTGTGGCATCCCTATGCTAGCTAGTAAGGGTGGCCATAGGCTTTAAGGATTTTTGGTGGGCTATGGCTTGTTCACCATGTATTTCCTTCAGGAGGAACTGGAATTTTTCTCTATCAAAGAAACCTCTGACAATGGTGTTAACCATAAAATCTGGATCTTTCTTGGTCATTTTAGGAGAAGGCGGTGAAAATGGTAGGGATGATGGAAGGTGTGGTCCATGTTAGTTTTATCGGGACCCCATGGTGAGCGCCACTGTACTTGTCAAAAAGTACATATGTGTGGCATCCATATGCTAGCTGGTAAGCGTGTCCATAGGCTTTAAGGATTTTTGGTGGGCTATGGCTTGTTCACCATGTATTTCCTTTAGGAGGAACTGGAATTTTCTCTGTCGAAGAAACCTCTGACAATGGTGTTAACCACAAAATCTGGATCTTTCTTGGTCATTTTCAGGAGAAGGCGATGAAAATGGCAGTGATGATGGAAGGTGTGACTCATATTAGTTTTACCGGGACCCTATGGTGGGCGGCGTTGTACTTGTCAAAAAGTATGTATGTGTGGCATCCATATGCTAGCTGGTAGGGGTGGCCAGAAACTTTAAGAATTTTCTAGGAAAGCATGAGTTATTCCATTAACTCCTATTTTGCACTATCTTTGACCAAGACATGTCATTTCTGATGTTTCCCCATACTAGAAGAGCAAGAATGTTCTGGATAGTGTCATTCCTTTGATAATCTCAATAGTGTTTTAAATAGAGGTTGGATATCTTTTTAGGATAAAATTTTTTTTTTTATTTCTTTACCATTCAATTCGGTACTCCTAATAACAAAAAAATATGAAATTTATGCCAATAGATTAAAACTTAAGGTTTGAAGGTAAATTGTTAAGTGATTAGATGAATGTTTGATCTAATGGTAATTAAAATCAAACGAAAATTTATTTTAAAATTCAAAATGAATTTAGATTTATCTAATAATTATAAAGGAAATAATTTCAATAAAAAACACTTAAATATTTGATTTATGAATTTATATAAAAAAATTTACATTTTCAATTTTATATATTTAAATGAGTTTGCTAAAATATATTAAAAAAATGAAAGTGTAATAGTTTTATTTATGAAATAGTCTCTTATTTAAAATTGTTCTAAAATTTATTTTAGTAAAACAAAACTTATAGTTATGTGGTATTTTTTAACACAATTTATAGTTATAGTTATGAAATAGTCTACTTAACGTACACGACGGTTTTCTGAAAAGTCAAATGATTATTTCTCAAAAATAACAAAAGAATGGCTTCGCCCGGACTCGAACCGGAGACCTTCAGTGTGTTAGACTGACGTGATAACCAACTACACCACGAAACCAGTTGCTTGCTTTCTTATTTTATCTTATTTGTTTATAAGCATTCTGTATTACACATGTTATCAGAATTATTTGTGGACATCTGTAACATATTACTGGAAATTTGCCAAATAGTAAATGCTTTGGTATACACATATTTGAGCTTTGAAATGTTCCCACTCCCTAGCCTCAACTTGTCATTATCAAATGAGAAAATAGGACTACCGAGAAATTACACTATAACATCCACTAACTAAAACAATTTAAATAATCATTCTATTTTCTCAACAAACAAACACTAACCACATTTAGACAAATTAATTGCACACCCTATCTTTAAATTACAACTATCCTCATAAACTAAACTAAGAAAATTTATTTTCTTTTTCAAAATAAAGGGAGTGGGTGTGTAGTAGACATGTATCTCAAAAAGGTTGAAAGCAAAAAATAAATAATTCAATAAGGTTTGTATAATTTTTCAAAATTATATTTTTGACAATTGTTTTATTCATATTCCAAACTATCTCAAATAATTTAAAAATATTATTTTAATTATAAAAAATGGCCCCTAATATAATGAAATATATTAAAATAATTATCTTTTATTGTCTCTAACATATCGTTCTCAATTTCTATCAATGTTAATCTATTAAATCTTTTTTAGATCGCAAATAAAACATCAACAATTTTAATTTAACAAAAAAATAAATAGTTTTTCATAATTAACTTATGCTTAAATGTAAGCTCTTCACCGTCACGATGAATCACTGAGGTAGTCAAATAATTTTAATATTTTATCTCCATCCATTTGATTCTAACACGACAACCCAGAGTTGCATAACACTCACTCCCAGTTTCTCAAGGGTTAGCTCCTAAATTCTTCATCAACATATCTGTAGCAGTCGGTTTTTGTGGCTGAAGACACTACCGTTCCTGGTGCTACTTTCTAATTTCTATATTTATCCTATGAAGCTTAAATAGAAGGGGAAGATATCTTAAATTAACCCTGCACGCAAGTGTTTCCCCTACAAATACAAAGAGATCTAAAATCGGGGGTTGGTTATACAAAGGAAATCTATTAACACCCAGAGTATCTATAGTAATCTATAGGAACCTTGATTACATATGTTTTTACTGTTTGAATTGCTTTCTTGAGTCTATTTGCTGTCAGGTGGGGAAAGTTTCTCCTTTGGGAGGTTGAGGAAATGTTTTTGTTGTTTTATGATTTTCTATTGTTTTTGATAAGGTATCTGAACCTAAGGCTTTTTATTAGTGCGCTCGCTAAGATTTCGCAATCTTATGCCTACGTATTCTCAAAAAAAGGAAATAGAGAAATCAGAGCGTTCGTAGTTCCTCCTATTCTATGGGAGGAAAAAGTTTGGTATCTTGTTCAAAGCCCAAGATTGAAGCTAGAAAATTTATTTGTGTCTTGTTCAAAGCCCAAGATTGAAGCTAAAGGAGTTTTTGTGTCTTGTTCAAAGCCTAAGATTGAAGCTAAAGGAATTTGTGTCTTGTTCAAAGACCAAGATTGAAGCTAAAGGAATTTCTTAGAGAGAATTTGTCATCTCTAAAGGGATATATCTCACCTATTCATCACAATTATTGAGGATTGGATTATAAGGGAAGTTGCTTTAACTGGTATTTGTGGAACCCAAAAATGTCACATCTTCCTTTATAAGAGAATTAAAATGTCATGAAGGAAGAAGAATTAACTCAGTGTAGAGCAATGCCACTTATTCCTTTATGAATATTTGCATGTTAAGGAAGGGACATTGGCTTGAATGTGTTCCAGAGACTTGCCACTTACATCACTTAGATGAAAGAGAAATTTGGTCATGATAAGGGAGGGACTCCAGCTTGGATTTTTGAATCAACAAGTGTGTCACTTACATCAATTATCTAAAAAAGGGTTTACTTGTTTGTTTTGAAATGTGATGCATAGAGGAAATATCCTCCTATAGAGAGGACTCAGAGTCTCATTTGTGGGGACATTGAATTTTGTGCCTTGATCAAAGCCCAAGGTTTAAGCTAAAAGAAGTTGAAAACTGACTCAACTGGGGGAGTATTATATATATCTTGTACAAAGCCCAAGATTGGGGATGATTGGGGAAAATCCTTATATGAAGTCTAAGAGGAGGCTGAGGGAATTTAAGTGGAGACTGACTCTTGTTGAGGAAAATAGGAGAGATATAGATTTATTGATCTGCCATAAAGGCTTTGATTCTTTTATGAATTTGTTGCTTGTAATCTGACCCTAGAAGGGGATTTTAAGGTGGAAGTCAAGCTTTGTTGAGGATCAAAGGAGACTCAAAGGATGAGTTTGATTGTCTTAGAGGTTTTGACTCTCTTGAGGATCAGTATAGGGATGACTAGGGTCTATCATGTGCTTTTAGGAAGCATGAGAGTCCTTCTTTAAAGCCCAAGAGGAGGCTGTGGGGAATTGAATGAGACTTCCCAAGTCTCCTTGTGTGAATCCCAAGAGAAGGCTATCTTGCTGGAGAGATTCTTTGTATGATGTCGAAGAGGAGGCAAGGGATGCTTCTAGGAAGCATGTGGGTCCTTGTACTAAGCCTAAGAGGAGGCTAGGGAATTTAAATTGTCCAAGTCTTAACAAGAGTTTAAGAAAGGTTTCATCGGGAAATAATCTTTTCTTTGTTGAATTGTTCAAAGATTAAAGGGATTAAAGAAGAGGTTTCACCGTGAAATAATCCTCTCTTTATTGAATGTTTTCAAGGTTGAATCACTTGAACAATGCCCAAGAGGAGGCTGACTGTATTGGGGAGAAAAATTCCTCTGTACAGAGGGGAACTAGTTGTTTGAATTAAGTTATACTAATTGACAAGGATCCTATTGTTTGAATTAATCTAAACTAAGGATGGTTCAAATTCTAGGAGAAACTTAACAAGATATGTACAGGTGTATATACAAAGATATGAACAAGTATATAAACAAGTATGAATTGAATTAAAAAAGGTGGTGGGTCTTATACTGAGTTAGGGTTTTGAGAAATTGAAGAAAGTTTTGACTTTGAAGATGACTTGATCTCTAAGTAAAAAAAGGTGTTGGATCTTACACTCTAGATAGAAACCCATGAGTGTTATTTGTATCATGTACAAAGCCCGAGATGAATGAGGCTAAAAGGTTTTCTATTTACAAAAGGTGTTAGGTCTTACACTCTAGATAGAGGCCCATGAGATTTTGATAATAAATTTTATGTACAGAGAGATGAGACTTACACTCCTAGCAGAGACCCAAGTGTTCTAAGAGAAGTTTCACCATGAATAATTGATAGCGCGAAATTATATTGGATATTTGACTTGACTTGCATGAATTTTATATGCTTTTATTACTGTTTTATTTGATTTATCTTTGATTACACCCTTGTTTTCTTTTGTTTTGTAGGTTACCATAAATATGGACTAAGAGAATAAAAGGAGAAATAAATGAAGGAAATGGAAAGAAAAGAGGAAGAAAAGACCATGGAAAGAAAAGAAGAAGAAAGAAAGAGAAAGGAAAGAAAAAAAGGTGTGGGAGCCACGACACACCAAGTGGAACTTGCCACTTGGGTGTGGCGCCTTACACATGAAGAATGGAGGAAAGGTGGAGGCTGCCACATGAAGAGGGAGTGGCGAGTGCCACTCCTAATTATTAGGAAGTGACAACTGTCACTCCTGCAAAAACGAGAAGTGGCGCCTGTCACTTCCTCCCCAGAGTCTCTCCACTCTCTCCCTAACTTTTCTCAACTCCCTGGCTACATTCTCTCCGGAATTTTCTCCTCGTTGGAAGCTTCAAAGTCATGTAACCGTTGCCCACGAGCAGCTATATAAGACAAGGCAGTTTTGAAAAAGGCACACATTATATTTTCTGTTTTTGGTTTTAGTTTTTTTTCCAGCTTTCTGTTTAGTTTCTTTACATTGTTTTAGAGGAATTTTGTAAGGCAATTGTTTCATTAATAAACAATTTCCATTTAGTTTAGGATTGATTAGAAAAGGTTGTAATATTGTACCAAACTGCAAGTCGGGCTTCAAAAGTCAAATTCAAGTTCTGTTCTGCAAATTTCCAGGTTTTATTTATCTGCTTTAATTTTATCGTATTATTTTTATGCATCCTTCCTGTTTTTTGGTTAGTATTAGGATTGATTTAAGTAAAAGCATGAAAGCCATGTCTGGCTAAAACTCTTAGTATCGGTATGTAATTACGATTGGTCGGAGGGGGGTTAGGTAAATTGTGACGTAAATTTAATGGAATCTATGTTTCTGTTCTCTATTTCTTTCGCCAAATTAATAACTTTTGTCACGAGAGTGAGAGAGTAACGGAGGTTAAGATCAATAAAGCGAGAGTTTGAGGTATTAACCGGATAGCTGAAATTGAACATTAGGCTTAAATACATCGAGAGCGCATTGAGGTTAATTAGGATTGATCTGTTTTCAAAAAGTGTTTTTAAATGCAAAATGAGAGAGCGAGAGCCGCATTCTGACTTGAGAGCATAGTCTAAGTCAAGACCACAAGAGTGTGAGATAAGGTCTTTTAAATGGATACTTTCTAAAAAATAACAACTCTTTCTTTTTAAACTAAACGCCAACGAATTACTGAACCCCCGATGATTGACAGGATTATATACCGATATTTTGCAATATCTTAATTTAATTAGAATTTAATTCTGCACTTATTTTATTTCTCACATCCCAAAATTTAGAAATCCATTAGCCTTAGCTTTACATAGTAGCATTAGATAACGGTAGATCGACTCTTGGTCCTTTGGGTTCGATAATCTTTTAAAACTACACGATCAGACTGTGCACTTGCAGTCACAAAGCATTTATACATACTAAATAGCTGATCAAGTTTTTGGCGCCGCTGTCGGGGACCGATTAAGTTGATATCGTAACTTTAGTGTTGCATAGTATAGACTAAGGCAACTATTTCCCTATTTTAATCGTCGATCGTATGCCAAATACTCGCTCTAAAGGTGAGAAACTTGTGCAACTGATTGACGACGTCGAGCATTTTATTAGTTTAAGACGCCGAATAAATGAATTCTGAATTAAGTATAATCTTCCACCATCTGAAATTCCCTTTCCAGAATTAGCGATAACTATGGCTGAAGTACCTCAGAATCGACCTCTTAAGTATTATGCCATCCCTTCGCAGGATGAGCCACATAACAGTATTGTTGCTCCTCCCATCGAGGTAAATACCTTCGAGCTAAAACCTTCATTGTTGTCTGCTGTACAGCAAAACCAATTTTCAGGAAATCCCACGGAGGACCCGAACTTACATTTGTCAGTGTTTTTGCAATACGCAGACACAGTATAAGCAAATGGTGTCAGCTCCGAAGCAATAAGACTACGTCTTTTCCCTTTCTCATTAAGAGATAGAGCTAGAGCTTGGCTCCAGTATCTACCGTCCGCATCTGTCACTACGTGGAACGAGTTGAAGAAAGTGTTCTTAGCACGATATTTCCCACCTAGCAAAACGGCTATGCTAAGAGCCCAAATAAATGGATTCAAAAAGAAGGACAATGAATCTCTTTTCGAAGCATGGGAAAGATACAAGGACATGATGAGGATTTTCCCACATCACGGTCTAGAAGAATGGTTGATCATCCATACCTTTTACAATGGTCTCTTGTACAACACAAGATTGACAATAGTCGCTGCCGCAGGTGGCGCACTAATGGGTAAACCCTACAATAAGGCTTATGCACTTATCGAAAGTATAGCTCAAAACCATTATCAGTGGGGAAGTGAAAGAGCCTCAACAGAGAAACCTCCAATGAAAAGTGGTATGTACGAGATAAGCAGTCTTGACCAAGTTAATGCAAAGGTAGATGCTCTCACGCAAAAGATTGAAAGTTTGACTATAACCCCTACAACCACCATGGCTGCCATAGCTCCAAACTGCGAGTTATGCGGAATTCATGGGCATGCTGCCCCTGAATGTCAACTTTTGGCAGGAGTTTCCACAGACCAAGTGAATTATGCTCAAGGAAACCCTTACTCAAATACCTATAACCCAGGTTGGAAAAACCATCCAAACTTTTCGTACAAAAATAATAATGCATTGTATGCACCTGGACAAACACCTGTTGTACCACGAGGATATCAGAAAACTGTCGTAGCTGCTCAAAATGCTCCTAAGAAATCTAACCTTGATTTAATGATGGAAAACTTCATAGCCACCCAGGCTCAAACAAATAAAGATTTCCTGAATCAAAACATACACACTAGTGAGCAAATTAAGCAATTAGCAAACAAGGTATACGCTTTAGCCACTCACAACAAAATGCTTGAAACCCAAATTTCGCAAGTGGCACAATAACAAGCACCTATTGCAGCTCCTGCAGGCACATTTCCTGGGAAGCCGCAACCTAATCCAAAAGGACATGCAAATGCTATCATACTACGAAGCGGTACGAAATTGGACGAACCAACTGACCTGATACTTGAGAATCCAGCTATGTGTCAAAATCCTGGTAAAGTAACTGAGAAGGAAACTGAAAAGGAAATCGACCAAAACATAAAGGAGAAAGAAGGTAGTGACCAAGAGGCCGAAGAAAAAGAAGAACCATATGTGCCTCCACCACCTTACAAACCTCCTATTCCTTATCCTCAAAGATTTGCTAGATCTAAAAACATGGGGAAATTTAAGAAATTCGTTGAACTTCTGAAACAATTGAATATCACAATACCTTTCACAAAAGTTATCACTCAAATGCCCTCATATGCTAAGTTTCTTAAAAAACTCTTAACAAATAAGAAAAAGATCGAGGATAATGAAATCGTTATGCTTACTGCTGAGTGTAGCGCGATACTCCAAAATAAAATGCCTCCTAAGCTGAAAGACCCAAGTAGTTTTTCCATACCATGCGTAATTGGAAGATTTTTCATAGACAAAGCTCTATGTGACTTAGGAGGCAATATTAGCTTAATGCCTTTGACCATATGCAAAAGGCTTGATATGGGAGAATTAAGACCAACTAAGATGTTTGTACAACTAGTCGATCATTCTGTTAAATTCCCGATAGGAATATTAGAAAACGTTCTGGTACATATAGGCCAATTTTATATCCCTACTGATTTCATAATCATGGACATAAAGGAGGATGCCAATACCCCTATCATATTAGAAAGGCCATTCTTAGCTACAGCCGGAGCCATTATAGATGTAAAGAAAGGTAAGCTAACTTTTGAAGTGGGTGAAGAGAAAGTCGAGTTTATTTTGACACAATTCTTACAAGCACCAGCTATAGACGATACAGTTTGTCTGCTAGATGTCATCGACAAACGCATAAGAGAAATGGAGATGGAACAAAATTCTTATTCAGAAATCCTAAAGATTCCAATACCTCTAATTTTTGAAGATGATAATTGGCGTGGTGAATACCAGGACAACAGTCTAAGCGAATACCTAGCACTAACACCCAATCATATGCCTTGCCGAAAGAAACCGACTTTAGAACTTAAAACACTACCCAAAAATTTAAGGTATGAATTCCTAGACACTGAGCTCAAACAACCAGTGATAGTCAACACAGACTTAGGACAAATAGAAACTAAGAAACTACTGCATGTCTTAAGAAAATACCCATCTGCTTTAGGCTACAATATTTCTAATCTGAAAGGAATAAATCCTTCTATCTGTATGCATCGCATTATGCTAGAGGAAGAGTGTAAAACCTCTAGGGAACATCAAAGAAGGATAAATCCCATTATGAGCGACGTAGTCAAGAAAGAAGTGCAAAAGTTGTTAGAAGCAGGAATCACATACCTGATTTCCGACAGTCAATGGGTTAGCCCAGTTCATCTCGTACCAAAGAAAGGGGGGTGTTACAATTGTTAAGAACGAAAAAGGCGAATCTATAACACAAAGAGTTGAGACCGGAAGTAGAATGTGCATTGATTATAGAAAATTAAACAAAGCTACTCGAAAGGATCATTTCCCTTTACCATTCATTGATCAAATGCTTGAACGATTAGCTAAGCACTCATGTTTTTTCTATTTAGACGGTTATTCAGGATTCTTTCAAATCCTTATTCATCCTGATGACCAAGAAAAAACAACCTTCACTTGTCCTTATGCTACATTTGCCTATTGACGAGTGTCGTTTGGATTATGTAACGCTCCCGCAACATTCCAAAGATGCATGATGTCAATCTTCGCTGACTTTATAGACGACATCATGGAAGTGTTTATGAATGATTTTTCTATTTGTGGGCAGAGTTTTGAAGGATGCTTATCGAACCTAGAAATGGTACTTGAAAGATGCGTAAAAGTAAATCTCGTGTTAAATTGGGAAAAATGCCATTTCAAGGTCCGACGAGGAATCGTACTTGGACACATAGTGTCTGATAAGGGGATTGAAGTAGATAAAGAAAAAATAGAAATTATAGAAAACCTTCAACCTCCTAAAACCATAAGAGAAATACGAAGTTTCTTAGGACACGCCGGTTTCTACTGACGATTCATCAAGGATTTCTCTAAAATTACTAAACCACTGACTGGCTTATTAATGAAAGACGCCGAATTCATTTTCGACGATAAATGCCAGAAAGCCTTTGAACAATTAAAAACAGCTCTCATTACAACACCTATGATGCAACCACCTGATTGGAGGTTACCGTTTGAAATAATGTGTGACGCTAGTGATTATGCCGCAGGAGCAATTCTAGGACAGAGAAAAGATAAAAAGCTTCATGCAATTTATTAAGCTAGTAGAACTCTAGACCCTGCGCAAATGAACTACGCCACTAAAGAAAAGGAACTTCTAGTTGTAGTGTTCGCTTTGGATAAATTTTGTTCTTACCTAGTAGGAGCTAAGATAATTATCTATACCGATCATGCTGTAATCAGGTACCTATTGAATAAAAAGGACACCAAACCGAGACTCCTAAGATGGATACTACTACTACAAGAATTTGATTCAGAAATCAAAGACAAAAAAGGTACTGAAAATGTAGTAGCTGATCATTTATCGAGACTGGAGGATATTAAGCTTGAGCAAGTGCCTATCAATGATGATTTTCCTTATGAGAGACTCATAGCTCAATTAGAAAACACGATTGAACGATCTTTAATATATAATGAGACTGAAACAAAAGAAGTTGTGGAAGCGATCTTTACTAAAACCACACTGCCATGGTATGCTAACTTCGCCAACTACTTAGCAGCTGAAGTTCTTCCACCAGATTTAACGTACCAACAAAAGAAAAAATTCTTCCATGATCTTAAACATCATTATTAGGATGAGCCTCTACTTTTCAAGAGAGGTGCCCATGGTATCTTCTGTCGGTGTGTTCCCGAAGACGAAGTTGAAAATATAATATCTCAATGTCATTCTGCTCCTTATGGAGGACATGCGAGCACTTCAAAGACTTGCGCTATGATTTCACAGTCTTGCCTCTTTTGGCCCATTCTATGGAAATATATCCATATCGCAATCACAAACTATGACCGGTGCCAACACATCGGCAATATCTCTAGACGCGACGAAATGCCACAGAAAGGCATTCTGGAAGTAGAAGTCTTTGACGTGTGGGGAATTGATTTCATGGGACCTTTCCCATCATCTTTTGGTAATAAGTACATACTCGTTGCAGTTGATTATATGTTGAAATGGATCTAGGCTATAGCTTCTCTGACAAACGATGCACGAGTAGTGATTAGACTTTTCAGGAACATAATTTTTCCTAGATTCGGTGTGTCGAGACTAGTCATCAGTGATGGTGGCTCTCATTTTATTTCGAGGATTTTCGAAAAACTATTGACGAAATATGGAGTCCGACACCGTGTAGCAAGACCCTATCACCCGTAAACCAGCGGGTAAGTAGAGGTTTCGAACAGAGAAATTAAACTAATCTTAGAAAAAACAGTTGCGACCTCTAGGAAAGATTGGTATTCCAAATTACACGAAGCTCTGTGGGCATATAGGACAGCCTATAAGACCCCAATAGGAACCATACCATTTAAACTGGTTTATGGCAAATCATGTCACCTGCCAGTAGTATAAGAGCATAAAGCATATTGGGCCATTAAGACCCTTAATTTAAATTTTACCGCCGCAGGCGAAAAAAGAATATTAGATATCCATGAACTGGAAGAGCTTAGGTTAAACGCTTACGAGAATGCTCGTATCTATAAAGAACGAACTAAAAAGTGGCATGATAAGCATACATCAAGGAAAGAGTTCACTGAGGGTGACATAGTACTCCTATTTAACTCTCGACTAAAACATTTCTCAAGAAAACTTTGCTCTAGGTGGTCTGGTCCCTTTGAGATGACAAAAGTCTTTTAAAATGGCGCAGTAGAAATAAAAGGAAAATCTAGTGAATCATTCATAGTTAACGGGCAGCGCCTGAAACACTACCATAACATTGAAAACAGAGACTACTCTGCCAGTATAACACTTGTTGAGTTGCACATTCATCCCCAAAACTAGTGGAATTTAAAAATTATGTCGAGCGTACGACATAAAACAAAGCGCTTAGTGGGAGACAACCCGCTTCTTTTTAATTTTACTATTTCTTTTTCTAATCTTTTATTTTTAATTTCTTTTATATGCTTTTCATTTTTATGTTCCACGAATAGTCATGCAATCTTATCTATCATATTAGTCATTACTAACTTGTGTTTATTGTCCACCTATATACAGGCTAACTTAGCATTAGTTAGTTACTAACTTTAGAGATGAGCCGAGTCGACTATATGGGCATCACTTTTAGAGGCAAAGCTCAGAGGAGGTGCTTTGAAGCCCTTGCTCAGAGAGAGATGTCGCTTACTATATTTCCAGATGGACTCACCATGACTAGATTAGGTATTAGGGACAATGATATGTACTTTATCAAACAAATTGGTTGGGAGCTTTCTGATATCAAAAGGGTATTTAGTTCCTACTGCAGGCTTACCTTGGAATTCCTGAGCTCACAGATTTATCATCCCGACCACAGGCATGGCTTTAGTAGTGGCCTTATCTGTTTTAGAATATTTAACATGGACTACCACTTTACCCACCATGAGATGGACGAACTCCTAGGATTTCCTAGCGGACCTGATGCTTATACCATAATACAAGAGGAACTAGTAACCAACCTTGAGTTGGAATATTTCTGGGATAGCATATCCGGAAATAATCATCCTGAGTCTAACACTATGTATTCTGAGAGTATCCACAACCCTGCTATCTGATACCTACATAAGTTTCTAGCTCACACTCTATTTGGTAAAGAGGAAAATATTTATTCTGTGTCGAAAGACGAGCTTTTCATTATTTATTGTGCTTCCCAGGCTCGACCCGTTAATGGGGTTGCCTTCATGATGGCCAATTTAAAACTAATAGCAGAAGCCAACCACAGACCGATCATTATAGGCGGCCTAATAACCATGATTGCAAATGCCATTAGATCGAGATAATCACTCCTTAGCATAAACCCCTTAGGTGTTATACGACCTATGGATATTCAATTCTGCTTCAACCATGGCATCATTAGAAACCTAGGCCCTAATACCTTTGAACTCCTGATTGATAACCGAGTTGCCCATCACTTTACCCTACCAAATTATGAACGAACTAGTGTCCACAATCTGAATAATTGGATGTATGACTTAGATGAACCTGAAGCTCCACCTTCACCCCCTGAGACCCCACAGATTTATGACCATTATGACCAGTATGATGACCATCTCTCTAATTCTGGCTCAAGCACTCCTGATGTGCCTGCTCCCCAACAAGTGGATCATATTGCTGTCATTCAGGCACTGGAAACGAACGTTGCTGGCCTTAAAGGTGAATTTACAAATTTACGGGTGGACTTTCATCAATTCATGGATGTCGTGACAGAGTAGTTAGATCACGTTTATCAACATCTTTTCTCTATTACTCCTCCACCTCCTTCGCGTGGCTGATTTCTTGGATACTTTTGCATTTCAATCTTCGCACTTTCAAACAGTGAGGACACTGTTTGATTTAAGTGTAGGAGAGGACCTTTACCTTTATTTTCCGGACATTATTTATTTTCGGACATTTGTTATTTTTTTGCTGT